>CANJKZ010001148.1:1355000-1922280 GCA_947471745.1 Closterium sp. Naga37s-1
GCAGTGCAGCTGAAGCAGGCGAGCGGCAGGCCGCTGTGCGGGGCGGCAGGGGCTGCCTGCCCGGCAGGTCTCTTGGGAGCGGGCGGCAGAGGGACCTCGGAGAAGGGCGGCACGGGGAAGAGGTGGTGGTAGGAGCGGGCGAGGTGCGGCGAGGACACGAGCGTGAGCGCACACACCGGGCACTCTGCTGGTAGCGCACACACCCGCGAGCTGGGGGGTGGGGGGAGAGGTTTGAGGGAGGGAAGGGGAGGAGGGAGGAGGAGAGGGGAGGGAAGGGGAAGGAAGGCAAGTGGCATGAGGTGGGCCTTCGCTTGCAGCTGCGAAAAGGCGGGATGAAGAAATGCAGGGGGATGTGGCTTGGGGGGTGGGGGGGGGGAAGAGACAGAGAGGACACGTCGGAGATGGCAGGTGGAGGGATTGATGCAGATGAGATGCAATGGGTGGTAACTGCATGGCTTTGCGGGAGGGAGTGAATGGCGTCTGGGAGCATTGCACCTGAACTTGCAAGTGAGGCACACATACCGGCACCTGGGGCACACATACCGGCACCTGAGGCACACATACCGGCACCTGGGGCACACATACCGGCACCTGGGGCACACATACCGGCACCTGGGGCACACATACCGGCACCTGGGGCACACATACCGGCACCTGGGGCACACATACCGGCACCTGGGGCACACATACCGGCACCTGGGGCACACATACCGGCACCTGGGGCACACATACCGGCACCTGGGGCACACGTAGGTGGCGGCAAGGCGGAGGTGCATGTGGCAGGCGCACAGCGCTGCTGCCCCCTCGGGGGCGCGCTGGGGGAAGCCCATCCGCACGAGACTGGCTGCACTGCCCGCACTGCCCGCCTGCACCGGTGGTGGCGGCGCATGGCTCATCAGCAGCTCCCTCAGATGCGCCTGGAGGTGGAAGCAGGGTGAAGGGAACAAGAGAGACAATTGGAGATACGAAGAAAGGCCGGAAAATCGGGGAAGGGAAGGAGGAAGGCGAGAGGCAGGAATCATTGGCAGCAGCAGCAGGTGAAGCGTCCAAGTTGGTGTCCAGGCAGGATAAAGTGGCAGAAACCAGCTTGTCACAAAGCGAGAGATTCGATAGAGGGTGGGTGCCTTCAAAGGTGCAACAATGAACAGAGATGCGTTCAATATCAACGGGAGCAACCATCTAGTGATACCGCTCTCCACCCCCACGCCCCAGAGTGCGCCCCACCCCACAGGCCTCGCGTCATCCCTGCCTCATGTCATCCATGCCTCATGTCATCCATGCCTCACGTCATCCATGCCTCATGTCATCCATGCCTCATGTCATCCATGCCTCATGTCATCCATGCATCATGTCAACCCCATGGGCCTCACGTCATCCATGGCGACGCTGTAGCGCCCGCCCGTCTGCTCGGCGATGTGGCGGCAGATGTGCACCTCGGCGCCGCCCACGCCGATGATGGAGCACCGCAGGTGGGCGGCGCGCGCGCGGCGGATGGCGGGCAGGATGTCGCCGGGGTCGGTGGAGGCGAGCGCCGCGAAGAGCAGCAGCAGCTCGCGGTGGCCGTACGCCGGCACGTGCGCCACCGCCTCCACTGCTGCCTCCAGCACGTTCTGAGGGGCGCCGGGCACAGGGCGCAAGGAGAGGAGCACGGGTGGGCGTGGCATCACATGTGGGGTGGAGGTGATGGCATGTGGAGTTTGAGTTCGATGCATGGTGCCACGTGAGCTTGATTGCGCGCGAGCGAGACATCACAAGCAGGCATGATGAAAATTACCTGCAGGGAGGCGGGTGGTACCTGCAGGGAGGCGGGTCCCGAGGCGGAGAGGTTGGACTGCAGCGCCTTGATGTGCGCATCGGGTGGTGAGGTGAGTTCTGAGAGCTGCGAGGCGACACCGTCACGCAGCAGCAGCAGGGCGAGGTGGCTGAGCGGGTTGCTGTCGAAGAAGTTGAGAATGAATGCCTCGCTGCTGCGCGCCATGGCTGCCATGCGCGATGGCTTCATGTCCACCTCACTCGCTGCCTGCCTGCCATGCAGGGAGGTGAGGCGAAGTGCCATGCCATGTCATGTCATGCCATGTCATGCCATGTCATTCCATGCCATAGCGGGATGGACATGGGAAGGAGACATGATACAGACATGCGGACGGCACTCCACCGCACACAGTGCAACGGTGTGTGACGACATGAAAGTCAGGCCACCTCTTCCAAGAGCGACATGGCATGGCAGCAGTCATCACAACCCTTCTCACCTCCACGGTCCACCAACCCAAGAGAGGCCCACCCACCCGGGAGAAGTCGAGGGCGAGCACGAGGTAGCGAATGATGCCGCGCCTCACCCGCTGCGCCCCCACCCGCCCCGCCTGCCCCGCCTGCTGCCGCCGCCTCCTCTCCCTCTCACTGCGCTGCTGCCCCGCTACGTCCACCGGGCGCAGCCGCCCACTCTCGTCCTCCTGCCCACACCGACGCACAGAACGGGGGAGGGGGAGGGAAGGACAGTGAGTGCAAGGGCCGTGAGTGCAAGGGCCGTGAGTGCAAGGGCAGACCCACAAGCAGCTCTCACCTGCACGGACTCCCACAACCAGCTCTCACCTGCACGGACTCCCACAACCAGCTCTCACCTGCACGGACTCCCAGGAGCGGTCGTTGGCGTAGGAGCGCTCCCACGCCTCCTGCTCGCGCATGGCGTCCTCCGCCGCCACCTCCTCCTCCTCCTCCTCCTCCACGTTGTACGCCACGTCCACCCGCCGCGCCTCCCCCCGCTTCATCGCTCCTGCGAGCAAGCTTGCATCGAAAAACAGTAGGTCGTGAATACGGGCGTGCATACACTGCTGATTTGGGATACTTGAGGGTTGGGTTCCGCGATTGTCCTTCTTGACCGATGGAAGGGAAGGTAAGGGCACGAATAGAAGGGAGCAGCGGGAAGCGAAGGGCAGGAAGGCAGGAAGAGAAGGAAAAGGGGGAAGGGAGGGGCAGGAAGAGAAACGAAAGGCGGGAAGGGAAGGGCAGGAAGGGAAGGGAGCAGCGGGAAGAGAAGGGTAGGAAGACGAGAAGAGAAGGGCCGGAAGGGAAGAGACGAAGGGCATGGAGGGAGGGGAATGGAGGGGCATAGAGTGGACTGACTCACCCCGTAAGGGAAGCCTCGATTCTTTTCGTGCGCCGCTATGCAGGCGCTTTCCCGTGCCCGGTCACCCGCACTCGCAGAGGCGGAGTGGCGCTGGCTATAAGACCACGACACTGGCGGGTAGGGGAGATACGTGGAAGGAATGGGCGGGAAGGGGAGAAAAGGCGAGGGAAGGCGCGGGAAGGTGCGGGACGGCGGGGGAAGGTGCGGGACGGCGGGGGAGGGCGCGGGAAGCGGAGGGAAGGAGGGGAGGGGAGGGAAGGGGAAGGAATGGGAGGGAAGAGGAGGGAAGGGGAGGGAAGGGGAGGGAAGGGGAGCGAAGGGGAGGGAAGGGGAGCGAAGGGGAGGGAAGGGGAGGGAAGGGGAGGGAAGGGGAGGGAAGGGAAGGGGAAGCAGGTGAAACGTGGCGCCTTCACGCCATCGCCGTCGCCCGGCTGCAATAGAATGCCGATTAACGGCTTGTCGTTTATCGCAGGAGGTTTTGTGGACTCGAATTCCTCGTCGGGTTCTGTCGGCTCGTCAAATCTAACGGCTTTGGCTCTCCGGCCGGCGGGATTGTTGGCTTCCGCGACTCTGCCGGTAGCTTTGCGGGTAGAGAAATCACGTACATCCCTAATACTCGGAACGGCGTTTGCCTGAACCGAATACATGCTAAGTTGCGGATGCTTCGAGCATGGGGCGAGGGGATGAGGGAATGAGGCAGGAAGGTCGCAACGATTAGAGCTACTAGAGAGAACGAGAATGGTGAAGTGGTCGATATGCGATAGCACCTTTTTGGTTTGACGCGTCCGGAAATTACCCGCGGAATACTCGATGCGCGATTCCCGGCACAATATCCGGGACTCGACGTTCAGGTTCTCCGTGAACTCGTGACGGAGTGGTCGGCGTTAAGGAGACTGTGTGTTACGAGGATGGAATCGCGTACCAGTCAAGGGCTGGCTGTGGACATGCTGATGTGGAATGAAGTCTCACTGCTAGCGGTAGCGAGTCTGCTGATGTCGCGTTCGATTTCGTGCGAGGCAGAAAGGTGTGGTTTGTGGATTTTGAATGCTACGAAGGCCTGTTCGACAGGCTTGGCCTTGTTTGGTAGGCTGCCTAGACGGACTGCGGATGGGTCAGGGCAGGTTCCCCAGTTAGAATGTGTACAAGCTTAAAGCCCATAAACTCGTTAGTAGAACACCGAACCAAGCCAGTGAGAGTTTGCTAACGAACACCTTAAAACCAGGGTACACATTCAACGCGACTCCAGGCTAAATTTTGGGCGGCATGTTTGCGGGAACTGCTGATTGGTTGACGAGTAGCGAATAAATAGTTGAGAATGGGCGAGCATGGGGCTTTTCGTCCGTGAGAGATGAGGCTTGGCAGGGGAGAAATTGATAACACTTGGATCTAGAAATTGGGGATCAAGGGGAGGGCAACTGGGTTGGCGGAAAGGGGAAAGGGGGTGAGACGATATTGTGGGGGAAGGGGAAACAATTTCGGTGGGAGCGGAATAGGTATGGGGAGGGGGGAAACGAATTGGCGGAAGCACATTCGATGACTTCGGTATACATTTGCCAAATCTCGAGGGTTCAAATGTTCACCTGCTGAAGCGAACACTCCCCCCAGATATTCCTAAATCACTGAGTAACCCCGAGGTCAAAGGTTAACCTTTGACAGAAATCCAATTGAATGTGCACCCTGGTTTTAAAGCTCGAGTTCCACATGGCTGTTTTCAAATTCAAGATTCTTGAATATGAACTCGCCAAAAACCAAGTTACCACCCGAAGTGAAGCATTCCGTCACTTCACAGAGGAAAGGTTTTGCAACTCTGATGCATGATTGGCCAGCGACAAAACAAGGCTTCGAGGTGAAGTGTCAACTGGAGATCGACCACTGTTCACATTCAGTAAACTTGAAAACCAAGTTGTACTGATGGGCAGCCATATTCAGGCACAATATACCTAGTCTTCTCCGCTATTCAGTACCACAAGAGCGCGTGAGCTCACATTTTCACAATGGCAGCGAGCTGTCTGTATCCTTGCAGCAGCCTGTTTGTTGTTCTCCAAAATAAAAATAGCCAGCATAAAGAAAAACGTCACGTGAAACGCCCATTTCTATAGGAAGATGACGCTCACAAGTACGTCCCAAGCGCAAGGAACGGGCGCTTGCCAACTTCTCGACGCACCCACTTCCGCCCATCGCACTCCCTTACGCCCATCGCCCTCCCTCCCGCCGTCGCCCTACCTTATGCTCGTCGCCCTCCATAGGGCTCGTCGCCCTCCCTTCCGCCCGTCGCACTCCCTAGCGCTCGTCGCATCCCCTTCCGCCCGTCGCTCTCACTTCCGCCCGACGCTCTCCCTTCCGCCCGTCGCTCTCCCTTCCAAACGCCGCTCTCCCTTCCGCACGCCGCTCTCCCTTCCGCCCGTAACCTTTCCGTTCGTCTCGTCGCCCTTCCTCCCGCTCGTCCCGTCGCAATCCCCGTCTCCTTCTCTCCCCGTCGCCCTCGCCATCCCTCCCGTCTCCCCTCCTATCGCGCACACTTGTCACCCTTCCTTTTCAACCCCTACGCACACCTTTCCCCCCCACCAATAATCGCACTGTTTACCTCTCTCCCTCTTCCCCCTGCTCCCCACCATCCTCCCCCCAGCTCTCTCCCCGGCATCTGCCCCCGTACCCCCCATCCCATTCCCTGCTTCCCCTCATCCCCTTCCCTGCTCCCCCCCATCTCATTCCCTGCTTCCGCCCATCCCGTTCCCTGCTTCCCCCCATCCCCTTTCCTGCTTCTTCCAGTCCCCTTCCCTACTTCCCCCCATACCATTCCCTGCTTCCGCCCATCCCCATCCCAGCTTCCCCTCCATCCCGTTCCCTGCTCCCCTCCATCCCGTTCCCTGCTTCCCCCCATCCCCTTCCCTGCTTCCCCCAATCCCCTTCCCTGCTTCCCCCCATCCAGTTCCCTGCTTCCCCCCATCCCATTCCCGTCTTCCCCCCATCCCGTTCCCAGCTTCCCCCTATCCCGTTCCCTGCTTCCCCTCATCCCCTTCCCTGCTCCCCCCCATCCCCTTCCCTGCTTCCCCCCATCCCCTTCCCTGCTTCCCCCCACCCCATTCCCTGCTTCCCCCCATTCCGTTCCCACCATCAGAGAGGTGAGCGCCACACACCAGGTGAGGCTTCACTTTCTCCATATGCCCCTCCTTTCCCTCGATCTCACCCTCTTCCTCCTCCTTCCCATGTCCCTTCCCATGTACCCCTCCCCATCGTCCCTTCCCTACTTCCCCCCATCCCCTTCCCTACTTCCCCTCATCCCCTTCCCTGCTTCCCCCCATCCCCTTCCCAGCTTCCCCCAATCCCCTTCCCTGCTTCCCCCCCTCCGTTCCCTGCTTCCCCCCATCCCATTCCCTTCTTCCCCCCATCCCTGTCCCTGCTTCCCCTCATCCCCTTCCCTGCTCCCCCCTTTCTCCCTGTCCCCTTCTCCCTGTTTCATGTCTCCGTGTGAGCCGTTTCACTGAACATGCTTTCCCCCACCCTCTGCACTGCTTCCTCCCTACCCCTGCCCTGCTTCCCATCATCCTCTGCCCTCCCTTCTCCTAACCCTAAACCCTGCGTTCCCTTCATTCTCTGCCCTGCCGCCCCCCACCCTCTTCTTCCGCGCGGCAGGCCATCGAAGACGAACCCGCCACCGCCACACCGCTCACGGAGCGGTACCTGCCCACTCCACTCTGCAAGATGGGCTTCTCTTCTGGTGGAACTTTGAGGCAGCCTCTTGTCGACACTGCCTTCAGTGCGGCAGTGCAGCATGGGCAGTGCGGCGTGGTGTGGGAGGAAGGGGGAAAGGCAGGCAGGGGCTGTGGCAGGATATGGGGACTGGCAGTGTCAGGGAGTTTGCCGCGGAGCGTTGATGCAGGAGGGGAAGGCAGGCTGGCAGTAATGATGGCGGCAGCGCACGTCAAGGCTGGGCTGCGCTGCTGTGGGCTGGGGGAGTGCAGAGCGGTGCAGGGAAAGGCAGGCCATGTTGCTGTGTGGCGGGCCGAGAGCCACATGCTGCAGTGCTGGAACATAAGGCGAGTTCATTTTGCATGCCTCGACTGGTGCTGCACATTGCAGTGCTTGCGAGTCGTGACAATGGCAGTCTCTCGCCTGCCAGCACGCCAGAGGCACTCTTAGAGCACTCTAGCGGCTGTGAGAGATGCTTACCCAGGTACCTGAATATAATCTGGGTTATCTGGCCGTAGGGATCGACTTGTGGATCGTGCTATGTTATGCGCTGGAGGTTTATAGGTACAAGGGTCTACCTGTGATGATAGTGGTATAAGGGGTGTATTGTGTATGCCCATATCTCAGTGTTGACCCGACCTCTTCTTTGTGATGCAACATAGGAATACTGGCCCTATTGCGGTTGCTGCTGACGTTTCTGATTATGCAATTGGCAGTCTTGTGAGTGCAGCACTTCTGAGGTAAGAGACGAGGGTTCTCACAAACACCGTAATAAGAGATGAAGTGAGCGCAAAGAATGTACATAGGTGTGTAAGTAGCACAGCAGCATGAGGTGACCGTTGAGGGCCCACAGAGTTTGCAGGCCGTGGATGAATGGAGTGGGGAGAACACCGCTCACGCTGCCACTGCCATGTATGTGCATGACGCCGCACAGAACCGGCACGCTCACTGCCACGTCAGCATGCATGCCGGCGACTGCTGACATGGCAGCAGTGGCACCAGAAAGGGGCAGCAGCGACGGCGGCGAGGGTGAGCGGCAGCCAGTCGTGGTAGAACTGGCGCAGCAGCCGGTCGGCCTTGTCCACCACCTGATGGGGGCAAGAGGGGATGCAGGCGGTGCAGGGGGTGCACGGAGGGAGGCATGGGGAGGCACGGGGAGGCATGGGGAGGCATGGGGAGGCATGGGGAGGCATGGGGAGGCACGGGGAGGCACGGGGAGGCCGAGGGGACAGAGGGGGCACAGCGGGCACAGGGTGAGGGTGAGGGGCAGTCAATTATGGTATGACTGGCACAGCAAGCGGCATGCCTCGTCCACCACTTGATGGGCACAGGGTTGCGCATGGGGGACCAGGGGACAGAGAAGCACAGAGAGAATGTGAAGTCCCTGCACAGGGGAAAGCAGAGGGGAAAACAAGGGGAAGCGGAAGGGGGAATGAGGAGAAGCGGAGGGGGGAATGAGGAGAAGCGGGGAGGGGAATGAGGAGAAGCGGAGGGCGGGATGAGGAGAAGAGGAGGGGGGAATGAGTAGAAGCGGAGGCGGGAAGGAAGGGAAGCGGAGGGGGGACTGAGGAGAAGCGGAGGGGGAAATGAGGAGAAGAAGAGAGGGACATGAGGGGAAGCAGCGGGGGAAATGAGGGGAAGGGGGGAGGGGGGGATGAGGGGAAGCAGGGGGGGAACGATGAGAGCAGAGGGGGAAACGAGGGGAAGCAGCGGGGTAAATGCGGGGAAGCAGAGGCGGACATGAGGGGAAGCAAAAGAAGAAATTAGGGGAAGCAGGAGGTTAAAAATAGGAAAATCAGGGGGCTGGAATTGGGGAAGCAGGAGGGAAACCAGGGGAAGCAGAGGGGAAAACGAGAGGAAGCAGGGGAGTAAATGAGGGAAGAAGAGGGGGGAATGAGGGGAAGCAGAGGGAATAGAGGGGAAGGTAACAAGAGGGAATGGAAAGGCAGGGAAGCGAGGGCAAGGGATGGGCAGGTGGGAGAAGGGCAGCGGGAGTGGAGGCGCGAGGAGGGGCAGCGCGACGAGGGTGGTGGCGCGCTGATGGCAGGGGAGGCGCGGCGAGGTGAGCGGAGGCGCGGCGAGGCGAACGGAGGCGCGACGAGGGGAGCGGAGGCGCGGTGAGGCGAGCGGAGGCGCGGCGAGGCGAGCGGAGGCGCGGCGAGGCGAGCGCAGGCGCGGCGAGGCGAGCGGAGGCACGGCGAGGCGAGCGGAGGCGCGGCGAGGCGAACGGAGGCGCGACGAGGGGAGCGGAGGCGCGGCGAGGGGAGGCTCCCAGAAACGACGGGCCCCCTCCGGGAGGCGTGACGATGGGCTAGGGGGCGAGGCGAGGGGAGACGCAACGACGGGAGGCGAGGCACAACAACTTTGTGTATGCGCGGGTGAAGTTCCTAAATTCTGCGTATTTTTTGCTACGATGCGCTGTCGGGATGTTTTCTGACTACTAGACTGGTGAGGTTGGCTTACTCGTTTGGTTGGTTGGTTGGGTTGGTTTGTCGCACACTCACACCGATGTTGAGTGACGACTTCCCAATCTCCTCGCAGCCTGATCTCGTTTTCGCCCCTCCCATATTCCCGAAATTAGCCTTTTTTCTTTCCGCCAACACGTTTAAAACCCTTCAGAAAATTTGCCAAAAACCAAGCTGACCTCGGGCTTTAAAGCCCGAGGTCAGCTTGGTTTTTGGCAAAATTTCTGAAGGGTTTTAAACGTGTTAACGTGACTGCCCACTGGAATCTGCCACGTGGCAAATTCCAGTGGGCAATTCTGGCACTTGATAGGGTGAAAACAAAGCCAATTGCGTGGCGAGGGTTCATGCAACCGCCGAGGCGGAATTGCGCACGGTGGTGCGTTGTTACTGTACCAGTCAGTTCTTGACTGGTTTGGGCCATTTGCAGCGGAAGATTCGCCAGCGTGGCGACAGCGAGATTGTGGGAGGGGGGAAATCTTGGCAGATTCTACGGTAAGTGAAAGTACACGCGAAATTTTATCTAGGGAGCAATTCACACGATATCCCCCCGTAAGGAATCGGACTCAATAACAGCTATAATAAGAATCTATAAGAAAAGGGGGGTGTTATAGAAAATCACCCCAAAAGGGGGGGTATAGTACTAACGGGGTCGGATATAACACCCACCCCGTATAAGCTACCCGGGGGTGTACAATTACGGGGGGGTGTTTTATCCGGGAGAATACGGTATTGGTTGTGCGCCCCTTCATCCCCCCCTCGATGAGCGCATAGGGCTCGCACAGACTAGTCGGGAAGTTTGAATGTGGAACCAAGTTCGTAGAATGATCCCAGCGCACGGCTTGTTCAGCGTTTTAGTGCACGCATAAGTGATGCACGCACAACTTCCGCACCAGATGTTTAGGTACACAATAACGAGCTGGGAGGCTCGACGTGGGCTTTAAGCCTTTTATGTGCTTTCCAAGAATATTCCTCGTTAGGGTCAAGCACAATGGTCCTGTTCGCCAGCACATGTGAATTCGAAAGAAATCTGACGGCATCGGGATGGCAACGTAATCAGGAACCGGGGGCGGAACCAGCCGAATAGGTTTGGGCGGAATGGTCCTTTTGCGAAATTTCGCGCCAGAAATGGGAAACGGGCCCACGGGATCAGGAACCACCCTCCCCACCTTCAGCCCCACCTAAATGGTTACCCTCAGCTCGCCAATTCAATCGCGATCCTAAGGCAATTTTATGTGAAATGGTGAATTGCGATGGGATGGCATGGGGCGGAGAGGTTGCCTAGGGACGAAATTGCTTCCCCATTTCCAACAGCTATGATTCCGTCTGAAATGGGGGAAAATTTATGGCGTTAGCCAGGCCATCATGGTTCCATTTGGGTCGGACGGAATTAGAGGTTTGGCAATAATTTCACGGGCTGACCATCCTGACGGACATTAACGAACCCTGACGGACGGGATTAGGAAGGCGAGACTCACCTTCCTGATCCCGTCCATTTTGCGGTTAGTTGTGCTGGCGAACAGGGCCAATCTATGCGCGAACAGAACGAGGCCCCAGCCAGACTAGAGCCACTCGCACTGGAGAACCCAACATCCACCTTCCTAGCCTCGGGTTCTCCAGTGCGAGTGGGGCCCAGTCTGACTGGGTGCCTACCGAACAGACCTTGATCTACAGTCGCTTTTTTGGCGTCTTGCGAGAAATTGCGCTTCAATGGAAACGTAATCTCGCGTTCGATTTTAAACTGTACACCAGATGCCCGCAGTGCACTTTTCTGCCCTGCCCGATGCAACGGTTGCCAATCTGGAAAACAGGGCAACGATAAATTTTTTCCCAGAGTGTTTAGAGGTTGGGCAAGGTGTTTGAGCACGGATGCTTTTGTTTTTTCCCAAACCAACAGGGCCTACTATCCAGGGTTACCCGCCCGAGTGCCAGTTCGAGTGGAGGTAGCCAGTGAGAGTGGAGACGGTGACTGTGTTAGAATCTTAGAGAGGACAAGAATGATTGAACTAGGAAAGTTGGGAGTACAAGTATGAAACCCTAGAGATTGTACCCCCTAAGGCTAAACCTACTACAGCCTACAAAGCACAAACATATACAATGTTTGACACACCCCCATAGGCAAAGTGGGAGACAACCAGATGGTCACAAGACCAGTCAAGGCAAAGCAAAGCAAAACAAGCTCAGGGTGGATCTCAAGGATACCACACAAATTTCGAGCACAAGCAAGCGGTCACAAGACCAGTTCACATGCAGTTTGATAATATAACAAGAGGTACAGTGATCACAACCTAGCAAGTGTAAGCATGCAGGTATATATATAGAGATCACAGTACAAGCAGAGTCAAGAAGTGAGCAAGTGAAGGACAGTAGGCACTAGGCCTAGAACAGTACAGAAACGCTGATGATCACAAGGCTGAAGCGCCTTGGTGAACACATCAGCAGTGTTGGCCCGAGTGGCCACGTAGGTAAGACGAAGCTGACCACGCTGCTGCAGCTCTCGAGCAAGGAAGTAGCGCAGGGCGATGTGCTTCGTTCTGTGCTCTAGTCTGTGCTCCTGACACAAGGCAAGGGCGGCCTTGTTGTCGACGTACAGCACTGGAGGAGAACGAGGCCGCTCTCCCAGGTCGGTCAGCAGGTAGGTGAGCCAACGTAGCTCCTGGGCAGCCATGGCTGTGGCGTAGATCTCAGCCTCACAACTGGAGCTGAGAACTGAAGACGAGCGAGTAGAACGCCAAGAAACTGAACCACAGCCAAGACTAAAGGTGTAACCCTGAGACGACCGCTGCGTAGCCTGGTCGTCAGCCCAAGAAGCGTCTGAGTGCCCAGTGAGGACAACGTCTCTCCGTCCTCCAAGCACAAGCCCCATGCCCGACGTACTGCACAAGTAGCGCAACACCCTCTTAGCGGCATCCATGTGCTCCTTCCGGTGACGGCCAGGAGCGACATAGCGTGCTAGGATGCTAAGAGGGTATGCAAGGTCAGGTCGAGTGCAGGTCATCAGGTACATGAGGCAGCCCACAAGCTCTAGATACGGGCCACTCGGCTCTACGGACTCATCCGAAGGCAGAGCTGAGAGCAAGTGACCGGTAGGCAGAGGAGTGGGCTGAGGCGAGGAGTACGTGAAGCGGAAGCGCTGAAGGACCTGCTGCACCATGTGTGACTGAGTCAAGGTGATGGTGCGCCGTGCTCTGTCCCGGGTGATCTGCAAGCCAAGATAGCTGCGCAGCTCACCCAGGTCTGTGCACGTGTGTCTCTTCTGCAGCTCCGACTTCACGTGGGCGAGTGCCTCAGTGTCAGCAGTAGCAAAGACCAAGTCGTCTACGTACACTAGAACGTAGAACGGCGGCAGAGTGGTGTCGGTGCGTAGGAACAGCGACGGGTCAGCAGTGGAGGGAGCAAACCCAAGAGCAGCAAGAGTAGTCCTCAGTGTGTCGTGCCACTCACGGGGTGCCTGGCGGAGACCGTAGACTGGCCGCCGGAGGCTCCACTGGGTACCAGGAGGGAACGACCCAATGAAGCCAGGTGGGCGGCGCAGCCAGATCTCCTCGTGCAGGCTGCCCTGTAGGAACGCAGTGCTAAAGTCAAGAGAGTGGAGCTCGTAGTCACGCTGAGCGGCGACGTGCAGCAGAACCGGAAGAGTGGTCATCTTCGGGGTCGGGGAGAAGGTCTGGAAGAAGTCAACTCCCTCTCGCTGACTGAAGCCTCGTGCAGCGTAACGCGCCTTGAAGACAGGCGGAGAACCCGGCGGCCGCTTCACCCTGAAAATCCACATGCCACTGACGATGTTCGCCCCAGGTGGGGGAACCTCGTCGACGTAGGTGCCTGTGGACTTCCACGAAGCCATCTCTGCGTCCATGGCTGTCTGCCACTGAGAGGAGTAGGGACCCTCCATCGCCTCTGCGTAAGAGCGTGGGGTCGGGATGTCTGGTGCATCCGGGTCTCCCTCAGGGGCACACAGCATGGACACGAGATGAGGTAAAGCAGCAGCAAAGCACTCAAACTCCTCCTGTCTGTCCTCAAGGACGTCCGTGCCAAGAGCACACTCACCCCCGACGGACGGAGGACGGACAAAGTCAGACTCAGCAACAAGGCTAGCGGCGTAGTCTAGACGACAGGTGGCAGCAAAGTCAACAAGCTCAGCGACTAGGGCAGACGCAGCAGAGGACTCAAAGGTAGGGTCAGTGACAACAGTGCCAAGGAGACGCGCGACAGTAGGACTGGCAGCACGAGCGAGGTCTGACGGCGGGTCAGCAACGTCAGGAAGAGAGGACGCAGGAGGAGACGGCAGAGGGACACGCTGTGGAGCAGTGGAAGGACGCAGGGTCATATAGTGAGTGCCAAGGACAGGAGGAGGACGCTGACGTGGAGAACGACGACCAGCGCGGACAGCGCGGACAGGCGACTCTGGACGCGACTCAGGCGACTCCGGATTAGACTCAGGCGACGGAGGACGAGACTCAGGCTCACGACGCTCAGTAAGACTACCCGTCGGCGCAGTGTAAGGAGAAGGACCAGGCAGCGGAGAGGCAGGCTGTAACTGTGACTGTGACTGGACAGGCGGTGGACTCAGTAGGGGAGGAGTAGGACCAGGAGAGGGCGGGAGACCAAGAACGTGCTTTAGGAGCGGAACGTAGTACGGCCGCGGCCGCTCAGCAACTCCAGCTCCAACTCCCGCAGCAGCTCCAGTCCCAGCAGCTCCAGTACCTCCAGTACGAGCACCTCCAGGACCAGCAGCTCCAGCAGCTCCAGCACCAGCTGCACCTCCTGCAGCACCAGCACCTCCTGCAGCACCAGCACCTCCAGCAGCTCCAGCAGCACCGCCAGCAGCAGCAGTGCCTCCAGTAGCTCCAGCACCAGCAGCACCTCCAGCAGCTCCAGCAGTACCAGCACCAGCAGCACCAGTACCAGCAGCACCTCCAGCAGCTCCAGCAGCACCAGCACCAGCAGCTCCAGCAGCACCGCCAGCAGCAGCAGTGCCTCCAGCAGCTCCAGCACCAGCAGCACCTCCAGCAGCTCCAGCAGTACCAGCACCAGCAGCACCAGTACCAGCAGCACCTCCAGCAGCACCAGCAGCACCACAGCAGCAGCACCTCCAGTTGCTCCAGCACCAGCAGCACCTCCAGCTCCAGGGTCCGTGACACTAGTAGCGCCACTCCGGAGACTGCAGCGACGAGTGTACCACTCTCGGAGCCGCTGGGGAGAGGGCAGCTCCCGCCTAGGAGGGGAAGCACGAGCACGAGCTCCAGCAGCACCTCTCCTGAGGCTGCTGTACTGTAAGTACTACTCACGCAGCTGCTGTGAGGAAAGAGCGCCTCCAGGTGTAGCACTCTCAGTCGCAGCACCCTCTGGCTCAATACCCTCAAACGTAGCACTCCCAGGCTCAGCACCCCCAGACTCAGCACCCCCAGACTCAGCACCCGCAGGCTCCGCACCCCCAGACTCCGCACCCCCAGCTCCAGCAGCACGCCTCCAGCGCCGGGCAAACCACTCGCGCAGCTCCTGTGGAGAGAGTGGCTCCCGCCAAGACGAAGCACCCGGAGAACCTCCAGGCTCAGCACCGCCAGACGCCACACGAGCAGGCCCAGCTCCCTCAGGCTCCGCACCCCCAAGCTCAGCACCTCCAGGCGTGGCACCCCCAGGCTCAGCACCCCCAGGCGTAGCACCCCCAGGCTCAGCACCCCCAGGCTCAGCACCCCCAGTAGTAGCACCCCCAGGCTCAGCACCCCCAGGCTCAGGACCCCCAGTAGTAGCACCCTCAGGCTCAGCACCCCCAGGCGTAGCACCCACACGCTCAGCACCCCCAGAGTCAGCACCCCCAGGCTCAGCACCCTCAGCAGCACCAGAGTCACCAGTAACCTCGACAGGCTCGACTGCGTCTACCTGGGACACACCTGAAGGGGCAGGACCCTGAGGGGGGAGAGGGTCTACCGGGGGGGGACCTGGCACAAGGAAGAGCGGTGGCGGGGGGAGGGACGGAGTGCGGTAGGGGAAGAGGCGGTAGTAGGGGACCGACTCGTCAAACGTGACGTCCTGGGAGGACAGAACACGGCGAGAGGTGGGGTGGTAGAACTGCCACCCTGGCGCGTCAGGGGGGAAGCCAAGGAAGACGCAAGGAGCAGCACGAGGGGACAGCTTGTCCGCAGACAAGTCGCGGACAAACGCCCGAGATCCCCAGACACGGAACGCAGATGCATCGCCAACCTTCCCCGTCCACAGCAAAGCTGGGGAGGTCTCCGGCATGGAGACCCTGGGGTGAAGGTTGATCTGATGCGCCGCGTACCGAACCGCAAACGGCCACAGAAAATGGGGGGCAGCCGCATGCATCATGGACGTACGGGCGACGTCCATGACCATGCCAATGCGGCGCTCAGCAATCCCATTTTGCTGTGGAGAGTCCGGAAGCGTGAAGGTCTGGCGGATGCCTCGTGCACGACAGTAGGCTCGCAGAAGGCCAGAGGAGAACTCTCCACCTCTGTCAGAGTGCAGACGCAGAACAGGAAAGTCCGAGCCGAAGCTCTGCCTGAGCTGGAGACGAGCTGCGCGGAATCCAGTCGATCAACACCTCAGTGACATCACCCTTGCTGCGCAAGGGGAAGACTGTGGTGTAACGCGAGTAGTCGTCAACCACCAGCAGGAAGTAGCGCTCGTGACCCTGTCCACGGACGCGGGCCGGGCCCCACACGTCCATGTGAAGCGTCTGCAGCGGGGCCTCTGTCGGAGGAAACTGGGAGGAGTGAGGGGCAGCCCGCTGCCGCCCCTCGACACAGGGGACGCAGGTAGGGCCAGGCCCCGGAGGAAGGGGAGGGAGGGACCGGGGAAGACCAGAGACAAGGACACGGGAGGCCATGCCTCGGAGACGAAGCAGGGAGGGGTGACCAAGGCGGTGGTGCCAGAGGAGAGTCTCGTGAGACAGGAGGCGACACGAACAGGGGGCAGACTCAGGACCAGACCTGGACGCTGCAGCAAACACCTGACCCGACGCAGCTACCTGACCAGACGCAGTGACTGTAGGAGACGCAGTGGTCAGGGTGTACAGGCTCGACCCCGGCCGACGGGTAAACGTGGCCAGGTGTCGGCCAGTCCGAGCGTCCGTGCAGTGGGTCACCCGCTGACTCGCAGGAGTGAACTGGTGAACCCCCGCATCCTGTAGGTCAGCACCACTCACCAAGTTCGTAGAGAACGAGGGGAGGTAAAGACCAGACAGGGTGCCAGAGGGGGCCGCCGGACACGGGAGGACAGTGGAGAAGTGAGCAAGGACAAGACCCCCAGAGGGGTCTGCCAGAGAGACCGCAACTGGCCGGCCAAGCGGCGTGAGTGTGGTGCGGTCTCGAAAGAAGGAGCGAGAAGCCCCCGAGTCAATGGTGAAGGTGTGGGAGGCCGAAGCCGACGCAGAACCTGAGAGAGCAGACTCACCAGCACCTGAGGGAGCAGACGCACCTAGAGCAGCAGCCTCGCTAGCACCTAGAGCAGCAGCCTCACCAGTACCTAGAGCAGCAGTCTCAATGCCCGGGTCGGGCGGAAAACACCGGTAACAGTCACCCTCATCACTAATAGTCACAGTATACATGGCAGCAAGAATAGCATCAAAGTCAAGGTCAAAGACAGCGACACCCGCCCTAGACAGCTCACCCCAGCGGGGGATCTCAGTGGCCTCAGGGAACTGGTGACGCCAAGCGTCCGTCAGGCGGCCAAAGCAGCGCTGGGTGGAGTGCGCACCCCCGCACTGGTCACCCGCGCGGTCGCCGGTGCGTAGGACGTAGGTGCACGGACCAGTACCCCCACCCCGCTGGCGTGCAGCGTACCACTCACGGAGCTGCTGAGGAGGGGGGATGTCACGAGTGCGCTGCTGCTGCTGCTGCTGCTGCTGCTGCTGCTGCTGGCGCTGACCACCACCGGAGCCGACCCTCTGCGCAGCGCCACCCCGACCAGCTCCACCTCCTCCGCCGCCGCCTCCTCCACCGCCGCCACCTCCGCTCCCACCGCCACCGCCGCCGCCGCCTCCGCCTCCACCGCCGCCACCGACACCTCCACCCCCACCACCACCCCCACCGCCACCCCCACCCCCTCCACTGCCTCCACCGCCGCCTCCACCGCCCCCGCTAGCTCCTCCAGTGCCCCTGCCCCCCTTGCCCTTGCCAGGGCGGCGTCTCCCGCTAGGGGTAGACGCCGCACCGACCGACTCAAGCCCAACGAGGTCGGCCGCAGCAGCAGAGGCAACAGAGGGCAAAAGGGGGGAGGGGGAACACCCCTCAAAGATGGGGGTGCGAGGGTCACCACGAGAGGCTCCTACAGCTACTATGCTCTTCTCTGCTGCTAGGAGGGACTTCTCGAAGAGGTCAACGGTGAGAGTGGTGGGGCAAACTGAGAGGAAGTGGTCCCTGACTACGCGAAGGGAGTCAGGGAGCCGGGTGACTATGTAGTAGAGGGTGATGTACATGGGGGGGGGGGGTTCTTGGCCCAGAACTCAGTAGGAAGCGCAGCGCGGTAGCGAGTGTCACTAGTGCGGAGGTGCGTAATGAGGTCAGCGACTGTGGGAAAGGCAGCAAGGTCAAGGAAGAGGTACGGTAGCATGAGGCGGCTCAGTGCAGCAGTGGCAGGGGAGGAGTAGCGCGCAACTACAGCGTCGTACAAGGTCTGAGCACTCTTGTACTGGCTAAAGTGCGCACGCTCAGAGGTAGGCAGGTGGCGACGCACAGCAAGACGTGCAGCAGCATCGCGCGTGGCCCACTGTGAGCGAACAGTGGCGTCAGCATCAGCAGCGGGGGCAGGAGAGGCACCAGAAGTGAGGTCAAAGAGGAAGAGGCCGTCTGCTCTGTCGCACTGTAAGAAAAGCTGCAGGTCATCTATCCAGACGTCAAAGTCAATGGCCCGACCCTCAGCGTCAAAAGCGAGGACACTAGGGGTAGCCATCACAGCAGTAGACTAGCAGCGCAAACAGTAGGGTGAGGGCAGTGCTGTGAAAGAGGCGCTGCTCTTACCAGACAGGGCGGCTCGGGTGGTTCGGCTGCAGGGCGGCTCGGCTGCTGGGCGGCTCGGCGGCTCGGCTGCTGGGCGGCTCGGCGGCTCGGCTGCTGGGCGGCTCGGCGGCTCGGCTGTTGGGCGGCTCGGCGGCTCGGCTTCTGGGCGGCTCGGCTGCTGGGCGGCTTGGCGGCTGGGCGGCTCGGCTGCTGGGCGGCTCGGCTGCTGGGCGGCTCGGCGGGGCCGCTGAGAGGGCGGCGTCCGGGGCCGCTGGGAGGAGGCGGCGGGGCCGCTGAGAGGAGGCGGCGGGGCCGCAAAGGTAGGTGGCGGGGCCGCAGGTAGGTGGCGGGGCCGCTAGTAGGTGGCGGGGCCGCAGGTAGGTGGCGGGGCCGCTGGTAGGTGGCGGGGCCGCAGGTAGGTGGCGGGGCCGCAGGTAGGTGGCGGGGCCGCTGGTAGGTGGCGGGGCCGCAGGTAGGTGGCGGGGCCGCAGGTAGGTGGCGGGGCCGCTGGTAGGTGGCGGGGCCGCAGGTAGGTGGCGGGGCCAGCAGGAAGGTGGCGGGGCCGCACAGGTAGGTGGCGGGGCCGCGGGTAGGTGGCGGGGCCGCTGGTAGGTGGCGGGGCCGCAGGTAGGTGGCGGGGCCGCACAGGTAGGTGGCGGGGCCGCACAGGTAGGTGGCGGGGCCGCACAGGTAGGTGGCGGGGCCGCGGAGGGCGTAAGGGGCCGCGCGAGGGGCCGTAAGGGACGGCGCGAGGGGCCGTAAGGGGCGGCACGAGGGGCCGTAAGGACGGCGCGACGGGCCGTAAGGGCGGCACGAAGGGCCTTAGGGGCGGCGCGACGAGCCGTGAGAGGGCCGCTAAGGGCGACGCGACGGGGCCGTGAGGGGCCTAGCGAGGGCGCGACGGTAGGGAGAGCACACCGGGCGCGACTCGGGCCGGAGCGAAGTGCGCTCCGGGCAGGAAAAAAAAAATTTCGTGGTGGTGGGCCCTAGGAATCGTTCCCACTAGGGAACCTGCTCGATACCATGAGAAGAAACGAGGAATGAAATGACTAAGGGAAAGTTGGGTACAAATGCAAACCCTAGGAAAACTGTACCCCATATGTGCTACCCCACTATAGCCTACAGTAGCTATGTCATATAAATCTGACAAAGCAAACCATAAAGAAGCAAATATTACTGGTCTCACCCGTTGCTCGTGTGTAGAAACCAAAACGAATGCTATGAAATGGTGAATTTTACCTGTTCTAGTGTAAACGAGTTGAGCTTCGCAAAAGGTGCCAGACCTTCTGTGTCTTTGAACAAGTTGTAAGCACTTCAACTTGGCGACGAAGCGAACTTGAGACTTCGCGACTACAAGGACAGAGGTGACGAACTACAGAGACAGAAGTGACTGACAGAAGAGGCTAATAGAAGTGAGAAATAGCTCGTTGATCATAACTAATATATCGGTCGTGAAAACGACTACGAGATGACGGAAGAAGGGACCGCACCTCACCTAACCAATGAAAGCCTGGCGACAAAACCTGCCGCTGGCATACCAGCGAGACAACCGCCAGCGTAGCGTCGAAGATGCTGATTTGTTCCCTCATCAGGCTCAGCAGCGGCAAAGGGGACGACTCCCTTGGTGTTTGTGACATTTTCCGATTATGATTAGCAGCGATGGCACGGGCTTCATCAACAATTGGCCAGAAAGGCAATTTGGTCGTACAGCAATGATATGCCCGTCAATCCCACCAGCGCATTGTATTGCTGCCAGCTCGACAAATGGTTATAGCACGGCTTGGTTCACGAGAATCAACCTTACAATGCATTGGTTGACAATCGATTGCAGCTCGACAAATATGGAAGTAACAGCACGGTAGTTTCTCGAGCCAACGGTACACAATATTTAAGCCGAATACCAATCCAGTAACGTCTCGAATTTGATCAAGACCGAATTTCGAAAGTAAAAAATACAACAAACATTTTGTCACAAAATATAACAAATACAGGCAATATCTGATCACAGGCATCAAGAAGCCTACGCATGGTGAGGATCATGTCTGTTTTTTTCCATAGTTTTTTTTAAGAAATATATCAATCATATAATTCAACCAATCGTCAATTAATCTCATACATCATAATATGTGTATAATTGATATACATATTTATCCATAAAAAAGGTGATAATGTTACTCAATAGACACGCTAATCCAACTACTAATGGCCTTAGTTGATACTCAACCTCTCCTCGGGGTCACCTCCGAGGGTCCTTGGGTGCCTGACCAAAGGTCAGCCCCTATCCAAGGGTCCGAGCTTGTAAAGAGATAGTTGTAGAGGTCGCTAAGTCGCAGCAGCATTCGTCTCTTTCTCGGCGTATTCAAACGGATGGTAGCCTTGGCAACGTACTAGTAGTAGGTACGAGGAAAACTTTCCACTCAAGTTATGTTTGAAAAACAGCAAGAACACCAGTTATATGCTAGCTCTAATTCATTCTATTCTACCGTGTCCTATTCTTCAGTTCAGCATTCTCGTTTCTCGTAGCGCGAACACTTTCACGATTCCCTCCCTTTTATTTTGTAACTCGGCGGGCTCTTGATTCGCCAGCAAAATGTTTGAAATCTTGCGCACTTTTATTTTCGACGGTGTCGATGCTTCCCGCTCTTTTTGAAAACGGTTGAGATGATCCCGTTTGAATTTCGCGCAAGATTACTCAGCTCGATCAGCGAGCACTTCGAATTCGTGCATTTGTGTCGAAGCAGCACTCGCCACGTGTGCCTCGCTCTCGAGGTGTGAACACCCCTGCATATGAGCAGTCATTGTCAGAATGAGTGAGGAATGAATGAACTAACAACATTGGGAGTACAAGTACGAAAACCTAGAATGTTGTACCCCCTAAGGCTAAACCCACTATAGCCTACAGAATAGAAACATATACAATGTTTGACACACCCCCATAGGCTAAGTGGGAGACAACCAGATGGTCACAAGACCAGTCAAAACAAAGAAAAGCAAAGAACAACTCAGGGTGGATCTCAAGGATACCACACAAATTCCGAGCACAAGCAAGCGGTCACAAGACCAGTTCACATGCAGGTTGATAATACAACAAGAAATACAGTGATCACAACCTAGCAAGTGTAAACATGCAGGTAGACATATATAAGGATCACAGTACAAGCAGACTCAGGAAGTAAGCAAGTGAGGCACAGTAGGCACAAGGCCTAGAACAGTACAGAAACGCTGATGATCACAAGGCTGAAGCGCCTTGGTGAACACATCAGCAGTGTTGGCCCGAGTGGCCACGTAAGCAAGACGAAGCTGACCACGCTGCTGCAACTCTCGAGCAAAGAAGTAGCGCAGAGCGATGTGTTTCGTTCTGTGCTCCAGTCTGTGCTCCTGACACAAGGCAATCATGGCCATGTTGTCGACTTACAGCACTGGAGGAGAACGAGGCGGCTCTCCAAGGTCGGTCAGCAGGTAGGTGAGCCAGCGTAACTCCTGTGCAGCCATGGCCCCTGCGTAGATCTCAGCCTCACAACTGGAGCCGAGAACAGAAGACGAGCGGGTAGACCGCCAAGAAACAGAGCCGGAGCCAAGGCTGAAGGTGTAATCCTGAGACGACCGCTGCGTAGCCAAGTCGTCAGCCCAAGAAGCGTCTGCGTGACCAGTGAGGACAACTCGAGCCCGTCCTCCAAGCGCGAGCCCCATGCCCGACGTACTGCACAAGTAGCGCAACACCCTCTTAGCGGCATCCATGTGCTCCTTCCTGTGTCGGCCAAGAGTGACATAGCGTGCCAGGATGCTAAGAGGGTAGGCTAGGTCAGATCGAGTGCAGGTCATCAGGTACATGAGGCAGCCCACAAGCTCTGGATACGGGCCACTCGGCTCTACGGACTCGTCCGAAGGTGGAGCTGAGAGCGAGTGACCGGTAGGCAGAGGAGTGGACTGTGGCGAGGAGTATGTGAAGCGGAAGCGCTGAAGGACCTGCTGCACCATGTGTGACTGGGTCAAGGTAATGGTGCGCTGTGCTCTGTCCCGGGTGATCCGCAAGCCAAGATAGCTTGTCAGCTCACCCAGGTCCGTGCACGTGTGTCTCTTCTGCAGCTCCGACTTCACGTGGGCGAGTGCCTCAGTGTCAGCAGTAGCAAAGACCAAGTCGTCTACGTACACGAGAACGTAGAACGGCGGCAGAGTGGTGTCGGTGCGTAGAAACAGCGACGGGTCAGCAGTAGAAGGAGCAAACCCAAGAGCAGCAAGAGTCGTCCTCAGTGTGTCGTGCCACTCACGGGGTGCCTGGCGGAGACCGTAGACTGGCCGCCGGAGGCTCCACTGGGTACCAGCAGGAAACGACCCATTGAAGCCAGGTGGGCGGCGCAGCCAGATCTCCTCGTGCAGGCTGCCCTGTAGGAAAGCAGTGCTGAAGTCAAGAGAGTGGAGCTCGTAGTCACACTGAGCGGCGACGTGCAGCAGAACCCGAAAAGTGGTCATCTTTGGGGTAGGGGAGAAGGTCTGGAAGAAGTCAACTCCCTCACGCTGACTGAAGCCTCGTGCAACGTAACGCGCCTTGAAGAGAGGCGGAGAATCCGGCGGCCGCTTCACCCTGAAAATCCACATGCCACTGACGATGTTCGCCCCACGCGGGGGAACCTCGTCGACGTAGGTGCCTTTGGACTTCCAGGAAGCCATCTCTGCGTCCATGGCTGACTGCCACTGAGAGGAGTAGGGACCCTCTATCGCCTCTGCGTAAGAGCGCGGGGTCGGGATGTCTGGTGCATCCGGGTCTCCCTCAGGGGCAATCAGCATGGACACGAGATGAGGTAAAGCAGCGGCAAAGCACTCAAACTCCTCCTGTCTGTCCTCAAGGACGTCCGTGCCAAGAGCACACTCACCCCCGACGGACGGAGGACAGACAGACTCAGAATCAGACTCAGCAACAAGGCTAGCGGCGTAGTCTAGACGACAGGCAGCAGCAAAGTCAACAAGCTGAGCGACTAGAGCAGACGCAGCAGTGGACTCAAAGGTAGGGTCAGTGACAACAGTGGCGAGGAAACGCGTGACAGTAGGACTGGCAGCCCGAAGGGGGTCAGACTCCGGGTCCGGACCGTCAGGAAGAGAGGACGCAGGAGGAGATGGCAGAGGAACACGCTGTGGAGCAGTGGAAGGACGCAGAGTCATATAGTGAGTGCCAGGGACAGGAGGAGGACGCTCACGCGGAACACGACGACCAGCGCGGACAGCGCGGACAGGCGACTCTGGACGAGACTCAGGCGACGCAGGACGAGACTCAGGCGACGCAGGACGAGACTCAGGTTCACGACGCTTCGTAAGACCTCTAGTCGGCCCAGCGTAAGGAGAAGGACCAGGCAGCGGAGAGGCAGGCTGTAACTGTGATTGCGACTGGACAGGTGGTGGACTCAGTAGGGGAGGAGTAGGACCAGTAGAGGGCGGGAGGCCAAGAACCTGCTGAAGGAGTGGAACGTAGTACGGCCGCGGCCGCGCAGCACCTCCTGAACCAGCAGAGACAGCACCAGCACCCTCAGCCCCAGGGTCTCCAGCTACAACTCCCGCAGCACCACCAGCAGCTCCAGTAGCTCCAGCACCTCCAGCACCTCCAGCACCAGCAGCACCTCCAGCAGCTCCAGCACCAGCAGCACCTCCAGCCGCACCACCAGCAGCTCCAGCACTAGCAGTACCTCCAGCAGTACCAGCTCTAGCAGCTCCAGCACCAGCTCCTGCAGAACCCCCAGTCCCAGCAGCTCCAGTACCGCTTGTACGAGCACCTCCAGGACTAGAGGCTCCAGCACCTCCAGCAGCACCAGGGCCTCCAGCGGGCGGCACCCCAGCGCTAGGAGCGCCGCTCCGGAGGCTGCAGCGACGAGCGTACCACTCAAGCAGCCGCTGTAGGGAGGGAGGCTCCGGCCGCGACACGGCACCCGCAGCACCACCAGCTCCAACTCCAGCGGAACCCCCAGCTCCAGCAGCCCCACGCCGGAGGCTGCAACGCTGAGAGTACCACTCACGCAGCTGCTGTGAAGAGGGAGCGCCACCAGGCGCAGCACGGTCATTCTCAGAACCCCCAGCCTCAGCTCCCTCTGGCTCAGCACCCCCAGTCTCAGCCCCCCCAGTCGCAGCACCCCCAGGCTCAGCACCCCCAGTCTCAGCACCCCCAGGCTCAGCACCCCCAGCCTCAGCACCCCCAGGCTCAGCACCCCCAGTCTCAGCACCCCCAGGCTCAGTACCCCTCGCAGGACCAGAGCCGACAGCTACCTCGACAGGCTCGACTGGGTCTACCTGGGAAACACCTGAGGGAGCAGGACCCTGGGGAGGGAGGGGGTCTACCGAAGGGACACCTGGGGTGAGGAAGAGTGGCGGGGGGGGAAGCGGGGCAGTGCGGTAGGGGAAAAGACGGTAAAAGGGTACCGACTCGTCAAAAGTGACGTCCTGAGCGGCGAAGACACGGCGCGAGGTGGGGTGGTAAAACTGCCAGCCAGGCGCGTCAGTGGGGAAGCCAAGGAAGACACAGGGAACAGCGCGGGCGGAGAGCTTGTCCGCGGACGTATCGTGGACAAAAGCACGAGATCCTCAGACCCGGAACACCGACGCATCGCCAACCTCTCCCGTCCAACGCAGTGTCGGCGAAGTCTCCGGAACGGAGAGACGGGGCCAGAGGTTGAGCTGATGCGCAGCGTATCGAACCGCAAACGGCCACAGAAAATGGGGGGCAGCCGCATGGATCAGGGAGGTACGAGCGACCTCCATGACCAAGCCAATGCGGCGCTCAGCAACCCCATTTTGCTGAGGAGAGGCCGGAAGCGTGAACAACTGCTCAATGCCCTCCCCCTGACAGAAGGCCCTCAAGAGGTCGGAGGAAAACTCACCACCTCTGTCAGAGTGCAGACGCAGGACAGGAAAGTCCGTGTGGAAGCGCTTGTGCAGCTGGAGAGGACTGTTGCGGATCCAAGGGATCAAAACATCAGGGACTTCACCCTTGGTGCGCAAGGGGAAGACCGTGGTGTAACGCGTGTAGTCGTCAACCACCAGCAGGAAGTAGCGCTCGCCGCCCTGTCCACGGACGCGGGCTGGGCCCCACACGTCCAGGTGGAGAGTCTGCAGGGGAGCCTCTGTCGGGGGGAACGAGGAGGAGTGAGGAGCGGCGCGCTGCCGCCCCTCGACACAGGTAAGGGAGGGAGGGGCAGGGGAGGGTGGCAGGGGAGGCAGGGTCCTAGGAAGACCAGAGACAAGGTACCGGGAGTGCATGCCACAAAGGCGCTGCACTGACGGGTGACCAAGGCGGTGGTGTCAGAGGACGGTCTGGTGCGACAGGGTGCGACACGAGCAGGGGGCCGACAGCTGACCTAACGCAGACGCAGACGCAGCTACCTAAGGGGACTCAGTGGTCAGTGTGTACAGGTCCGACCCCGGCTGCCGAGTGAAGGTAGCCAGGTGGCGGCCTGTCCGAGCACACGTGCAGTGGGTCACACGCTCATGGGCAGGGGTGAACTGGTGAACACCCCCGTCCTGAAGAGCAGAGCCCGCCACCAAGTTCGTAGAGAACGAGGGGAGGTAGAGACCTGACAGGGTGCCGGACGGGACCGCAGGACAAGGGAGGACAGTGGAGGAGGTCGCAAGGACCGGGCCCCCAGAGGGGTCAGCCAGGGAGACAGCAACAGGCCGAGCTAGCTGCTCAAGGACAGTGCGGTCACGAAAGAAGCAGCGGGAAGCACCCGAGTCCAGTGTGAAGGTGTGCAGTGCCTTAGTAGACGCAGTACCAGCAGGCGCAGACGCACGAGCACCTGGAGCAGCAGACTCACTAGCACCTAGAGCAGCAGCCTCACCAGGACCTAGGGAGCAAACGCACTAGCACCTAGAGCAGCAGCCTCACTGGTCCCAATACCCGGGTCGGGCGGTACACGCAGGTAACAGTCACCCTCAACACTAACAGTTAATGCATACATGGCACCAAGGATAGCATCAAAGTCAAGAGCAAAGATATCAATGTTCTTTTTCAGTAGATCAGCCCAGCGGGGCAGCTCAGAGGCGTCAGGAAACTGCTCGCGCCAGGCGTCGTCAAGACGAAAGAAGCAGCGCTGCGCCGTGTGAAACCTCCCACAGGTCTGGCCAGTGCTGTCACCTGTGCGGATGACGTACGGGCAGCTACCTCCACCCCCAGACCCCCCACGCTGAGAGTACCACTCACGGAGCTGCTGGGGCGACGGGGTCTCGCTGGGACGCTGCTGCTGCTGCCTCTGGCCACCGCCGAACCCCCCGCGCTGCACCGCTCCACCGCGCCCGCCACCAGCTCCACTGCCGCCACCACTGCCACCACCACCCCCGCCACCCCCACCACCGCCGCCGCCACTACCCCCGCCTCCGCCACTGACCCCCCCACCACCAGCACCACTCCCACCACCGCCACCACCCCCGCCCCCTCCACCCCCTCCACCACCGCCGCCCCCGCCGCCACCTCCGCCACCCTTGCCCCCCTTGCCTCTGCCGCCCTTGCGCCTCCCACTAGGAGCAGACGCAGCCCCGACCTCCTCAGCACCGAGGTAGTCGACAGCAGCAGCAGATGCAATGGAGGGGAGAAGGGGGGAGGGGGAACATCCCTCAAAGAAGGGAGTGCGAGGGTCACCACGAGAGGCACCTACAGCTACAATACTAGTCTCAGCTG
This sequence comes from Closterium sp. Naga37s-1, assembly GCA_947471745.1. Classification (NCBI taxonomy): domain Eukaryota; kingdom Viridiplantae; phylum Streptophyta; class Zygnematophyceae; order Desmidiales; family Closteriaceae; genus Closterium; species Closterium sp. Naga37s-1. The sequence continues at coordinate 1,381,887 of CANJKZ010001148.1, forward strand.
CAAGGAGTTCCTTCTCGAGCAGGTCGACAGTGAGGTCGGTGGGGGAGAGGGCGAGAAAGTGGTCCCTGACAGCGCGAAGAGAGTCAGGGAGGCGAGTGACTAGGTGGTAGAGTGTGATGTACATCGGGGGAGGGTTCTTGGCGAGGAAATCGGGAGGAAGGGCGGCACGGTAGCGGAGATCACTAGTACGGAGGTGACTGATAAGGTCAGCTACAGTGGCAAAGGCGGACAGATCGGGGAAGAGATAGGGCAGAGAGAGACGTCCTATCGCAGCAGTAGCAGGGGAGGAGTAGCGCGCAACTACAGCATTGTACAGCTCCTGAGCGGTCTTATGCTGGCCAAAATGCTCGCGCTCATCTAACGGCAGGAGGCTGCGAACGGCTAGGCGAGCGTGAGCGTCACGGGTCTGCCACTGTGAGCGAGCCGTACTGTCAGCAGTAGCAGCAGGTGCGGGAGCGACGCCGAACGTGTGGTCAAACAGGGAAACATCGTCCTTGGCAGTGATCTGGAGGAACAGGTGCAGGTCATCGAGCCAAACGTCAAACTTAATTGGACGGCCCTCAGCGTCAAAAGTGAGAACGGTAGGACTGGCCATAGTGGCAGTAGCAGCAGTAGGAACAGTAGCAGCAGTAGCAGTAGTAACAGCAGGAGCAGGTGCAGCACTTGCTGCAGGTGGTGCACAGTAGGGCAGCGCGGCTCGGTCAGGGCGGCGCGACTCGGGCAGGACGGCGCGGCGCGGCTCGGGCAGGGAGGGTGGGCCGGCGCGCGGTCTGCGGCTGTGCGAGGCGACGGCCTACGTGCGGGCGGCGGCCTACGTGCGGGCGGCGGCCTACGTGCGGGCGGCGGCCTACGTGCGGGCGGCGGCCTACGAGCGCGAGGCGGCGGCGCGCGCCAGTCGACGGGCAGCTCGCGGGCTGTGCTAGGGGCCGCGCGAGGCCAGGGCGGGCTGCGCGCGGGCGGCGTCGACTGCGCGGGCGGCTAGCGGGTCGCGCGCACGAGAAATGGGCCGCGCGCGGGCGGCTAGCGGGCTGCGCGCGAGAAAAAACGGGCCGTGCGCGGGCGGCTAGCGGGCTGCGCACGGGCAGCGTGAGAGGGAGGGCGCGCGAGGGCGCACTAGTAAAGAGGCGCACGAAGGCGCGAGGAAGGTAGGGCGCACGAGGGCGCTTCTAGCAGAACGGTGGGCCCTTAGGAACAAGCGGTCCTAGGATCCTAACCTAGGCTCTGATACCATGTCAGAATGAGTGAGAAATGAATGAACTAACAATGTTTGACAGTCATTGCTGCTCAGAACGTCGGTAACCGAACTCACACTTCAATCGCTTCTCTCATCTCGCCCCCAACGCAACTTTTAGTTCGCAAGCTTGTAACGCTCGCGTTACGGCCCACGATGCACAAACAGTTGCTCGCCCACTGACGAAATGAACACGCTGCGCGAGCAGCGACCAATCACCTCCTCCTGAAAGTGGCAGCGCGAGCAACTGCTCGCTCGAGCATATGAACAGTTGCCAACTCGATCAGCAGCCAATCCGAACACCAAAAAAATAGCTGCTCGACCAGTGTTGAACACCCTGCATGAACAGCAGCCAATCGCAGCTGCAGAAACTGCCGCATCGCGAACAGCTGCTCGCTCAAACCAGCTCACTCTGATTCACTCAAAATCAATCTCGAACTTTGAACTCCACAATATGATCCATTGGCCAAGACTTCGGTTGACTTCTCCTCGATAGCAGGCAACCCGTTTCCGCTTCAGCTCCAAATTGGATGACCTACACTTTATGAAACGAAATCGGCAGATTGATTTAAAGAAAATTATTTTTGTAACCAACAGATAATACTCACCCCAAGGTTTGCACAAAAGCTTCTGATATTGATATTGTAATGCTTATACTATGTTCTCCTTGGATATTATTGTTGAGATTTGTCTGGAAGGTTGTTAACACCCTCCTACATTTGGTGGCACAACGATACAGACTCAATTACATCTTGATTAATTATAGGCAGTATGTATAATCTTGCCAATCATTTTATTGTCAAACTATTATAATGTTTAGGTTCTGTAGGCTGTAGTGGGGTAGCCCATAAGGGGTACAACCCAATTAGGGTTAGTACTTGTACCAACTTTGTTCCTAGTTCATTCATTTCCCGTTCAGTATTCTGACATGGTTTCAGAGCAAGTCCTGTTCCAGGACCGTTTTTTTTTTTTAGGGCCCACCGTATAGTTTGCTTCCCGTAGCGCGTTACCCTGCCCGTAGCGCCCTACCGTGCCCGTCGCGCTGCCCCACCAGTCGCGCTGCTCTGCCCTGCCCGTCGCGCCGCCCTGCTAGCTGCGCGCCGCCCTGCCCTGCCCGTCGCGCCGCCCTGCTAGCCTCGCGCTGCCCTTTCCTGCCCGTCGCGCCCGCGCCGCCCTGCCCTGCCCGTCGCGCCGCCCTGCTGGCTGCGCTCCGCCCTGCCCTGCCCGTCGCGCTGCCCTGCTAGTGCCGCGCCGCCCTGCCCTGCCCGTCGTGCCGCCCTGCCCTGTCCGTCGCGCTGCCCTGCTAGCGCCACGCCGCCCTACCCTGCTAGCGCGCCGCCCTGCTGGCCGCCGCGTCGCCCTGCCCTGCCCGCATGCCGCCCTGCTGGCCGTCGCGTCGCCCTGCCCTGCCTGCGCGCCGCCCTGCTGGCCGCCGCACCGCCCTGCCCTGCCCGCGCGCTGCCCTGCTGGCCGCCGCACCGCCCTGCCCTGCCCGCGCGCAGCCCTGCTGGCCGCCGCCCTGCCCTGCCCTGCCCGCGCGCCGCCCTGCTGGCCGCCGCCCTGCCCTGCCAGTTGCGCCGCCCTGCCCTAGCCGTGCGCCGCCCTGCCCTGCCCTGCGCGCTTCCCTAGCGCTTGCGCGCCGCCCTGCCCGTCGCGCAGTCCTTGCTTGCGTGCTGCCCTGCTGCTCGTGTGCCACCTTGCTCTGCCCGCTATGGCTACTCTCAGCGTCCTCTCATTCGATCCTGAGGGCCGTCCGATCCAGTTCGATACGTGGCTCGATGACTTACAGCTGTTCCTACTGAGCGATTCTAGAGACGGCGTTTCGTTGTTTGACCTCAAGTCTAGAGCCTCTCTAGCACCTCCCGACATAGCTGACAGTGCGACTCGCTCATATTGGCTTACCCGTGACGCTGCCGCTCGCCTAGCCGTTCGCAACCACCTACCGTTAGCTGAACGCGCTCACTTTGGCCAGCACAAAACTGCTAAAGCCCTGTACGACGCTGTAGTCGCTCGTTACTCCTCCCCTGCCACTGCTGCTTTCGGCCGCCTTATACTGCTCTACCTTTTTCCCGAGCTGTCCGCCTTTGCCACAGTCGACGACCTAGTCACCCACCTTTGTACTAGTGACACTCGCTACCGCGTCGCGCTTCCCACCCAGTTTCTAAACAAGAACCCTCCCCCCATGTACATCGCTCTCTACTTCATCGTCACCCGCCTCCCTGGCTCTCTTAGCACAGTCAGGGACCTCTTTCTCGCCATGGACCCCACTGACCTCACTGTCGACCTGCTCGAGAAGCACCTCCTTGCAGCTGAGGCTAGCATATTCGCTGTAGGTGCTGCTCGTGGTACTCCTAGCACTCCCTTCTTTAAGGGGTGTTCCCCCTCCCCCCTTGCCCCCTCCTACGCTTCTGCTACTGCTGCTGACTTCCTTCGTGCTGAGGAGGTCGGGTCTGCGTCTGCTCCTATTGGGAGGCGCCGCAGCGGCAAGGGCAAGGGATGCAAGGGTGGTGGGGGTGGCAGCGGTGGAGGCGGTGGTGGGGGCGGTGGAGGCGGTGGAGGTGGCGGTGGTGACGGAGGGAGTGGTGGTGGGAGTGGAGGCGTTGGTGGCGGCGGTGGTGGCGGCAGTGGGAGTGGTCGCGGCGGCAGTGGTGGCGGTAGTTTGAGTGGTGGCGGCGGCAGTGGTGGCGGCCGGGGTGGTACCGGTCAGAGGGGTGGTTCTGGCGGTGGTCAGAGGCAGCAGCAGTAGCGTCAGCGTGAGACCCCTACACCCCAGGAGCTTTGTGAGTGGTTTGCTCAGCATGGGACGTCTGGGGGTAGTGTTCGCTGCCAGTACGTCATTCGCACAGGTGACCGCGCTGGTCAGACATGCGGGAAGGTTGGTCACACACAGTCCCGCTGCTTCTCCCGTCTTGACGACGCCTGGCGCGCAGAGTTTCCCGACGCGACTGAGCTCCCCCGCTGGCTAGAGCTCCTTAGGCAGGGTGTGGATATCTTTTCTCTTGACTATGTATGCATTGACTGTTAGTGCTGAGGGTGACTGTTACCTGTGCATTCCGCCCGACCTAGGTATAGAGGCTGCTGCTCTAGGTGCTAGTGAGTCTGCTCTCTCTGGTACTGCGCCTGCTGGGGCCTTGCACACCTTCACGCTTGACTCAGGTGCCTTGCACACCTTCACGCTTGACTCAGGTGCTTCCCGCGACAGTACCACAGTCACACCACTCCCTGCACCTGTTGCTGTCCGACTGGCTGACCCCTCAGGGGGCCCAGTTCTTGTCCGTTCCTCCACTGTTCTCCCGTGTCCGGCGGTTCCGTCCGGCTCACTCTCAGGTCTTCACCTCCCCTCGTTCTCTACGAACTTGGTGAGTACCGCTGCCCTCCAGGATGCGATGGTCACTACCACCACTCCTGGGGGTCAGCGTGTTTCAATCTGCATGTGTACACGGACGGGCCGTCACCTGGCCACGTTCACCCGTCAGCCTGGGTCGAGTCTATACACACTGACTACTAAGCCTCCTCATGTAGCTGCGCCTGCGTCCGCGTCAGGTCAGCTAGCAGACCCCTGCTCGTGTCGCCTCCCGTCGCACCAGACTCTCCTTTGGCACCACCGCCTTGGTCACCCCTCCCTGCTACGCCTCCGTGGCATGCACTCCCGCCTCCTTGTCTCTGGTCTTCCCAGGTCTCTGCCTCCCCTCCCACCCTCGCCTGCTCCTACCTGCCTTCCCTGTGTCGAGGGGCGGCAGCGCGCCGCTCCTCACTCCTCCTCATTTCCCCCGACGACTGCTCCCCTGCAGACTCTCCACATGGACGTGTGGGGCCCAGCCCGCGTCCGTGGACAGGGCCGCGAGCGATACTTTCTGCTGGTTGTTGACGACCACTCGCGTTACACCACGGTCTTCCCCTTGCGCAGCAAGGGGGAGGTCCCTGATGTTTTGATCCCTTGGATCCGCGCTGTCCATCTCCAGCTTCGCGAGCGGTTCCGCGAGGACCTTCCTGTCCTGCGTCTGCACTCTGACAGAGGTGGTGAGTTTTCCTCCGACCTCTTGCGGGACTTTTGTCGTGGGGAGGGCATTCGCCAGTCGTTCACGCTTCTGGCCTCTCCGCAGCAGAATGGGGTTGCTGAGCGCCGCTTTGGCTTAGTCATGGAGGTCGCTCGTACATCCTTGATCCATGCGGCTGCTCCCCATTTTCAGTGGCCGTTTGCGGTCCTGTACGCTGCGCATCAGCTCAACCTCTGGCCCCATATCTCCTTGCCGGAGACCTCGCATACACTGCGTTGGACGGGGGAGGTTGGCGATGCGTCGGTGTTTCGGGTCTGGGGCTCTCGTGCCTTTGTCCACGATACCTCCGCGGACAAGCTCTCCTCCCGCGCCATTCCATGTGTCTTCCTTGGCTTTCCCCCTGACGTGCCTGGCTGGCAGTTTTACCACCCCACCACGCTTCGTGTCCTGCCCTCTCAGTACGTCACGTTTGACGAGTCGGTTCCCTTTTACCGTCTCTTCCCCTACCGTACTGCCCCTCTCCCCCCCCCCCCGCCGCTCTTCCTCGCTCCAGGTCCTCCTCCGGTAGACCCCCTCCCCCCTCAGGGTCCTGCTCCCTCAGGTGTGTCTCAGGTAGACCCTGTCGAGCCTGTCGAGGTCGCTGTCGACTCTGGTGCTGCTGGGGATGGTGCTGCTAGGGGTGCTGCGTCTGGGGGTGCTGAGCCTGAGCGTGCGGAGCCTGGGGGTGCTGAGCCTGGGGTTGCTGAGTCTGAGGGTGTGGAGCCTGGGGGTGCTGAGCCTGAGCGTGCGGAGCCTGGGAGTTCTGAGCCTGAGCGTGCGGAGCCTGGGGGTGCTGAGCCTGGAGGTACTTTGTCTGCTGGAGGTCCTACGGGTGCCTTGTCACGGCGGGAGCCTCTCTCTCCACCGCAGCTGCGCGAGTGGTTTGCTCGGCGCACCTGCCCTCGGAGTGGCGCTGCTCAAGCTGGGGGGCCTGCCGCTGGAGGCCCTGGAGCTAGAGGCACTGGAGCTGCTGGTCCTGGAGGTGCTGGAGCTGCTGGTCCCGGAGGTGCTAGTACTGGAGGTACTGGAGCTGCTGGAGCCGGTGGTACTGCAGGCGATGGAGCTGGAGACCTGGAGCTAGAGGCGCTGGAGCTGGAGGTACCGGAGGTGCTTGGGCTGCTGGTCCTGGAGGTGCTGGAGGTGTTGGAGCTGCTGGCCCCGGAGGTGCTCATACTGGAGGTACTGGAGCTGCTGGAGCTAGAGGTGCTGCAGGCGTTGGAGCTGGAGGCACTGGAGCTGGAGGTAGCGGAGGTGCTGGAGGTGCTGGAGCCGCTGGTCCCGGAGGTGCTCGTACTGGAGGTACTGGAGCTGCTGGAGCTGGTGGTGCTGCAGGCGTTGGTGCTGGAGACCCTGTAGCTGGAGACCCTGGAGCTGAGGGTGCTGGCCCTGGGGGTGCTGGTGATGTCGGTACTGGTTCTGGAGGCGTTGTGCGGACGCGACCGTACTTCGTTCCACTGCTTCACCAGGTTCTTGGTCTCCCGTCTCCTACTGGCCTTACTCCTCCCTTACTGTGTCCACCGACTGACCAATAACAGCGTCGGTTACAGCCAGCCTCCCTACTGCCTGCTCCTTCTCCTTACACTGAGCAGACAGGTGTTTAGGAGAGCGTCGTGAGCCTGCGTCTCATCCTGCGTCGCCTGTTTGCGCTGTTCGCCCTGGTCGTCGTGTTCCACGTCCGCGTCCTCCTCCTGTCCCACCCACGCACCAGATGGCACTTCGTCCTTCCTCTGTTCCACAGCGTGTCCCTCTGCCGTCTCCTCCTGCGTCCTCTCTTCCTGACGTTCCTGACCCTGAGTCCAACCTTGCTCGTGCTGCCAGTCCTACTGTCACACGTCTTCTCACCACTGTTGTCACTGACCCTTCGTTTGAGTCCACTGCTGCGTCTACCCTAGTTGCTGAGCTTGTTGACTTTGCTGCCGCCTGTCGTCTCGACTACACCGCTAGTCTTGTTGCTGAGTCTGAGTCTGACTGTCCTCCGTTCGTCGGGGGTGAGTATGCTCTTGGCACGGACGTCCTTGAGGACAGGCAGGAGGACTTTGAGTGTCTTGCAGCTGCTGTACCTCATCTCGTGGCCATGCTGCTTGCACCTGAGGGAGACCCGGATACACCAGACATCCCGACCCCGCGCTCTTACGCAGAGGCGATTAGGGGTCCCTACTCCTCTCAGTGGCAGACAGCCATGGACGCAGAGATGGCATCCTCGAAGTCCACAGGCACTTACGTCGACGCAGTTCCCCCTCCTGGGGCGAACATAGTCGATGGCATGTGGATTTTCAGGGTGAAGTGGCCGACGGGTTCAAAGCCTGCCTTCAAGGCGTGTTACGTTGCACGATGCTTTAGTCTGCGACAGGAAGTTGACTTCTTCCATACCTTCTCCCCTACCCCGAAGATGACCACTCTTCGGGTGCTGCTGCACGTCGCCGCTCAGCGTGACTACGAGCTTCACTGTCGTGACTTCAGCACAGCTACGAGCTGCACGAGGAGATCTGGCTGCGCCGCCCACCTGGCTTCACTGGGTCGTTTCCTGCAGGTACCCAGTGGAGCCTCCGGCGGCCAGTCTACGGTCTCCGCCAGGCGCCTCGCGAGTGGCACGACATTCTGAGTACAACGCTTGCGGCTCTTGGGTTTGCTCCTTCGACTGCTGACCCGTCACTGTTTCTGTGCACCGACACTTCGCTGGCGTCGTTCTACATCCTCATGTACGTCGACGACTTGGTTTTTGCCACTGTTGACACTAGGCACTGGCCCTTGTGAAGTCGGAGCTGCAGAAGAGACACACGTGCACAGACCTAGGTGAGCTGCGCAGCTATCTTGGCTTGTAGATCACCCGGGACAGTGCACGGCGTACCATTACCTTGACTCGGTCACACATGGTGCAGTAGGTCCTTCATCGCTTCCGCTTCCAGTACTCCTCGCCACACTCCACTCCTCTGCCTACTGGTCACTCGCTCTCAGCTCCACCTTCGGACGAGTCCGTAGAGCCGAGTGGCCCGTATCCAGAGCTTGTGGGCTGCCTCATGTACCTGATGACCTGCACTCGACCTGACCTTGCCTACCCTCTTAGCATCCTGGCATGCTACGTTGCGCCCGGGAGACACCGACCAGAGCACTGGGAGGCCGCTAAGAGGGTGTTACGCTACTTGTGCAGTACGTCGGGCATGGGGCTCGTGCTTGGAGGACGGGGTCCAGTTGTCCTCACTGGACACGCAGACGCGTCTTGGGTTGACGATTTGGCTACGCAGCGGTCGTCACAGGGTTACACATTGAGCCTTGGCTCCGGCTCTGTTTCTTGGCGGTCTACCCGCTCGTCTTCTGTTCTCAGTTCCAGTTGTAAGGCTGAGATCTACGCAGGGGCCATGGCTGCACAGGAGTTACGCTGGCTCACCTACCTGCTGATCGACTTGGGAGAGCCGCCTCGTTCTCCTCCACTTCTGTACGTCGACAACAAGGCCATGATTGCCTTGTGTCAGGAGCACAGACTGGAGCACAGGACGAAGCACATCACTCTGCGTTACTTCCTTGCTCGAGAGTTGCAGCAGCGTGATCAGCTTCGTCTTGCTTACGTGGCCTCTCGGGCCAACCCTGCTGATATATTCACCAAGGCACTTCAGCCTTGTGATCATCAGCGTTTTTGTACTGTTTTAGGCCTTGTGCCTAGTTGGTCTCACTTCTTGACTTGCTTGTACTGTGATCTATATACATATACTTACATGCTTACACTTGCTAGGTTTTGATCACTGTACTGCTTGTTCTCCATTATATATCTCTTCATGTGAACTGGCCTTGTGGCCATTTTCTTGTGCTCAGAGTGTGTGGTGACTTCGTGATCCACCCTGAGCTTGCTTTGCTTTCCTTGACTGGTCTTGTGACCTCTTGTTCTCCCCCACTTTGCCTATGGGGGTGTGTCAAACTGTTATACTGTTTAAGTTGTATAGGCTGTAGTGGGGTAGCCCATAAGGGGTACAACCCAATTAGGGTTAGTACTTGTACCAACTTTGTTCCTATTTCATTCATTTCCCGTTCAGTATTCTGACTTTTATCTCAACGGATTAAATACAATAATTCCGCACAACCCCCATATTTCCTTAGAGGTCAATCTTTAAATTACGTTGGTAAGTTTCGAGCACCCTCGTACACTTAAAAAACAGGTTGGAAATTATTTATAGGCTATTAAAGCATCATATAATACAGCTAGTTTATCATTTTGAACAAGAATTCTCTTGATCATTAATACATATCCAATACTGCAAGGATGTTGAACAAATTTGGTGCCATTCGCAGCATTTGATAGGAAGATATGGTGTTTCAAATAGTTGAACAGGGAAGAACTGTGCAAGGATAGGCGTCATTTTAAACAAGGCTTCATTAGATCATTCATTCATTTACTATATTGTAAGGTTGTTGAACATATTTGGTGACATTCGCAGCGTATGGTATGAAGATATGGTGTTTCAAATAGTTGAATGGGGAAGAACTGTGCAAGGATCGACCTGTGCGACACATGGTGCCGTCTCGACGTCCTTTTGTCATCTTAAACAAGGTTTCTCTTGATCAAATATTCATTTACTATATTGCAAGGATGGTGGATCGATTTGGTGTCATCGCAGAATCTGGTAGGAAGAATTGGTGTTTCAAGCAACAGAGTAGGGAAAACTGTGGAAGGATAGGCCAGTGCGACATGCGGTGCCGTCTCAACGTGTGTTTGCCCTTTTATACAAAGTTACTGCTTGATAATTCATGAGTTTACTTTATTGCAAAAATGCTAGACAGATTAGGTGCCATTCACAACATATGGTGGGAACATCTGGTGTTTCCAACATATGAGTAGGGAAAACTGTGCAAGGATAGGCCTATGCGACAATCGGTGTCGTATCGATGTCCGTTAGTCATGCTGAACAATGTTTCTCTTGATCGTTCATTCATTTACTATATTGCTATGGTGCTGGACAGAGTTGGTGCCATTTGCAGCATCTCATAGGAAAATATGGTGTTTCAAACAATAGAGCAGGGAAAACTGCGCAAGGATAGGCATGTGCGACACGCGATGTTGTATCGACGCCCGCTTATCATTTTAGACAAGGTTACCCTTGATCATTCAGGCAATTACTATATTGCAAGGACGATGGATAGGTTTGCTATCATTCGCACCATATGGTAGGAAGGTATGGTGTTTCCAACAATCGAGCTGGGAAAACGTTTCAAGGATAGGCCTATGCAACACGTGGTGTCGTATGGACGTCTGTTTATCAATTTAAACAATGTTTCCGTTGACCATTCATTCAATTACTATATTTCAAGGATGCTGGACAGATTTGGTGCTATCCGCGGCATCGCACAGGAAAATATGGTATTTCAAACAATTGAGCAGGGAAAATTGCACAAGGATAGGCCTGTGCGACATGCGGTGCCGTATCGACGTCATTTGTCATTTTAAACAAGGTTGCTCTTGATCATTCAGGAATTTACTATATTGCAAGGATGCTAGACAGATTTGGTGCCATTCGCAGCATCTGGTAGAAAAATATGGTAAAGGATAGGCAGACAATTAAGCAGAGTAAACCGTGCAAGGATAGGCTTGTTTTGTTGTGACTGGAGACACCCACTCCAACACTGGTCGGCTGCTTAGAGAGTAATGAGGTACTTAGCGAGCACATCACGCATGGGGCTTGTGCTTGGTGGACGGCAGCCAGTCAAACTCACTGGACACACTGACACATCGTGGGCAGACGACGCCAAGCCTTTTTTGTCCTCCCTGGGCGACTGTTTTAGCCTTGGCGCATGAGCTTAAGCGTTCGTCGTTGGTTTCTCCGTTCAGTGCTGAGGGCATAGATCTATGCTCGTGGTATGGCTGTTTAGCGACTTGAAGTTCAGACGCGATCAAGGCGTGATTTACGCAAACAGACTTTACAATGTTTGCGAAAGATTCGATTTGAGAACATTACTTGATACTAGCTGATGTATCTAATAAGACATCATAAAATGTAAACAAAATCAGACGCCGTAAGCTCAAGTTGTATGAAATTCAGACAAATAAAATGTATACAATATCAGACAAATGCCTCAAAACAGGGCTGTATATAAGAACTTCTGACCATAAGTAAAAGATATTGAAAGAGCAAACCAATTGTTACAAGATGTCATTGTACTACAATCGAGACTATACATTCACCAACACCTGCACATAGGGAGCGCGTCAGAATTACACACGGTTGGAAGTGACTCTCGCCATTCAAACTTCCAATCAGTAAGGGCGTGTCTCCTTTTTGCCCTCGACGGTTCAAACCGTGGACCGTCCGGCTTGCGAAAAGGTTACCTGCTTCGTACAAATTTGTAACCAATTTCGCAGAAGTACATGCGACATCGCCAACGGTTCGAACTGTCGCGTCACTTTCCCCTCCAAGGATCAGTTCACATTGTGAACATTCGGCAGTTCGAAATGCAAACGGACGGAAGAACAGTGCTGAAACAAGATTGGCGCGCGAAAAAACAATCGAGTCGCACAGACAATTTTCTAGAGGTACGCGACGCCCGTTTGAACAAGGTTACGATAGTACAGTACCTCTCGCGAGTCTACAGTACTTCGGCAGTTTGCGAAGTTGAGAAAAGTGACGTCTTTGCATTCGGACGGTCTGACGTTTCGAAATTTCAAAACGGACTGTCCAGTACCTGCTATTGGGACCGTCCGATTCGATACAAGTGGACAGTACTAAAAAACATGAGAAATAAAACAAGAGTCGACTAAATCGTCTTAGGGTTGCGGAGCTATGATTTGGAATATACCAAATTTCGATTTTTTTAGTTCATATCTATAACGACGATGTCTAGATTTCCAGTAAAGAATAAAGTTACCGATTACAAAATAAAACTGTAAGGAATTTTCCTAATTCCTTACTGAGGCACTCCGTACGCGTACAAGTCCAACTTTTCGGAGTTCAGGCTCGGTCCGCTGACCTCGCCTTCCGAACGTCCTCCGCGTCGCCTTCGGGTTTCCCAACCCCAAACCTACACCCCCTTCGCGCGACTCCGCGATCTCGGCCTAGCTAGCTTTGCTTGTGAAGAAATGAGGAATGAAATGAACTAGGAAAGTGTTGAGTACAAATATGAAACCCTAGAAACTTGTACCCCTTAGTGTCTACCCCACTATAGCCTACACAGACTAAGTCATATATGTCTGACACACCCCCATAGGCAAACTGGGGGAGAACAAGGGGTCACAAGACCAGTCAAGCAAAGCAAAGCAAGCTCAGGGTGGATCACAACGTCACCACACATTCCGAGCACAAGTTCAAAGGCCACAAGGCCAGTTCACATGCAGGATTATAAATCAAGGTGAACAAGCAAGACAGTGATCGCAACCTAGCAAGGGTAAGCATGCAGGTGCAGGTATATATAGATCACAGTACAAGCAAAGTCAAGAGGTAAGCAAGTGAGGCAAGGTAGGCACGAGACCTAACATGGTACAGAACCGTTGATGATCACAAGGCTGAAGTGCCTTGGTAAAGATGTCAGCAGTGTTGGCCTGAGAGGCCACGTAAGCAAGGCGCAGCTGACCACGCTGCTGCAGCTCACGAGCAAGGAAGTAGCGAAGAGCAATGTGCTTCGTTCTGTGCTCTAGTCTGTGCTCCTGACACAAGGCCAGCATGGCCTTGTTGTCTATGTACAGAACTGGAGGAGAACGAGGCGGCTCTCCCAGGTCGGTCAGCAGGTAGGTGAGCCAGCGTAACTCCTGTGCAGCCATGGCCCCTGCGTAGATCTCGGCCTCACAGCTGGAGCTGAGAACAGAGGACGAGCGGGTAGACCGCCACGAAACAGAGCCGGAACCAAGGCTGAAGGTGTAACCCTGTGACGACCGCTGAGTAGCCAGGTCGTCAGCCCAAGAAGCGTCTGCGTGACAAGTGAGAACAACTCGAGCCCGTCCTCCAAGCACGAGCCCCATGCCCGACGTACTGCACAAGTAGCGCAACACCCTCTTAGCAGCATCCATGTGCTCCTTCCTGTGTCAGCCAGGAGCAACATAGCGTGCTAGGATGCTAAGAGGGTAGGCTAGGTCAGGTCGAGTGCAGGTCATCAGGTACATGAGGCAGCCCACAAGCTCTGGATACGGGCCACTCGGCTCTACGGACTCATCCGAAGGCAGAGCTGAGAGCGAGTGGCGCGTAGGCAGAGGAGTGGGCTGTGGCGAGGAGTACGTGAAGCGGAAGCGCTGAAGGACCTGCTGCACCATGTGTGACTGAGTCAAGGTAATGGTGCGCTGTGCTCTGTCCCGGGTGATCCGCAAGCCAAGATAGCTTGTCAGCTCACCCAGGTCTGTGCACGTGTGTCTCTTCTGCAGCTCCGACTTCACGTGGGCGAGTGCCTCAGTGTCAGCAGTAGCAAAGACCAGGTCGTCTACGTACACGAGAATGTAGAACGGCGGCAGAGTGGTGTCGGTGCGTAGAAACAGCGACGGGTCAGCAGTAGAAGGAGCAAAGCCAAGAGCAGCAAGAGTCGTCCTCAGTGTGTCGTGCCACTCACGGGGTGCCTGGCGGAGACCGTAGACTGGCCGCCGGAGGCTCCACTGGGTGCCAGGAGGAAACGACCCAGTGAAGCCAGGTGGGCGGCGCAGCCAGATCTCGTCGTGCAGGCTGCCCTGTAGGAAAGCAGTGCTGAAGTCAAGAGAGTGAAGCTCGTAGTCACGCTGAGCGGCGACGTGCAGCAGAAGCCGAAGAGTGGTCATCTTCGGGGTAGGGGAGAAGATCTGGAGGAAGTCAACTCCCTCACGCTGACTGAAGCCTCGTGCAACGTAACGCGCCTTGAAGACAGGCGGAGAACCCGGCGGCCGCTTCACCCTGAAAATCCACATGCCACTGACGATGTTCGCCCCAGGTGGGGGAACCTCGTCGACGTAGGTGCCTGTGGACTTCCAGGAAGCCATCTCTGCGTCCATGGCTGAGTGCCACTGAGAGGAGTAGGGACCCTCTATCGCCTCTGCGTAAGAGCGCGGGGTCGGGATGTCTGGTGCATCCGGGTCTCCCTCAGGGGCAATCAGCATGGACACGAGATGAGGTAAAGCAGCGGCAAAGCACTCAAACTCCTCCTGTCTGTCCTCAAGGACGTCCGTGCTAAGAGCACACGCACCCTCGACGGACGGAGGACAGACAGACTCAGACTCAGCAACAAGACTAGCATCGTAGTCAAGACGACAGTGAGCAGCAAAGTCGACAAGCTCAGCAACTAAGGCAGATGCAGCAGTGGACTCAAAGGAAGGGTCAGTGACAACAGTGGCCAGGAGACGCGTGACAGTAGGACTAGGAGCACGAAGGGAGTCAGACTCCGGGTCAGCAAGAGCAGGAAGAGAGGACGCAGGAGGAGACGGCAGAGGGACACGCTGTGGAGCAGTGGAAGGACGAAGCGCCATCTGGTGTGTGCCTGGGACAGCAGGAGGACGCTGACGTGGAACACGACGACCAGTGCGAGCAGCACGAACAGGCGACGCACGACGTGACTCAGGCGACGCAGGACGAGACTCAGGCTCACGACGCTCCGTAAGACCTCCGGTCGGACCAGTGAAGGGAGAAGGACCAGGGAGTGGCGAGGCAGGCTGTAACTGTGACTGCGACTGGACAGGCAGAGGACACTCTAAAGAGGGAGTGGGACCAGGAGCAGGCGGGAGACCAAGAACCTGCTGAAGGAGCGGAACGAAGTACGGCCGCGGCCGCGCAGCACCTCCAGAACCAGCAGAGACACCACCAGCACCCTCAGCTCCAGGGTCTCCAGCTACAACTCCCGCAGCACCACCAGTAGCTCCAGCAGCTCCAGCACCTCCAGCTCCAACTCCCGCAGCAGCTCCAGTCCCAGTAGCTCCAGAAACTCCAGTACGAGCACCTCCAGGGCCAACGGCCCCAGCAGCTCCAGCACCAGCAGCGCCTCCAGTAGCTCCAGCACTGCCAGCACCTCCAGCAGCCTCAGCACCAGCAGTACCTCCAGCAGCTCCAGCACCAGCAGCACCTCCAGTAGCTCCAGCACCAGCAGCACCTCCAGTAGCTCCAGCGCCAGCAGCACCTCCAGCAGCTCCAGCACCTCCAGTAGTAGGCCCCCCAGCTCCAGGCGCACGGCTACAGCGCCGAGCGTTCCACTCACGAAGCTGCCGTGGAGAGAGGGGCTCCCGCCGCAACAAGACACTCGGAGGACCTCCAGTCTCAGCACCCCCAGACTCAGCAACCCCAGGCTCAGCACCCCCAGGCTCAGCACCCCCAGGCTCCGCACCCCCAGGCTCCGCACGCTCAGGCTCAGCACCCCCAGACCCAGCACCCGCCGGCTCAGCACCCCCAGACCCAGCACCCGCAGGCTCAGCACCCCTAGCAGCACCAGAGTCAACAGCTACCTCGACAGGCTCGACTGCGTCTACCTGAGACACACCTGAGGGGGCAGGACCCTGAGGGGGGAGGGGGTCTACCTGGGGAGGACCTGGCGTGAGGAAGAGCGGCAGGGGGGGGAGGGGGGCAGTGCGGTAGGGGAAGAGACAGTAGTAGGGAACCGACTCGTCAAACGTGACGTCCTGAGAGGACAGAACACGGCGCAAGGTGGGGTGGTAGAACTGCCAACCAGGCGCGTCAGGGGGGAAGCCAAGGAAGGCGCAGGGAACAGCACGAGAGGACAGCTTGTCCGCAGACAAGTCGCGGACGAAAGCTCGAGATCCCCAGACACGGAACACAGACGCATCGCCAACCTTCCCCGTCCACCGCAGAGTGGGGGTGGTCTAAGGCATGGAGACCCGGGGCTAGAGGTTGATCTGATGCGCCGCGTACTGAACCGCGAACGGCCACAGAAAGTGGGGAGCAGCCGCATGGATCATGGACGTGCGAGCGACATCCATGACCATGCCAATGCGGCGCTCAGCAATCCCATTTTGCTGTGGAGAGGCCGGGAGCGGGAACGTCTGGCAGATGCCCTCCGCCCGACAGAAGGCCCGCAGAAGGTCAGAGGAAAACTCACCACCTCTGTCGGAGTGCAGACGCACAACAGGAAAGTCTGAGCCGAAGCTCTTCCTGAGCTGGAGACGAGCAGCGCGGATCCAGTCGATCAACACCTCAGTGACCTCACCCTTGCGGCGCAAGGGGAAGACTGTGGTGTAACGCGAGTAGTCGTCAACGACCAGCAGGAAGTAACGCTCGTGACCCTGTCCACGGACGCGGGCTGGGCCCCACACGTCCATGTGAAGAGTCTGCAGTGGGGCCTCTGTCGGAGGAAACTCGGAGGAGTGAGGAGCGGCGCCCTGCCGACCCTCGACGCAGGGAACGCAGGTAGGGGCAGGCCCCGGAGGAAGGGGAGGGAGGGACTCAGGAAGACCCGAGACCAGGACACGGGAGGCCATGCCTCGAAGACGAGGCAGGGAGGGGTGACCAAGGCGGTGGTGCCAAAGAAGAGTCTCGTGGGCCAGGAGGCGACACGAGCAGGGGGCAGACTCAGGGCCAGACCGGGACGCTGCAGCAAACACCTGACCCGACGCGGCTAGCTGACGAGGAGGAGACGCAGTGGTGAGGGTGTACAGGCTGGACCCTGGCCTACGGGTGAACGTGGCCAGGTGACGACCCGTCCCAGCACACGTGCAGTGCGTCACACGCTGGTGGGCAGGGGTGAACTGGTGAACACCCCCATCCTGAAGATCAGCACCCGCCACCAAGTTCGTAGAGAACGAGGGAAGGTGAAGACCAGTCAGCGAGCCGGACGGAACAGCAGGGCACGGGAGGACAGTGGAGGAACGGGCCACAACTGGTCCCCCAGAGGGGTCAGCCAGAGAGACTGCCACTGGCCGACTGAGCGGCGAGAGGGTGGTGCAGTCGCGAAAGAAGAAGCGGGAGGCACCCGAGTCAAGGGTGAAAGTGTGGAAGACCTGAGCCGACGCGGTACCTGAGAGAGCAGCCTCACCAGCACCTGGAGCAGCAGACTCACTAGCACCTAGAGCAGCAGCCTCACCAGCACCTGGAGCAGCAGACTCACTAGCACCTAGAGCAGCAGCCTCAATTCCCGGGTCGGGCGGAACACACAGGTAACAGTCACCCTCAGCACTAATAGACACAGCATACATAGCAGCAAGGATAGTGTCATAGTCAAGATCAAAGATAGCAACCCCCGACCTAAGCAGATCACCCCAGCGAGGGATCTCAGTGGAGCCAGGGAACTGTGCACGCCAAGCGTCAGTCAGGCGGCCGAAGCAGCGGGGTGTGGTGTGCGGGCCGCCGTACGTCTCTCCACTGCGGTCGCCGGTGCGAAGAACGTAAGCGCAGGGACCAGCACCCCCAGACCTCCCACGCCCAGCGTACCACTCACGGAGCTGCTGAGGCGACGGGGTCTCACGGGAGCGCTGCTGCTGCTGGCGCTGGTCACCGCTAGAGCCTCCCCGCTGCCCGCCGCCACCCCCGCCTCCGCCTCCGCCGCCGCCACCTCCACCCCCACTCCCGCTGCCTCCGCCACCTCCACCTCCACCGTCGCCACCGAAGCCCCCACCCGAGCCACCACTCCCACCTCCACCTCCACCCCCACCCCCTCCGCCTCCTCCACCACCATCACCTCCGCCCCCGCCGCCCCCTCCACCCCCCTTGCCCCCCTTGCCCTTGCTGTTGCGGCGCCTCCCACTAGGAGCAGACGCAGCGCCGACCGACTCGGTGCCAACGAGGTCGACAGCAGCAGCAGAGGCAACAGAGGGCAAGAGGGGAGAGGGGGGGCACCACTCAAAGAAAAGGGCGTGAGGGTCACCACGAGAGGCCCCTACAGCGACTATACTCTTCTCAGCTGCAAGGAGGCGCTCCTCAAGGAGGTCAACGGTGAGCGTGGTGGGGCAGAGGGAGAGGAAGTGGTCCCTGACCGAGCAAAGGGAGTCAGAGAGCCGGGTGATGAGGTAGTAGAGGGTGATGTACATGGGGGGGGGGGGTTCTTGGCGCAGAACTCGGCAGGAAGCGCAGCGCGGTAGCGAGTGTCACTAGTGCGGAGGTGAGTAATGAGGTCAGCGACTGTGGCAAAGGCGGCTAGGTCAGGGAACAGGTACGGCAGCATGAGGCGGCTAAGGGCAGCAGTGGCAGGGGAGGAGTAGCGTGCAACAACAGCGTCGTACAAGGTCTTAGCACTCTTGTACTGACTAAAGTGCGCGCGTTCAGAGGACGGCAGGTGACTATGCACAGCAAGGCGAGCAGCAGCATCGCGCGTGGTCCAGACCGAGCGAACAGTACTAGCAGCATTAGCAGCAGGGGCAGCAGAGGCACCAGACGTGAGATCAAACAGTGAGAGGCCGTCTTTGCTATCGCACTGCAGGAAAAGCTGCAGATCATCTATCCAGACCTCAAAGTCTACCGCTCGACCCTCAGCATCAAAGGTAAGAACGTTGGGACTAGCCATGACAGCAGCAGCAGCAGGCTAGCAGCAGCAGCAGCAGAAGCAGGCTAGCAGTAGCAGCAGCAGGAGGGGCGCGGCTCGGCGGTGCGCTTACCAGGGGCGGGTGGGTAGAAGCCCGCAAGTGGTGGGGCAGGGCCGAGGTGAGTCGGCAGGATCAGGGCCGCGACAGGGCGGCAGGGCAGGGCCGCGACTCGGCTGCAGGGCAGGGCCGGGACGGCGGCGGCGGCTGTCACGGCAATGGCGGCGGCGGGTGTCTCAGCAGCAGCGGCGGCAGCTGTCACGGCAGGAGCGGCGGCGGCTGTGACGACAGCTGCGGCGGCGGCTGTCCCGGCAGCAGCGGCGGCGGCGAACGGCCGTGGCGGAAGCGGCAGCGGCAGCAGGCGCGACGGCAGCTGCTGCTGGGGCGGCAGCGACGGGGCGGCAGGGCGGCTACGGCGGGCCGCGAAGAGCCGCGGAGGGGCCGCGTAGAGGCCGCGAAGGGGGCCGCGAAGGGCCACGAAGGGCCGCGAAGGGGCCGCGAAGGGCCGTGAGGGGGCCGCGAAGGGCCGCGAAGGGGCCGCGAAGGGCCGTGAGGGGGGCCGCGAAGGGCCTTAAGAGGGGCCGCGAGGGGCCGCTAAGGGGTCGCGACCGGGACCACGAAGGGGCCGCGAAGGGGGGGCCGCTAAGGGGGGCCGCGAAGGGGCCACTAAGGGGCCGTTAAAGGGCAGGCCACTAAGGGGCCGCGAAATTATAGGGCAGGACGCGAAGCGCGTTTAGGGCAGGCTAAAAAAAAAATTTCGAAGGTGGGCCCAAGGGAGAAACGGTCCCACTAGGGAACCCGCTCTATACCATGTGAAGAAATGAGGAATGAAATGAACTAGGAAAGTGTTGAGTACAAATATGAAACCCTAGAAACTTGTACCCCTTAGTGTCTACCCCACTATAGCCTACACAGACTAAGTCATATATGTCTGACATTGCTATATTATGCCTAGGCCTCGTTGTTTGCTCAGTAGTTGTAATCACTTCCGCGTTATTAAATACTGCGCACTCTTCTTTCATACAACTCATAACACTTGGTATCAGAGCTACTTTCCTAGGTTACCCTCTACTTTCCGGGGTAGTTTAGTGCAGGGGTGCGATAGGTTTGGTGGGCTGCAAAGCGGTCGGCTGAGAGATAGATACGATTATCTCGCTCCGACTAATAGCGTTTGCGCCTTCATCAAAACCATAAAAATCGCTGGTAACCCGCTGCCCGCTAGGAGAAGCCTGAGAAACATGGAACAGGCTGAGTTCAACGAGTTCATGCAACAGTTTCGGGCGATGCAAGCCAACTTGCAGACCATGTCTGCAGAGATGGAGCGCCTGAAGGTGGAAAACGACGAGCTACGCCAGACGTGAAGTGAAGCGCGTCAGGATTCGCCCGCCGTGGATGAAGCAAGTAGCAGCTCCACACCCAACAACGACGTCTTCAGCGAGCTACAGGGCTCGCTGGATGCTGAAGATGAGTGGGCGGCACGCCAGCAACAAGCACAAGGGACGCAGGAGCAATAGCCACAACCGCAGCAACAGCTTGCTGACGATGCTACTCGCATTAATTTTGCAGTGTCACTGTTACGAGGACCGGCGTTGGAGTGGTGGAAGCGGACTCTTCAGACAGAGGGGACTCCGGCAGGGCTGTCACGTGCGAACGACGGGACCTGGACAACTGTCACGCAACGAGCAACTTCAATCTTCGGAGTGGCCACGATACGCACATGGACGGAGTGGGGCGCCGCGCTGCGAGCCAGATTCGAGCATGTATCCGCCTCGGATTCTGCTCGCATGAAGCTGCGTACCTGGAAGCAGGTGGCGTCGGTCCAAGATTACACGGCGACATTCTGCAATTTGGCCGACCAGGTGGAAGACATGAGTGACGCGGAGCGACTCGACCAATACGTCGCAGGCCTCAAGTACGAAGTACAGTACGAGGTGCGACGGGCGAGGCCACGCGACTTCCTCGATGCCGTCCAGGTGGCCGAATCGACGGATGCGCTGATGCAATGGGCGAGAATGAGTTCCCGGGAGGACACTCAATTTCGTGGGCCGCCGCGCCAGCCCACAATCAACGGGGTGGATGCACCGAGACGTGGACATAACACGTGCTTCAACTGCAACCAACCGGGCCACTGGAGGAAGGACTGCCCGAAGCTGAAACAGGAACGACGGAGAGGGGTCGGGAAAAGAGACGAGTCTGTAGCAGTCGGGCCACCTACTTACGAGACCCCGTCGCCCGCCAATCAACATCCACACCGAGTAGTGGTACCGATACGGGCTATCGACCGCAACCGGACGAATAAGGTGGATGAACACGTGGATCACCCTGTGCTGATCGTGGGGGGGGTTAACGGACACAAAATTAAACTTTTCGTTGACGGAGGGGCGAGCCACAGTCTCGTCAACCTGGCAACGGCCAAAAAAATTGGAGTCAAGCTGGACAGGTGTCTGCCCGAGATTGATGCGCGACTGGTGGACGGGACACCGCTGGCAATCAAGGACGAGGTCCGACAAATTCGGATGAAGTGTGGCGACGATTTCGGGTTTTCAATGCGAATGCTGGCGACAACACTTGACGGTTGCGATGTGCTACTGGGACGAGATTGGCTGCAGCAATTTAATCCGACGATCGACTGGACGACGGGGGCGATCACGGTGCTGTGCAACAAGGGGCGCGTGACACTTCCGAAATGGGCGGAGCCGGAGCCGATGACAACACGTGTCAACGCGATAACGATGAAAAGGGTGATCAAGCGAGGAGCGCAGGGCTACGCCGTACAGCTGTACGAGGTGGTGGCGTCTAAAAACATCGCCGACATTGACACGCTCTGCGCTGCTGTACCAGACGATGTGGCGAGCATAATTCGGAGGTATCCCGGAATTTTTGCGGATGACCTGCCTGACGGGCTGCCACCTCAGCGACCAGAAGACCACAGGATTGAGCTGGAGCCAGGCGCAAAACCAACTGTTCGATCACAGTGGCGGCTCAGCCAACCGGAGCTCGACGAGTTGCGGAAACAGCTGGATTATCTGCTTTCGAAGGGTTTTATCCGACCGAGCACGTCACCATACGCCGCCCCGATACTGTTCACGCCGAAGAAGGACAGAGGCCTGCGCATGTGCATCGACTATCGAGCGTTGAATCGGGTCACTATTAAGTCGCGTTACCCGATTCCGCGAGCGGACGACCTGCTGGATCAGCTTCGCGGGGCTCGCTTCTTCTCGAAAATCGATTTGCGAGGTGGCTACCACCAAATTCGCGTGTTCGCCGACGACTGCCCGAAGACTGCGTTCCGCACCCGCTACGGCAGTTACGAATATACTGTGATGCCGTTTGGGTTGACGAGCGCACCCTCGACCTTCCAGCTCACCATGAATGGGGTGTTTCAGGACATGCTGGATAAAAAAGTAATCGTTTACCTGGACGACATCCTGGTGTACAGCAAGACTCGGGAGCAGCATTTACAGGACTTAGAGGAGGTGTTCCGGCGCTTGCAGCAGAACCGACTGATTACTAAGGGCTCTAAGTGTGAGTTCTTACAGCCGGAGCTGGATTTCCAGGGGCACGTGGTCTCAGGGGAGGGCATTAAAATTGACCCTGGCAAAGTAACAGCGATTTCGGAGTGGAAACCGCCCACGAACATCACGGAGTTGCAAAGTTTCCTCGGCTTCGTTAACTATGTCCGCCGTTTTGTACCGAATATGGCGGGAGTAACCAGGCCGTTAACCGATCTTCTGTACAAGGGCGTACAATTTTGTTGGGGGGAGAGAGAGCAGCTGGCCTTCAAAGAGCTGAAGAAATTTTTGAGTTCACCCCCGGTGCTTCGGCTGGCAGATCCATCTCGACCGTTCGAAGTCGTGACGGACGCCAGCGATTTCGCTGTCGGCGCCGTCCTCCTACAGGATTTCGGAAACGGGCTTCAACCCATCGCGTACGAGTCAAGAAAAATGCAGCCGCCCGAGCGCAACTACCCTGTACACGACAAGGAAATGCTCGCCATCGTGCATGCGTTTCGTACCTGGCGCTGTTACCTCACGGGAGCCGATGTCACGATCAGGACAGACCACAAGTCATTACACTACATGCGCAGCCAACCACAACTCAACCCGCGACAAATCCGGTGGCTCGACTACCTCGAGTCCAACTTCAGCTACACCATCACGTACAAAAAGGGCGCCAACAACATCGCCGACGCCCTGACCCGCCCATCAATGCAAACCGGAGCAGTACTAATCGCCCATTCTAACCCTTTTTTGGCAGGACTGACAGGTTTTTCAGGACCAACCAACACCAATAGGTCACCACGGCGCATGGGAGCTATTACCTAAAAGTCGGTACAAACCGAGTTTGGGTACCTTCCTACCGACCCTTACGAGAATTGCTGACGCAGGAAGTACACGACTCCAACCTTTTCGGGCATTTCGGCGTCGACAAAACATTAAAGCTGCTGCAGCGGAATTACTACTGGCCCGACATGGCCTCGGACGTGCAGCACTACGTGTCCGCCTGCCCGACCTGTCAGGCAATGAAGTCATCACGCCAACGACCAGCTGGATTGCTGCAACCTCTCGAGCCACCCGAACGACCGTGGCAACATGTGACAATGGACTACGTCGCCGGGCTGCCAGCTGGCACAAGCTGATGATGGCACAGTTGATTCGCACAAACTGCCCAAACATACAGACGATGGAACAGTTGATTCGCACAAACTGCCCAAACATCACCAAGTGGGAGGATTCACTCCCCATGCTCGAGTTTGCGTACAACAACGCACCGTCTGCGATGACTAATCAATCGCCGTTCTACCTCAATTACGGGATAGACCCCGTGGTACCCTCTTCAACGACACCCGACAATCCGGTACCACGGTCGCAGCAATTCGTTTCAGAACTTCAAGCAGCTCGCAACAAAGCAACGGAATTTATTCGGAAGGCTAACACCGTTGCCAGCCGCTATGCTGACGGACATCGACGGAACTTACCCTTCCGCGACGGGCAGATGGTCCTTCTGGACACAAAAAACCTTCGACTGCCCCAACCTGCAAAACTGCGTCCCCGATACGTGGGACACTTCCGCATCATTCGGATGCTGACCCGGGTCACAGCAAAACTTTTGCTACCAGACGACTGGAAGATCCACGACGCCTTCCACGTCAGTTTGCTTCGTCACTACGTGGCTCCGCAGCCGTCCGACGTTGCACGACCTAACATCGCGCCAAGTGTCCGGCCCGTCGCAGACCCGACACTCAAGCCCTGGAAGATTTTGAATCATCGCATTCGTGCGACCCCAGCTGGACGCCACGTTGATTTCCTCCTGCGATGGGTGGATCCCACAAGTGACGATGACACGTGGGTCCCGGCTGACTCACTACAGGGCCACTCGTTACTCCGGGATTATCTTTCCCGCCGACGCGTATTGACCACCTTTCTTAAAGGGGGGGGTAGTGTAAGCAATTTTCCTAATTCCTTATTGAGGCACTCCGTACGCGTACAAGTCCAACTTTTCGGAGTTCAGGCTCGGTCCGCTGACCTCGCCTTCCGAACGTCCTGCGCGTCGCCTTCGGGTTTCCCAACCCCAAACCTACACCCGACCTTCGCGCGACTCCGCGACCTCGGCCTGGCTAGCCTTGCTATATTATGCCTAGGCCTCGTTGTTTGCTCAGTAGTTGTAATCACTTCCGCGTTATTGAATACTGCGCACTCTTCTTTCATACAACTCATAACAAAAACACAACAAAGAGTGTTTTCTCCAAATTATGTCACACAATTTAGTGCAATGTCAGAACCACACTCGGGCGAGATTCGAAACTGCACCTCCGTCTTACCAAGGCAAAAACTCGTTGGGACAACGACTTATGTTCACCAAGTTTTTGAAACCTTTTCTATAGTTTTAACTGTTGCGCCACATTTTCTTCTAGGGTTTCATTCTGTCTCCTTTTCACTTTTCTCGTTCTGCTTGTGGGGAGCCCACAGCACGTACCTAGCTAGCTCACCTCAACTAGCTTCCTGTCCAGGTAAGATTCTCTTTGCTTGTGCCTAAGACCAATTCCGTGATTAGGTTACTACGTATGTTAGCTAGTAACACGGAACAGTCGTCTTAGGACCTGCTGCAGACTTCGACCTATTTAGTTTCCTAACCTTACGGTCGTGTTAGGACCTGCTGCAGATTTCGACCTATTAAGTTATGTTTGTTTCTTGCCTCCCTTTCGAAGTTAGATTTCCTACCTTAACCTGTCAGACATATATGACTTAGTCTGTGTAGGCTATAGTGGGGTAGACACTAAGGGGTACAAGTTTCTAGGGTTTCATATTTGTACCCAACACTTTCCTAGTTCATTCATTCCTCATTTCTTCACATGGTATAGAGCGCGTTCCCTAGTGGGACCGTTTCTCCCTTGGGCCCACCTTCGAAAAAAAAAATTAGCCTGCCCTAAACACGCTTCGCGTCCTGCCCTAAACTTTCGCGGCCCCTTAGTGGCCTGCCCTTTAACAGCCCCTTAGTGGCCCCTTCGCGGCCCCCCTTTAGCGGCCCCCCCTTCGCGGCCCCTTCGTGGTCCGGGTCGCGACCCCTTAGCGGACCCTCGCGGCCCCTCTTAAGGCCCTTCGCGACCTCCCTCACGGCCCTTCGCGGCCCCTTCGCGGCCCTTCGCGGCCCCCTCACGGCCCTTCGCGGCCCCTTCGCGGCCCTTCGCGGCCCCCCTCTCGGCCCTTCGCGGCCTCTTCGCGGCCCTTCGCGGCCCTTCGCGGCCCCCTTCGCGGCCTCTCCGCGGCCCCTCCACGGCTCTTCGCGGCCCCTCCGCGGCTCTTCGCGGCCCGCCGTAGCCGCCCTGCCGCCCCGTCGCTGCCGCCCCAGCAGCAGCTGCCGTCGCGCCTCCTCCCACTGCCGCTTCCGCCACGGCCGTTCGCCGCCGCCGCTGCTGCCGGGACAGCCGCCGCCGCTGCTGTCGTCACAGCCGCCGCCGCTCCTGCCGTGACAGCTGCCGCCGCTGCTGCTGAGACAGCCGCCGCCGCCACTGCCGTGACAGCCGCCGCCGCCGTCCCGGCCCTGCCCTGCAGCCGAGTCGCGCCCCTGCCCTGCAGCCGAGTCGCGGCCCTGCCCTGCCGCCCTGTCGCGGCCCTGATCCTGCCGACGCACCTCGGCCCTGCCCCACCACTTGCGGGCTTCTGCTCCTAGTGGGCGGCGCTGCGTCTGCTCCTAGTGGGAGGCGCCGCAACAGCAAGTGCAAGGGGGGCAAGGGGGGTGGAGGGGGCGGCGGGGGCGGAGGTGGTGGTGGTGGAGGAGGCGGAGGGGGTGGGGGTGGAGGTGGAGGTGGGAGTGGTGGCTCGGGTGGGGGCTTCGGTGGCGGCGGTGGAGGTGGAGGTGGCGGAGGCAGCGGGAGTGGGGGTGGAGGTGGCGGCGGCGGAGGTGGAGGTGGGGGTGGCGGTGGGCAGCGGGGAGGCTCTAGCGGTGACCAGCGCCAGCAGCAGCAGCGCTCCCGTGAGACCCCGTCGCCTCAGCAGCTCCGTGAGTGGTACGCTGGGCGTGGGAGGTCTGGGGGTGCTGGTCCCTGCGCTTACGTTCTTCGCACCAGCGACCGCAGTGGAGAGACGTGCGGCGGCCCGCACACCACACCCCGCTGCTTCGGCCGCCTGACTGACGCCTGGCGTGCACAGTTCCCTGGCTCCACTGAGATCCCTCGCTGGGGTGATCTGCTTAGGTCGGGGGTTGCTATCTTTGATCTTGACTATGACACTATCCTTGCTGCTATGTATGCTGTGTCTATTAGTGCTGAGGGTGACTGTTACCTGTGTGTTCCGCCCGACCCGGGCATTGAGGCTGCTGCTCTAGGTGCTAGTGAGTCTGCTGCTCCAGGTGCTGGTGAGGCTGCTGCTCTAGGTGCTAGTGAGTCTGCTGCTCCAGGTGCTGGTGAGGCTGCTCTCTCAGGTACCGCGTCGGCTCAGGTCTTGCACACTTTCACCCTTGACTCGGGTGCCTCCCGCTCCTTCTTTCGCGACTGCACCACCCTCTCGCCGCTCAGTCGGCCGGTGGCAGTCTCTCTGGCTGACCCCTCTGGGGGACCAGTTGTGGCCCGTTCCTCCACTGTCCTCCCGTGCCCTGCTGTTCCGTCCGGCTCGCTGACTGGTCTTCACCTTCCCTCGTTCTCTACGAACTTGGTGGCGGGTGCTGATCTTCAGGATGGGGGTGTTCACCAGTTCACCCCTGCCCACCAGCGTGTGACGCACTGCACGTGTGCTGGGACGGGTCGTCACCTGGCCACGTTCACCCGTAGGCCAGGGTCCAGCCTGTACACCCTCACCACTGCGTCTCCTCCTCGTCGGGTAGCCGCGTCGGGTCAGGTGTTTGCTGCAGCGTCCCGGTCTGGCCCTGAGTCTGCCCCCTGCTCGTGTCGCCTCCTGGCCCACGAGACTCTTCTTTGGCACCACCGCCTTGGTCACCCCTCCCTGCCTCGTCTTCGAGGCATGGCCTCCCGTGTCCTGGTCTCGGGTCTTCCTGAGTCCCTCCCTCCCCTTCCTCCGGGGCCTGCCCCTACCTGCGTTCCCTGCATCGAGGGTCGGCAGCGCGCCGATCCTCACTCCTCCGAGTTTCCTCCGACAGAGGCCCCACTGCAGACTCTTCACATGGACGTGTGGGGCCCAGCCCGCGTCCGTGGACAGGGTCACGAGCGTTACTTCCTGCTGGTCGTTGACGACTACTCGCGTTACACCACAGTCTTCCCCTTGCGCCGCAAGGGTGAGGTCACTGAGGTGTTGATCGACTGGATCCGCGCTGCTCGTCTCCAGCTCAGGAAGAGCTTCGGCTCAGACTTTCCTGTTGTGCGTCTGCACTCCGACAGAGGTGGTGAGTTTTCCTCTGACCTTCTGCGGGTCTTCTGTCGGGCGGAGGGCATCCGCCAGACGTTCACGCTTCCGGCCTCTCCACAGCAGAATGGGGTTGCTGAGCGCCGCATTGGCATGGTCATGGATGTCGCTGGCACGTCCATGATCCATGTGGCTGCTCCCCACTTTCTGTGGCCGTTCGCGGTTCAGTACGCGGCACATCAGATCAACCTCCAGCCCCGGGTCTCCATGCCTTAGACCACCCCCACTCTGCGGTGGACGGGGAAGGTTGGCGATGCGTCTGTGTTCCGTGTCTGGGGATCTCGAGCTTTCGTCCGCGACTTGTCTGCGGACAAGCTGTCCTCTCGTGCTGTTCCCTGCGCCTTCCTTGGCTTCCCCCCTGACGCGCCTGGTTGGCAGTTCTACCACCCCACCTTGCGCCGTGTTCTGTCCTCTCAGGACGTCACGTTTGACGAGTCGGTTCCCTACTACCGTCTCTTCCCCTACCGCACTGCCCCCCTCCCCCCCCTGCCGCTCTTCCTCACGCTAGGTCCTCCCCAGGTAGACCCCCTCCCCCCTCAGGGTCCTGCCCCCTCAGGTGTGTCTCAGGTAGACGCAGTCGAGCCTGTCAAGGTAGCTGTTGACTCTGGTGCTGCTAGGGGTGCTGAGCCTGCGGGTGCTGGGTCTGGGGGTGCTGAGCCGGCGGGTGCTGGGTCTGGGGGTGCTGAGCCTGAGCGTGCGGAGCCTGGGGGTGCGGAGCCTGGGGGTGCTGAGCCTGGGGGTGCTGAGCCTGGGGTTGCTGAGTCTGGGGGTGCTGAGACTGGAGGTCCTCCGAGTGTCTTGTTGCGGCGGGAGCCCCTCTCTCCACGGCAGCTTCGTGAGTGGAACGCTCAGCGCTGTAGCCGTGCGCCTGGAGCTGGGGGGCCTACTACTGGAGGTGCTGGAGCTGCTGGAGGTGCTGCTGGCGCTGGAGCTACTGGAGGTGCTGCTGGTGCTGGAGCTACTGGAGGTGCTGCTGGTGCTGGAGCTGCTGGAGGTACTGCTGGTGCTGAGGCTGCTGGAGGTGCTGGCAGTGCTGGAGCTACTGGAGGCGCTGCTGGTGCTGGAGCTGCTGGGGCCGTTGGCCCTGGAGGTGCTCGTACTGGAGTTTCTGGAGCTACTGGGACTGGAGCTGCTGCGGGAGTTGGAGCTGGAGGTGCTGGAGCTGCTGGAGCTACTGGTGGTGCTGCGGGAGTTGTAGCTGGAGACCCTGGAGCTGAGGGTGCTGGTGGTGTCTCTGCTGGTTCTGGAGGTGCTGCGCGGCCGCGGCCGTACTTCGTTCCGCTCCTTCAGCAGGTTCTTGGTCTCCCGCCTGCTCCTGGTCCCACTCCCTCTTTAGAGTGTCCTCTGCCTGTCCAGTCGCAGTCACAGTTACAGCCTGCCTCGCCACTCCCTGGTCCTTCTCCCTACACTGGTCCGACCGGAGGTCTTACGGAGCGTCGTGAGCCTGAGTCTCGTCCTGCGTCGCCTGAGTCTCGTCGTGCGTCGCCTGTTCGTGCTGCTCGCACTGGTCGTCGTGTTCCACGTCAGCGTCCTCCTGCTGTCCCAGGCACACACCAGATGGCGCTTCGTCCTTCCACTGCTCCACAGCGTGTCCCTCTGCCGTCTCCTCCTGCGTCCTCTCTTCCTGCTCTTGCTGACCCGGAGTCTGACTCCCTTCGTGCTGCTAGTCCTACTGTCACGCGTCTCCTGGCCACTGTTGTCACTGACCCTTCCTTTGAGTCCACTGCTGCGTCTGCCTTAGTTGCTGAGCTTGTCGACTTTGCTGCTCACTGTCGTCTTGACTACGCTGCTAGTCTTGTTACTGAGTCTGAATCTGTCTGTCCTCCGTCCGTCGGGGGTGAGTGTGCTCTTAGCACGGACGTCCTTGAGGACAGACAGGAGGAGTTTGAGTGCTTTGCCGCTGCTTTACCTCATCTCGTGTCCATGCTGATTGCCCCTGAGGGAGACCCGGATGCACTGTCAAACATTATACATGTTCATATTGTGTAGGCTATAGTGGGTTTAGCCTTAGGGGGTACAACATTGCTAGGGTTTCCTACTTGTATCACCCTGCTGCCTAGTTTCACACATTCTCGTTCAGTTCTACATTCTAACATGGTATCAGAGCCTAGGTTGCTACCTAGGACCGCTTTCTCCTACGGGCCCACTATTCCGCTAGACGCGCCCTCGTGCGTCCTACCTTACGTGCGCCCTCGTGCGCCTTTCTATACTCGTGCGCCCTCGTGCGCCCTCGTGCGCCCTCGTGCGCCCTACCTTACGTGCGCCCTCGTGCGCCCCCGTGCGACCCGCCCTTCGGTCTGCCCGTGTGCCGTCCTGCAGCCCTTGCGCTGCCTCCTGCAAGCTAGTACGGCCCTCGAGCCGCCCCTGCAGGCCCGTCAGGCCCGAGAGCCGCCCCTGCAGCCAGCGCGCTGCCCTGCCAAGCCGCGTGTCGCCCGTGGGCGCTGCCTCTGCCCCGTCGCGCTGCCCTGGGGAGCCGCGCGCGACCCCCGCTGTCCCGTCGCGTCGCCCTGGGGAGCCGCGCTCGGCCCCCGCTGCCCCGTCGCGACGCCCTGGGGAGCCGCGCTCGGCCCCCGCTGCCCTGTCGCGACGTCCTGGGGAGCCGCGCTCGGCCCCCGCTGACCCGTCGCGACGCCCTAGGGAGCCATGCGCGACCCCCCCCCCCGCTGCCCCGTCGCGACGCCCTGGGGAGCCGCGCGCGGCCCCCCCCCCCCCCCCCCCCCCCCCGCTGCCCCGTCGCGGCGCCCTGGGGAGCCGCGCGCCGCCCCCCCCCCCCCCCTCGCTGCTGCCCGAGCCACCCTGCAGCCCGCGAGCCGCCTCTGCAGCGCCGAGTGCGCTCTGCCAAACCCAAAAATAAATAATTAATTATTTTAAAAAAAAAAAAAAAAAAAAAAAAAGGGAGCAGCTGTCCCTGGCCCCTGGAGCAGCCGCCCCTGGAGCAGCCGCCCTGCAGCAGCCGCCCGTGCAGCAGCTGCCCCTGCAGCAGCCGCCCCTGGACCTCTGCAGCCGCCCCTGGCCCCTGGAGCAGCCGCCCCTGCAGCTGCCGCGGAGCCCTCGCCCTGCAGTGGTAGCGGCCTCGCCGTTACCACCGTCGTACGCCTGCCCTTCTCGCCACTGGTGAGCACTGCCCTGCCCGTATTGCTGTTACTGCTGCTCCTGCTGCTACTGCTCTTTCTACTTCTACTGCTGCTCCTGGCGTGGCCAGATGCAGCTCCAGCGCCGTCCGCGTGAGTCCCTCACGCCCCAACAGCTTCGTGAGTGGTATGCTGGTTGGGGTTGTAGGGGTGGCCGCGCTGCTGCTACTACTACTGCTGCTACTACTGCTACTGCTGCTCCTGGCGGTGGCCAGATGCAGCTCCCGCGACGTCCGAGTGAGTCCCTCACGCCCCAGCAGCTTCGTGAGTGGTACGCTCAGCGTGGAGGGTCACGGGGTACTGCTCGCTGCCCGTACGTCATTCGCACTAGTGCTCGGACTGGTCAGCCTTGCGGGACGTTTGGTCACACAGAGTCCCGCTGCTTCGCCCGTCTGAGCGACGCCTGGCGTACAGAGTTTGGCGACGCGGCTGAGCTCCCCGACTGGGTGGAGCTGCTTAGGCAGAGGGTAGATATCTATGCTCTTGACTATGATGCTATCCTCACTGCCATGTATGCATTTCCTACTAGTGCTGAGAGTGCCTGTCACCTGTGTGTGCCGCCTGACCCCGGTATCCAGTCTGCTGCTCTAGGTACTGGTGAGGCTGCTGCACTAGGTGCTCGTGTGTCTGTTGCCCCAGGTGCTGGTGAGGCTGCTGCTCTAGGTACTCGTGAGTCTGCGCCCTCTGGTACTGCGTCTACTGAGGCACTGCACACCTTCACACTGGACTCAGGCGCTTCCCGCTGTTTCTTTCGTGACCGCACTGCCCTTGAGCAGCTTGCTCGGCCGGTTGCAGTCTCCCTCGCTGACCCCTCTGGGGGTCCGGTCATTGCGACCTCCACTGTTCTCCCTTGTCCTGCAGTCCCGTCGGGCACTCTGTCAGGTCTCTACCTCCCCTCGTTCTCTACGAACTTGGTGGCGGGTAGTGCGCTCCAGGACGGGGGTGTCCACCAGTTTACCCCTGCCTACGAGCGTGTGACACACTGCACGTGCGCTCGGACGGGCCGCCACCTGGCTACCTTCACTCGGCAGCCGGGGTCGGACCTGTACACACTGACCACTGAGTCCCCACAGGTAGCTGCGTCTGCGTCTGCGTCGGGTCAGCTGTCTGCCCCCTGCTCGTGTCGCTCTCTGGCACACGAGACTGTCCTCTGGCACCACCGTCTTGGTCACCCGTCAGTGCAGCGCCTTCGTGCCATGCACAACCGGTACCTTGTCTCTGGTCTTCCCAGGGTTCTCCCTCCACTCCCACCCTCGCCTGCTCCTCCCTGTCTTCCCTGTGTCGAGGGGCGGCAGCGCGCCGCTCCTCACTCCTCCTCGTTTCCCCCGACGACTGCTCCCTTGCAGACGCTCCACATGGACGTGTGGGGCCCAGCCCGCGTCCGTGGACAGGGTCAGGAGAGGTACTTCCTGATCGTTGTTGACGACTACTCGCGCTACACCACGGTCTTCCCCTTGCGCACCAAGGGTGAGGTCCCTGATGTTTTGATCTCTTGGATCCGCGCTTCTCGTCTCCAGCTCAGTGAGCGGTTCCACTCGGACTTTCCTATCCTGCGTCTGCACTCTGACAGAGGTGGTGAGTTCTCCTCTGACCTCTTGGCAGCCTACTGTGCGGAGCACGGCATCCGCCAGTCGTTCACGCTTCCGGCCTCTCCACAGCAGAATGGGGTTGCTGAGCGCCGCATTGGTTTGGTCATGGAGGTCGCTCGTACCTCCTTGATCCATGCGGCTGCCCCCCACTTTCTGTGGCCGTTTGCGTTCCGATACGCTGCGCATCAGCTCAACCATTGGCCCTGTGTCTCCGTTCCGGAGACTTCGCCGACACTGCGTTGGACGGGAGAGGTTGGCGATGCGTCGCGTTTTCGGGTCTGGGGATCCCGAGCTTTTGTTCGCGATACGTTCGCGGACAAGCTCTCCTCCCGCGCTGTTCCCTGTGTCTTCCTTGGCTTTGTCCCGGACGCGTCTGGTTGGCAGTTTTACCACGCCACCTCACGCCGTGTCCTGCCCTCTCAGGACGTCACTTTTGACGAGTCCGTGCCCTACTACCGCCTCTTCCCCTACCGCACTGCCCCGCTCCCCCCCCCGCCTCTCTTCCTCGCGCCAGGTGCTGCTGTGGTAGACCCCCTCCCCCCTCAGGGTGCCGCTCCCTCAGGTGTGTCCCAGGTAGACCCGGTTGAGCCTGTCGAGGTAGCTGTCGACTCTCGTCCTGCCAGGGGTGCTGAGCCTGAGCGTGCGGAGCCTGGGGTTGCGGAGTCTGGGGGTGCTGAGCCTGGGGGTGCGGGGTCTGGGGGTGCGGAGCCTGCGGGTGCTGAGTCTGGGGGTGCTGAGCCTGGGGGTGCGGAGCCTGCGGGTGCTGAGTCTGGAGGTGCTGAGCCTGGGGGTGCTGAGCCTGGGAGTGCTACGTCTGAGAGTACTTAGCCTGAGCGTGCTGCACCTGGGGGAGGCCTCTCCTCGCAGCAGCTGCGTGAGTGGTACTTACAGTACTGCAGCCTCAGGAGAGGTGCTTCTGGAGCTCGGAGTGGTGCCGGAGCTGGTGCTAGTGCTTCCCCTCCAAGGCGGGAGCTGCCCTCTCCCCAGCAGCTCCGAGAGTGGTACGCTAGGCGCTGCAGTCTCCGGAGTGGCGCTCCCGGTGTCGTGGACTCTGGAGCTTCTGGAGTTACTGGAGGTGCTACTGCTGCTGGCGGTGCGGCTGGCGCTGCTAGAGGTGCTACTGGTGCTGCTGGAGCTGCTGGAGGTACTGCTGCTGCTGGAGGTGCTGCTGGCGCTGCTGGAGGTACTACTGGTTCTGGTGCTGCTGGAGCTGCTGGAGGTGCTGCTGCTGCTGGCGGTGCGGCTGGCGCTGCTGGAGGTGCTGCTGGTGCTGCTGGCGCTGCTGGAGGTGCTACTGGTGCTGGAGCTACTGGAGCTGCTGGTGGTACTGCTGCTGCTGGCGGTGCTGCTGGCGCTGCTGGAGCTGCTGGGACTGGCCCTGCTGAAGGGGTTGGAGCTGGAGGTGCTGAGCGGCCACGGCCGTACTACGTTCCGCTCCTTCAGCAGGTTCTTGGCCTTACGCCCTCTCCTGGTCCTACTCCTCCCCTACTGAGTCCACCGCTTGTCCAGTCGCAGTCACAGTTACAGCCAGTCTCTCCACTTCCTGGTCCTTCTCCCTACACTGCGCCGACGGGAGGTCTTACGGAGCGTCGTGAGCCTGAGTCTCGTCCTCCGTCGCCTGAGACTCGTCCAGAGTCGTCTGAGTCGCGTCCAGAGTCGCCTGTCCGCGCTGTCCGCGCTGGTCCTCGTGTTCCACGTCAGCGTCCTCCTCCTGTCCTTGGCACTCACTATATGACCCTGCGTCCCTCTACTGCTCCACAGCGTGTCCCACTGCCGTCTCCACCAGCGTCCTCTCTTCCTGCTCTTGCTGACCCGGAGTCTGACTCTCTTCGTGCTGCCAGTCCTACTGTCACGCGTCTCCTTGCCACTGCTGTCACTGACCCTTCCTTTGAGTCCTCTGCTGCGTTTGCTCTAGTCGCTGAGCTTGTTGACTTTGCTGCTGCCTGTCGTCTAGACTACGCCGCTAGCCTTGTTGCTGAGTCTGAGTCTGTCTGTCCTCCGTCTATTGGGGGTGAGTGTGCTCTTGGCACGGACGTCCTTGAGGACAGACAGGAGGAGTTTGAGTGCTTTGCCGCTGCTTTGCCTCATCTCGTGTCCATGCTAGTTGCCCCTGAGGGAGACCCGGATGCACCAGACATCCCGACCCCACGCTCCTACGCAGAGGCGATGGAGGGTCCCTACTCCACTCAGTGGCAGACAGCCATGGACGCAGAGATGGCTTCCTGGAAGTCCACAGGCACCTACGTCGACGAGGTTCCCCCACCTGGGGCGAACATCGTCAGTGGCATGTGGATTTTCAGGGTGAAGCGGCCGCCGGGTTCTCCGCCTGTCTTCAAGGCGCGTTACGTTGCACGAGGCTTCAGTCAGCGAGAGGGAGTTGACTTCTTCCAGACCTTCTCCCCGACCCCGAAGATGACCACTCTTCGGGTTCTGCTGCACGTCGCTGATCAGCGTGACTACGAGCTCCACTCTCTTGACTTCAGCACTGCGTTCTTACAGGGCAGCCTGCACGAGGAGATCTGGCTGCGCCGCCCACCTGGCTTCACTGGGTCGTTCCCTCCTGGTACCCAGTGGAGCCTCCGGCGGCCAGTCTACGGTCTCCGCCAGGCACCCCGTGAGTGGCACGACACACTGAGGACTACTCTTGCTGCTCTTGGGTTTGCTCCTTCTACTGCTGACCCGTCGCTGTTTCTACGCACCGACACCACTCTGCCGCCGTTATACGTTCTTGTTTACGTAGACGACTTGGTCTTTGCTACTGCTGACACTGAGGCACTCGCCCACGTGAAGTCGGAGCTGCAGAAGAGACACACGTGCACAGACCTGGGTGAGCTGACAAGCTATCTTGGCTTGCGGATCACCCGGGACAGAGCACAGCGCACCATCACCTTGACTCAGTCACACATGGTGCAGCAGGTCCTTCAGCGCTTCCGCTTCACGTACTCCTCGCCTCAGCCCACTCCTCTGCCTACCGGTCACTCGCTCTCAGCTCTGCCTTCGGATGAGTCCGTAGAGCCGAGTGGCCCGTATCCAGAGCTTGTGGGCTGCCTCATGTACATGATGACCTGCACTCGACCTGACCTGGCATACCCTCTTAGCATCCTAGCACGCTATGTCGCTCCCGGCCGTCACCGGAAGGAGCACATGGATGCCGCTAAGAGGGTGTTGCGCTACTTGTGCAGTACGTCGGGCATGGGGCTCGTGCTTGGAGGTCGGAGCGACGTTGTCCTCACGGGTCACTCAGACGCTTCTTGGGCTGACGACCAGGCTACGCAGCGGTCGTCTCAGGGTTACACCTTCAGCCTTGGCTCTGGTTCAGTTTCTTGGCGTTCTACTCGCTCTTCTTCTGTTCTCAGCTCCAGTTGTGAGGCTGAGATCTACGCCACAGCCATGGCTGCACAGGAGTTACGCTGGCTCACCTACCTGCTGACCGACCTGGGAGAGCGGCCTCGTTCTCCTCCAGTGCTGTACGTTGACAACAAGGCCGCCATTGCCTTGTGTGAGGAGCACAGACTGGAGCACAGGACGAAGCACATCGCTCTGCGCTACTTCCTTGCTCGAGAGCTGCAGCAGCGTGGTCAGCTTCGTCTGCGTTACGTGGCCACTCGGGCCAACACTGCTGATGTGTTCACCAAGGCGCTTCAGCCTTGTGACCATCAGCGTTTCTGTACTGTTCTAGGCCTTGTGCCTACTCTCCCTCACTTGCTCACTTCTTGACTCTGCTTGTACTGTGATCTCTATATATATATACCTGCATGTTTACTCTTGTTATATTATCAAACTGCATGTGAACTGGTCTTGTGACCACTTGCTTGTGCTCGGAATTTGTGTGGTTTCCTTGAGATCCACCCTGAGCTTGCTTTGCTTTGCTTTGACTGGTCTTGTGACCATCTGGTTGTCTCCCACTTAGCCTATGGGGGTGTGTCAAACATTATACATGTTCATATTGTGTAGGCTATAGTGGGTTTAGCCTTAGGGGGTACAACATTGCTAGGGTTTCCTACTTGTATCACCCTGCTGCCTAGTTTCACACATTCTCGTTCAGTTCTACATTCTAACATGCACCAGACATCCCGACCCCGCGCTCTTACGCAGAGGCGATAGAGGGTCCCTACTCCTCTCAGTGGCAGTCAGCCATGGACGCAGAGATGGCTTCCTGGAAGTCCACAGGCACCTACGTCGACGAGGTTCCCCCGCCTGGGGCGAACATCGTCAGTGGCATGTGGGTTTTCAGGGTGAAGCGGCCGCCGGGTTCTCCGCCTGTCTTCAAGGCGCGTTACGTTGCACGAGGCTTCAGTCAGCATGAGGGAGTTGACTTCTTCCAGACCTTATCCCCTACCCCGAAGATGACCACACTTCGGGTTTTGCTGCACGTCGCCGCTCAGCGAAACTACGAGCTCCACCCTCTTGACTTCAGCACCGCTTTCCTACAGGGCAGCCTGCACGAGGAGATCTGGCTGCGCCGCCCACCTGGCTTCACTGGGTCGTTTCCTCCTGGCACCCAGTGGAGCCTCCGACGGCCAGTCTACGGTCTCCGCCATGCACCCCGTGAGTGGCACGACACACTGAGGACGACTCTTGCTGCTCTTGGGTTTGCTCCTTCTACTGCTGACCCGTCGCTGTTTCTACGCACCGACACCACTCTGCCGCCGTTCTACGTTCTCGTTTACGTAGACGACCTGGTCTTTGCTACTGCTGACACTGAGGCACTCGCCCACGTGAAGTCGGAGCTGCAGAAGAGACACACGTGCACAGACCTGGGTGAGCTGACAAGCTATCTTGGCTTGCGAATCACCCGGGACAGAGCACAGCGCACCATTACCTTGACTCAGTCACACATGGTGCAGCAGGTCCTTCAGCGCTTCCGCTTCACGTACTCCTCGCCACAGCCCACTCCTCTGCCTACTCGCCACTCGCTCTCAGCTCTGCCTTCGGATGAGTCCGTAGAGCCGAGTGGCCCGTATCCAGAGCTTGTGGGCTGCCTTATGTACCTGATGACCTGCACTCGACCTGACCTAGCCTACCCTCTTAGCATCCTAGCACTCTATGTTGCTCCTGGCCGACACAGGAAGGAGCACATGGATGCTGCTAAGAGGGTGTTGCGCTACTTGTGCAGTACGTCGGGCATGGGGCTCCTGCTTGGAGGACGGGCTCGAGTTGTCCTCACTGGTCACGCAGACGCTTCTTGGGCTGACGACCTGGCTACTCAGCGGTCGTCACAGGGTTACACCTTCAGCCTTGGTTCCGGCTCTGCTTCGTGGCGGTCTACCTGCTCGTCCTCTGTTCTCGGCTCCAGCTGTGAGGCCGAGATCTACGCAGGGGCCATGGCTGCACAGGAGTTACGCTGGCTCACCTACCTGCTGACCGACCTGGGAGAGCCGCCTCGTTCTCCTCCAGTTGTGTACGTAGACAACAAGGCCATGCTGGCCTTGTGTCAGGAGCACAGACTGGAGCTCAGAACGAAGCACATTGCTCTTCGCTACTTCCTTGCTCGTGAGCTGCAGCAACGTGGTCAGCTGCGCCTTGCTTACGTGGCCTCTCAGGCCAACACTGCTGATATATTTACCAAGGCACTTCAGCCTTGTGATCATCAGCGGCTCTGTATTATGTTAGGTCTTGTGCCTACCTGGCCTCACTTGCTTACCTCTTGACTTTGCTTGTACTGTGATCTATATATACCTGCACCTGCATGCTTGCCCTTGCTAGGTTGCGATCACTGTCTTGCTTGTTCACCTTGATTTATAATCCTGCATGTGAACTGGCCTTGTGGCCTTTGAACTTGTGCTCGGAATGTGTGGTGACGTTGTGATCCACCCTGAGCTTGCTTTGCTTTGCTTGACTGGTCTTGTGACCCCTTGTTCTCCCCCACTTTGCCTATGGGGGTGTGTCAGACATATATGACTTAGTCTGTGTAGGCTATAGTGGGGTAGACACTAAGGGGTACAAGTTTCTAGGGTTTCATATTTGTACCCAACACTTTCCTAGTTCATTCATTCCTCATTTCTTCACATAACCGTCACTTCTTCCTTTCGTTTTTGCTTCTAATCCTCGATTTCCTCCACCGGTAGGTTATGCACTACCCTTCTGTTATCTCCTCTCTGCTTCTCTCCACTTCTTCCCATCTTCTGTTTTCTTCCGTTTCTCCTTTATTTCGATTTACATATTACTTACTTGCTCTTCCATCTTTCAGTTAGATCTTTCCACACTCCTCCATTTTCCGTTTCAGCTTCTTCTTCTAACTCTTGTTTTCTTCCCCGCGCTGTTTCATGATTTCTTCCTCCTTGTTCTTCACGATTTTGCTCAGAGAGTTAGTTCCCTAGGTAGGAGCATATCTTCATTCTATATTTTCATCGTCAGATTCCGTATCCATATCCGTTACTCTCTGGAATTTTCTATCTGGTTTCTTCTCCTTGTTCAAAACTCTTCATTTTTGTTGTTGTTTAAACTTTCCTAATTTCCATTTCTTTCTCTGCTCACTAGTATACATCTTGTGTCCTTCTCTGTTATTTCGAATAACATGCGCTCTCTTTTTCCACTGCAAGTTTTTCTCGCTCTTTTCTTTAGTTCGGGGTTTGAAATATTCTGGTTTTCTGACTTGAGGTTTCGACTGTCTTTTACGCCATCTTCTTCATTTTCTCAGTTTTGTTTCTCATAAACCTGAAATCTTTCTATTCCGTCTTTTTCCTGGCACTATGTGCTTTCTTTTTATTGCAGATCTGACTTATAGGGGGGATGGAAGGGAATTTCTCGTACAACCCATAGTGCAATTGTTTGATTGGTTTTTATTATGAGTAACTGTTCAATTTGTTTCATTTCTGCTTGTTGGACTACGCTATTTGTTGCAATTGTAATGCATGTCTGCATGTTTCAAAAAAAAATATTGCCGGTCATTGTCACAAAAGGTTCAGTGGTGTACCACTATTAAAGTGAAGCCATTTTGAGCTGGACTTGATCGGTGTAGATATTGTTTTGGGATTTGCAGACTGTATTGCTTTGTTAGAACAATTCAACTTTTATACTGCTAACTTCCCCCCCATGCTAGGCTGGGGAAGCGGTACCGTATTCTCCCAGACATAACACCCTCGGATAGATATAAAAATACAGGAAAAAAAAGGGGGGTGTCTTCTCATAGGAGAAAGCTACATAACACCCGGGTGCATATGTATGGTATATTTTGGTGTAAGCGTTTTTTTTATTAGACAAGTTGAGTGTTTCCTTGGGCGTTTTGGCGCGAATGTGAGTTTCGACGCAAACGTCATCGCCCCCTAAAAAATGCCGTGTGGCACCTGTCTGGCCACTTGCAGCGCAAGATTCGCGAGCACGTGGCGATAGCGAGATGGTGGGCGGGGAGGAAAATCGGCAGATTCGAATTGAATTCATCGAGGGAGGGCGGGGGGGAATCTCGGCAGATTCGAATTGAATTCATCGAGGGAGGGAATCCCATAATTGCACCTACTCGTTAACAAATATAATAAAGAGATCTGTAAGAAAAGGGGGGTGTTATAAATAATCAGCCAAAAAGGGGGGTATAGTAGAAACGAGGTCACCCATAGCACCCACCCCGCACAAGCTACCCGGGGGTGCTCAATCATGGGGGGGTGTTTTGTCTGGGAGAATACGGTAGTATAAATTGTGAAATTTCATTTTTTTTTTCATATGTGGAACATATTCACTGATTTGTTTGGTGAATATGTTCCTGTCTCGTAGTGCGAACGTCAAAATTTGCCCTGAATATTTCTTCAAAATTTTATGATTTTTTTTTACACAAAACAAAATGATGGAATTATCTTTAATCCCATAAATCGTTAGTCCCAACGAGTAATGTAGCACACAAAACATCAAATGGCGAAAATATAATATACCTAATTTATTACCATAGTCCAGCACAGTTCGAGAGGATTCTTATACCGAGTTTCTTTATCCTTTTCGTTTGTGTTTTTTCGAATTAAAAAATAATTCATCGAAAAAATAATAAACAATTCAGATCGATCGCAATGATAGGTTGCTCCGCAACCCAAAAAGAGACACGCCCTAACAACGAAACGACAACCAGACGAGAATCGTGATCGTCGCCCAAACGGAAAGGAGGTT
Source organism: Closterium sp. Naga37s-1 (assembly GCA_947471745.1). NCBI lineage: Eukaryota > Viridiplantae > Streptophyta > Zygnematophyceae > Desmidiales > Closteriaceae > Closterium > Closterium sp. Naga37s-1. The sequence continues at coordinate 1,422,208 of CANJKZ010001148.1, forward strand.
TCGGGCAAATTTTCCGAGTCGCCAGAGTCGAAACCCACCTAGTAACGCTGTCGTAAGTCCTGCAGGAGTAACCTTGCGGAAGCCTGATATCTTCATGCCCTTCGAGCCCTGCCTTTTTTGGGATGTAGCGTGCTCTCGCACGATCGCATTCGGCGCCCGCTCGCTCACCAGCCGCCGCACGAGCCGCCGCAGTCGCAGGTGAGATCGCGACAGCCGCCTCGCCAGCTCCCCTCCGCCGAACCATCTCCCCTTGCCTTTCGTCGCCATCTCCCGTTCCCGCCCGCCCATCTCCCCTTCCCGCCCGCCCATCTCCTCTTCCCGCCCGCCCATCTCCCCTTCCCGCCCGCCCATCTCCCCTTCACGCCTCCCCATGGCAGCTGTCGCCCTCTTGATCTCGTCTACTTCCCTTGCCTCTCCTCCTCGTCGTGCCTCTCCTCCTCGTCGTGCCTCTCCTCCTCGTCGTGCCTCCCCATCTCCCCTTCACGCCTCCCCAACAGGGTTTGCCTTTCGTCGCCATCTCCCCTTCCCGCGCCCCAAACTCCCCTGCGCGCCTTCCGATCTCCCCTACCAGCCTCGGCTTTTCCCCTGCCTGCCACTGCTACCCCGCCTCCCCATCTCCCCTTTCCCGCCTCCCCATCTCCCCTTTCCCGCCTCCCCATCTCCCCTTTCCCGCCTCCCCATCTCCCCTTTCCCGCCTCCCCATCTCCCCTTTCCCGCCTCCCCATCTCCCCTTTCCCGCCTCCCCATCTCCCCTTTCCCGCCTCCCCATCTCCCCTTTCCCGCCTCCCCATCTCCCCTTTCCCGCCTCCCCATCTCCCCTTTCCCGCCTCCCCATCTCCCCTTCCCACCTCCCCATCTCCCCTTCCCACCTCCCCATCTCCCCTTCCCACCTCCCCATCTCCCCTTCCCACCTCCCCCACCTCCCCACCTCCCCACCTCCCCATCTCCCCATCTCCCCACCTCCCCATCTCCCCATCCCACCTCCCCACCTCCCTACCTCCCCTTTCTTCCTCCCGATCTGCCTTTCCTGCCTCCCTGTCTTCCTTTCTATTGTAGCCACACCAAACGGAGTGATTGGTAGAGGTAGAAGTGGGTTCTATCCACTTTGAACGTCTTGGAACTTCCGTTGTTGGTTCATCCGAAAAAACTGAGAGTCCGAATTCACTGCCTCCTCGTCCCCGTGCCCCTTCCAGACACTTTCAAAGCGTCTCAACGTTCAAGGCGAGTCAGGGTGGGGATCCATGGCTCCTCGCTCCCGTCCCACTAGACGCAGTGCTCCTTCCAAGCGGCACCACGTCCATCGCGTCCACTTAGACGGCCACGAATTCTCCGTTGGCGATTGCGTCTACGTCAAGATCAACGGCTGCGATTCGTCCGATGGAGCCCCCGAGGTCGCCGCCGACGGCTCGGATTCAGACGAATCATATGCGAGTGAAGAGGCATGCGAGATCTGCGGGAAAGTTGTTGGTGTGGGAGAAGGGGAGAGGCACGAGGATGGGGAGGGGGAGGGGGAGGGGGAGGGGGAGGGGGGGGGTGATGGTGGAGTGCGACGGGTGCCTTGGTGGTTTCCACCTCGGCTGCCTCGAGCCGCCCCTTGCTGAAATTCCGGAAGGCGATTGGTTCTGCCCGGCTTGTGCTGGAGGAGCGGGGGAAGGGGGGATCGGAACAAGGGGAAGCAAACTCGGGAAGGCGGGGAAAGCAGAGAAGGCGCGGGAGGGGGCGAATGCGGGGGAGGAGGGGGCGGGGGAAAGGAAGCAGAAGCGGCGGCGAACGGCGCGGGAGCGAGTGTTCGATGGGGAGCTGGCGATTGGTCGAATCGAAAGGATATGGCGCGTGGACGAATCAAAGGAACGCAGAAGCAGGAGGGATGAGAAGGAGGAGGGAGTGGGGGGGAAGAAAGGGGACGAGGAGGAGGAAGGGAAAGGGGAAGGGGGGGGGGAGGGAGATGAGGAGGGGGATGAGAGTGGGTGGTGGTGCAGGGTGAGGTGGTATGTGTTGCCAGAGGAGACGGTGGAGGGCAGGCAGGCGCGGCACAGGAAGAGGGAGGTGTTCTATGGGGATGTCACGCAGGAGATCGAGGTGAGCGCGGTGGGGAGAGGTGAGAGGGGCGGAACGCGGTGAGGAGGGATGCGAAGCGGGTGCAGTGGTTTTGGGTAGAGGAGCGCAGCGTAGAGAAAGGGAGCTGTTTCACGAAGGAGATGGAAGGGATTGAGATGGGTGGAACGAGGTGAGTGAGATGGATGACATGTTCCAAACCTGCTCTTCCCCTCTTCCCGTGACCCGTGACCCATGCCTACCACCCACTGTCACTTTCTTCTCTCCCCGTCCCTCTGCGCTCCCCCGTGGGGAGGTCAGATGGCCACAATAGTGCGCGCCTGCCAGGTGCTCCCAGACCCGCTCTTCGCAGCAGCGGCGCACGCGGGGGACGACGTGTTTCTCTGCCGCACGGCCTACGACTCGCGCTCCCTCACCTTCAAACGCCTGCCCGCGGGCATGCGCGCACCTTACCTTGCTTATGCCATGCCTAGGGTCGAATATTAAGATTCAACCTCCGACGAGCCGCGAGTAGTCCTGGTAGGTTACCTGGTGTAACCAACATGGCCCTTGCGTCGTTTTCGAAATCAGGACTGAAGTTGTTCGTACAACTCGGTGATCCCGCCAAATTGATGAACGTGCCCAAAAGTGCACACGCTCGCTTGAACGTGCGCGCGAACGTCCATGCTCAAATTCGAGTCCCACTCAGAATTCAGAAACACACAAGGTTCAATGTTGGTTTTCTTCGCAAGACCTGGCTAGCTAAATCCACGAAAATGGTAGCCATATTACACGCGCCCTAAGTCCCGTTCCCTGCCACCCCCTTCTCTGTCTCCCCTTTGTGTCTCCTTACCCACTGCCTTCTTCTCTGTAAGGGTTTTTACAATCCCCTCCCTACCAACCCCCTCCTTCCTCAGCCTCCTCGCTCTACCTCCTCCCTCTGCCACCAACGGCCTCACGGCCTTCCTGCCCATCACATCACCCGCCATCACTTCAGGTTTTCTGGGAGGCACTGACCGGCCAGAGGGTCGCATGGAAGAAAGCTCTTCACTCCCTCAACCTCCGATTCGCCTCCCCTCGCTCCTCCTCTGCCCCTGGCGGGGTGAACAGAGGGAGGGGCAGGGGTAGAGGAGGTGGGAGAGGAAGGGGGGGTGGGCGGAGGGAGGAGGGGCAGGGGAGAGGAGGAGGAGGGGGAGGAGGAGGAGGAGGAGGAGGAGGAGGGGGAGGGGGAGGGGGAGGGGGAGGGGGAGGAGTGTGTGTGCTGCTGGTGGATGAGATGGATCAGCTCATCAGCAAGGACCAGAAGGTAGGGAGGATTGTGGAGCGGTTGGGAAGGATTGGTAAGGGTTGACGAGGGTTGTGGGGGGCTGGGAGGGGTTGAAAAGGGTTGTTTGGACATTATGAGTGAGGCATGGGGACGTGCGAGCCAGGTGTGGACGGTGGATTTGTTGTGGTGGATGAGGTGGATGAGGTTGTAGATGGAGATTTGGAGCACGGGAGAGGAGGAGGGGCGGGAGTGTGAGTGCTGCTGGTGGGTGAGATGGATCAGCTGATCAGGAGGAAGCAGTGGTTCGGAAGCGATCATGGAGCGGTTGGGAAGGGTTTTATTAGGTTGTGCAGCGTGCCTTTTGAGGTGCTTGTAGCTGCTTGGTGGGGACAGCACGTGAGTGACTTCCTCCGCTGGCCATGTGTGTGCAGCAAATTTTTTTCCTTTTTTTTTCCCATGCATGTGCACCCGTGTGTATGTAACCCTTTGCCCCAGGTGCTGTACAACATCTTCGAGTGGACCACCTGGAGCTCTGCACGCCTTGCCGTTATTGGTCAGTCTTTCCACTTTTGCTCAATCTTGCCGTTACTGGTAGGTGTTGTTGTTAATGGTAAGCGTTGCCGTTAATGGTAAGTGTTGCCGTTAATGGTAAGTGTTGCGGTTAATGGTAAGTGTTGCGGTTAATGGTAAGTGTTGCGGTTACTGGTAGGTGTTGTTGTTAATGGTAAGCGTTGCCGTTAATGGTAAGTGTTGCGGTTAATGGTAAGTGTTGCGGTTAATGGTAAGTGTTGCGGTTAATGGTAAGTGTTGCGGTTAATGGTAAGTGTTGCGGTTAATGGTAAGTGTTGCGGTTAATGGTAAGTGTTGCGGTTAATGGTAAGTGTTGCGGTTAATGGTAAGTGTTGCGGTTAATGGTAAGTGTTGCGGTTAATGGTAAGTGTTGCGGTTAATGGTAAGTGTTGCGGTTAATGGTAAGTGTTGCGGTTAATGGTAAGTGTTGCGGTTAATGGTAAGTGTTGCGGTTAATGGTAAGTGTTGCGGTTAATGGTAAGTGTTGCGGTTAATGGTAAGTGTTGCGGTTAATGGTAAGTGTTGCGGTTAATGGTAAGTGTTGCGGTTAATGGTAAGTGTTGCGGTTAATGGTAAGTGTTGCGGTTAATGGTAAGTGTTGCGGTTAATGGTAAGTGTTGCGGTTAATGGTAAGTGTTGCGGTTAATGGTAAGTGTTGCGGTTAATGGTAAGTGTTGCGGTTAATGGTAAGTGTTGCGGTTAATGGTAAGTGTTGCGGTTAATGGTAAGTGTTGCGGTTAATGGTAAGTGTTGCGGTTAATGGTAAGTGTTGCGGTTAATGGTAAGTGTTGCGGTTAATGGTAAGTGTTGCGGTTAATGGTAAGTGTTGCGGTTAATGGTAAGTGTTGCGGTTAATGGTAAGTGTTGCGGTTAATGGTAAGTGTTGCGGTTAATGGTAAGTGTTGCGGTTAATGGTAAGTGTTGCGGTTATCGGTAAGTGTTCCTGGTAAGCGTCTCGATTCTTATTCTACTGTAAAAGTTTTGCCATCAGCGTTATTTTACTATTGCTGCCATCCATTGCAAGTGTTGCCATTAGTCCAACCCCCATTTCTCCCTCTGTTTGCCAGCACAGTGGACTTGCCTGAGCGCCTGCCAGCCCACCTGTCCACTATTGACAAGACCGGCTCCCTTGAAGCCCTTGGCATCCTGCGTCTCCCCCACTCCCTCTTGTCCCCATCCCTCTCCTCTCTTCCCGCAGGGATTGCCAATGCAGTGGATCACCCAAGCGCCTGCTCCCCCTTCCTTTCCTCCTCCTGCCCTTTGCACCCTACGCCTCCCCCCCTCCATCCCCCACCCGTTTCTGGAGCTCACTCACTCTCACCACCCAGGCATGGCCAACACAGTGGGGCTTCCTGGGTGACTATTTCCGGTCATAGCCTGCAGAAAGGGGCTGCACCGCTTGCACTCTGTATTACCACCCCTCCCACTTTCCCTTTCCCCCCCTCACTCCCTGCACTCTCCCCCTCTCTCCCCTCACTCTCGCCTCTCGCTCCCTTCACTCTCTCCTCACTCCCCCCTCTCTCACCGCTCTCTCTCGCCTCCCCAGGCATCGCCAACACGGTGGACCTCCCAGAGCGCCTGCTGCCGCGCATCGCCAGCCGCATGGGGCTGCACCGCGTGCCCTTTGCGCCGTACACGCGCCACCAGATAGAGACGATTGTCGCCGCCCGCCTGCACGTGTGCCAGCTGTTTGCACCGCGGGCCATCGAGCTGGCTGCACGGAAGGTGAGGCTCGGAGGCTTCCAGGGTGCGAGCGTGCAAGGGTGCGAGCTTGCAAGGGTGCGAGCTTGCAAGGGTGCGAGCTTGCAAGGGTGCGAGCTTGCAAGGGTGCGAGCTTGCAAGGGTGCGAGCGTGCAAGGGTGCGAGCTTGCAAGGGTGCGAGCTTGCAAGGGTGCGAGCTTGCAAGGGTGCGAGCTTGCAAGGGTGCGAGCGTGCAAGGGTGCGAGCTTGCAAGGGTGCGAGCTTGCAAGGGTGCGAGCTTGCAAGGGTGCGAGCTTGCAAGGGTGCGAGCTTGCAAGGGTGCGAGCGTGCAAGGGTGCGAGCTTGCAAGGGTGCGAGCTTGCAAGGGTGCGAGCTTGCAAGGGTGCGAGCTTGCAAGGGTGCGAGCGTGCAAGGGTGCGAGCTTGCAAGGGTGCGAGCTTGCAAGGGTGCGAGCTTGCAAGGGTGCGAGCTTGCAAGGGTGCGAGCTTGCAAGGGTGCGAGCGTGCAAGGGTGCGAGCTTGCAAGGGTGCGAGCTTGCAAGGGTGCGAGCTTGCAAGGGTGCGAGCTTGCAAGGGTGCGAGCTTGCAAGGGTGCGAGCTTGCAAGGGTGCGAGCTTGCAAGGGTGCGAGCTTGCAAGGGTGCGAGCTTGCAAGGGTGCGAGCTTGCAAGGGTGCGAGCTTGCAAGGGTGCGAGCGTGCAAGGGTGCGAGCTTGCAAGGGTGCGAGCTTGCAAGGGTGCGAGCTTGCAAGGGTGCGAGCGTGCAAGGGTGCGAGCTTGCAAGGGTGCGAGCTTGCAAGGGTGCGAGCTTGCAAGGGTGCGAGCTTGCAAGGGTGCGAGCTTGCAAGGGTGCGAGCGTGCAAGGGTGCGAGCTTGCAAGGGTGCGAGCTTGCAAGGGTGCGAGCTTGCAAGGGTGCGAGCTTGCAAGGGTGCGAGCTTGCAAGGGTGCGAGCTTGCAAGGGTGCGAGCTTGCAAGGGTGCGAGCTTGCAAGGGTGCGAGCTTGCAAGGGTGCGAGCTTGCAAGGGTGCGAGCTTGCAAGGGTGCGAGCTTGCAAGGGTGCGAGCTTGCAAGGGTGCGAGCTTGCAAGGGTGCGAGCTTGCAAGGGTGCGAGCTTGCAAGGGTGCGAGCTTGCAAGGGTGCGAGCTTGCAAGGGTGCGAGCTTGCAAGGGTGCGAGCTTGCAAGGGTGGGCCTCCCCTTTCAACAGTGCAAGGGCGCTGTGAGAGGTGAGACCCTCCACTGTCAGGAGAAAGACCCTACAACTGGTTGCGAGTAGGGTGAGGCTCGTGGGTTTCTGATTTCAGGGTGCGAGGGTGGTTCCTTTCTTCGAGTCAACTCAAACGCCCCCTCTCTGTCGTCCCCTCTCTGTCGTCCCCTTCCTCTCTTGGCACTGTAAGAAGTTTCTCTGACTGCCTCCCGTCTCCTCCCTTCTTCCCTTCCCTTTCCTCGCCTTGACTCACAGTCAGCCTGGCGGCCTTGCATGCTTGGATCCTCCCTTCCTCCCTTCTGGAATGCAGCTGGCATCAGTATTATCGGGTGACTTGTGGCGGGCCCTTGATGATCTATTCTCAGCGGACTCAGAATGCACCTCGATTCACCTCGACTCAGAATGCACCTCGATTCAACTCGACTCAGAATGCACCTCGATTCAACGTTAGCCAGACAGCTAGCCAGACAGTTTGCAGCTAGCCTTACTGACAGTGACAGTTATCAGTTAGCCTGACAGTTTGCAGTTAGCCTGACTGACAGTTATCAGTTAGCCTGACAGTTAGTAGTTAGCCTGACTGACAGTTATCAGTTAGCCTGACAGTTAGTAGTTAGCCTGACTGCTCTGCTTTCTCCTCTCTCCCTCCATTCTATGTGCAGGTGCTGTCGGTAATGGAGGGCGTGCGATGGGCGCTGGAGGCTCAAGTTACTTGACTGCTCAACTTGAGTGTTCTCAAATAACTGTTGTCGCTGTTTCGTACCACAATTTCCCGCTCCGCTCTCCCTTTCACCCGACTTGCTCCCTTCCTCCCTCCCCTCTCCCTGCCTCGCTGCCTCCCTCCTTCCCTGCAGGTGGTTGCTATCGGTCGACGTGCGACGGGCCATGCTCAATCAATTGCTGTTTCTGACCTCACTTGCGCTCCTCTCTTCCTTTCACCAGACGACGTGCGACCTGCCTTCCCCTGCCTGCACGTGGCATCGAGATCGGGCGGCGTGCCACGGGCCCGTGGGTGGGACTCAGTACTTCCGTGGGTGGGACTCAGTACTTCCATGGGTGGGACTCAGTACTTCCACACGGTTCAACCGCTGAGGGTCAACGAGCCTCTAAATCTCACCCGACCTGCCTTCCTGTCTCCCCCGTTCACCCGACTATCCTCAACCCCTCCCCTCCCTCCTGCCCTGCATGCATGCAGGTGGCGTCTGTATCCGGGGATGTGCGGCGGGCGCTTGAGATCTGCCGGAGAGCCGTGGAGATTGCCGAGGGAGAGGCCAGGCTGGCAGGGGCTAGCCATGCAGCCGAGGCGGGTTTTTCTGACGTGGCAGGTGAAGCTGACGTGCCAGGTGAAGCAGAGGTGGGAGCTGGTTCGGGAGATGGTACGGGAGCAGGATCGGGAGCTGGGTTCGGGGCGATGGCGGGAGCAAGTCTGAGACTGGGTCCCGACGCAAGCCTGGTTAAGGAGAGTGCGGTGCGGTGTGGAGGAGGAGTGGAGAGCGGTTTGTCTGTTTTGTTTCAGAAGGGGGGGAGCGGGGAAGTGGCGGGAGAGGAGAAGGATGCAGGAGAGGGAGTCAGAGGGAAAGGGGAAGAGAAACGGAGAGAGAAAGAACAGGAGAAAGACAAAGGCAAAGAGGAGAATGAGGTGGGGAACAGGAAGGTTGGAAGAGGGGGTTTGAGCAGGAATGAAAGGAGAGGGAAAAGGCATGGAGGAGGTGGGGAGAGAGGGAAGGAGGGCGGTAATAGTGGTGGTGGTGGTGCTGATGGTGGTGGTGGTAGTGGTGGTGGGGGTGTGAACGGTGGTACAGCCACCCCTTCACGCCATTTGAGGCCGAGAAAAGGGGTGCGAAGGGGGGAAGAGGGTGCGAGAGGAGCGAAGGGTGAGGTGACAAGGGAAATGGAAAGAGGCCTGGGGGGGCGGACTGAGGGGGTGGAAGAGAGAAAGGAGGGGAAAGGGGAGGTGAAGGAAGTGGGAGATGCACAAGCAGGTGATAGGGAGGGTGTGGAAAAGGGGAAGGGAGGAGAAGTGGAGGAGAGACATTGGCGGACGGGTGTAGGGGAGGCTGAGGAATGGGAGGAAACGGGAAGAAACGCAGAAGGAGCAAGGATGAGGAGCAGGGAAGCAGTCACATGCGTGAGGGGTGAAGGAGGAAAGGGAGGAGGAGGGGCCGCAAATGGAAAGTTGGTGGAGCATGGAAGGGAGGGAGGAGAGTCGGTTAACGGTGGCGCAGCAGATTGCAGTGAGAGGGGCCAGTGCGGTCCGGTGGTGGTTCAGGCGGAGCATGTGGGGGAGGGGAGGCAGGCATCGGTTGAGGCGCGGCACGTGAGGAAAGCACAGCAGAGGCCGTTGGTGGTGCAGATCGAGCACGTGGAGGCGGCCATTCAAGAGATCTTCTCATCGCCCCACATCATGGTGCGTGCACTGTGCATGTGATGTGTGCGTGTGTGCACTGTGCACGTGATGTGTGTGTGTGTGCACTGTGCATGTGATGTGTGCGTGTGTGCACTGTGCATGTGATGTGTGCGTGTGTGCACTGTGCACGTGATGTGTGCGTGTGTGCACTGTGCATGTGATGTGTGCGTGTGTGCACTGTGCACGTGATGTGTGCGTGTGTGCACTGTGCATGTGATGTGTGCGTGTGTGCACTGTGCACGTGATGTGTGCGTGTGTGCACTGTGCATGTGATGTGTGCGTGTGTGCACTGTGCATGTGATGTGTGCGTGTGTGCACTGTGCACGTGATGTGTGTGTGTGTGCACTGTGCACGTGATGTGTGCGTGTGTGCACTGTGCATGTGATGTGTGCGTGTGTGCACTGTGCATGTGATGTGTGCGTGTGTGCACTGTGCACGTGATGTGTGCGTGTGTGCACTGTGCATGTGATGTGTGCGTGTGTGCACTGTGCATGTGATGTGTGCGTGTGTGCACTGTGCACGTGATGTGTGTGTGTGTGCACTGTGCACGTGATGTGTGCGTGTGTGCACTGTGCATGTGATGTGTGCGTGTGTGCACTGTGCATGTGATGTGTGCGTGTGTGCACTGTGCACGTGATGTGTGCGTGTGTGCACTGTGCATGTGATGTGTGCGTGTGTGCACTGTGCACGTGATGTGTGCGTGTGTGCACTGTGCATGTGATGTGTGCGTGTGTGCACTGTGCATGTGATGTGTGCGTGTGTGCACTGTGCACGTGATGTGTGTGTGTGTGCACTGTGCATGTGATGTGTGCGTGTGTGCACTGTGCACGTGATGTGTGCGTGTGTGCACTGTGCATGTGATGTGTGCGTGTGTGCACTGTGCATGTGATGTGTGCGTGTGTGCACTGTGCACGTGATGTGTGCGTGTGTGCACTGTGCACGTGATGTGTGCGTGTGTGCACTGTGCATGTGATGTGTGCGTGTGTGCACTGTGCATGTGATGTGTGTGTGTGTTCACTGTGCATGCGTGCGCACCCATGTGCATTATATTCCTACACCCTTTTTGTTCACCATCATGTCAGCACCATCATTCACCATCACGTCACCACCATCATTCACCATTATGTCACCACCATCTTTCCGTGCCTCGGCTCGTCACATGCGTGCGTCAACACCCGCCTGCCCCTTTCGTTCATCCTCCTCACCCCGCCCAGATCAAACGCCGCCTGTCCGCCGTGGAGAAGATATTCCTCGCTGCTCTCTCCTGTGACCTCCATCGATCCGGCGCTTCTGAATCCACCTTTGCCAGGGTCGGTACGCGCTATCAGTGCTTGCTCATGTGCCACGCTAACCCACCTACCGTATTCGCCATGGTAACCCAACCTGCCTTTGATTTGTATCGCCTCTCTATATCTCCCTCTCTATCACCCCTCTAGCCCCCCTCTTGTTATCACCCCTCTAGGCCCCCTCTTGTTATCACCCCTCTAGCTCCCCTCTTGTTATCACCCCTCTATGCACCACCTGAGTCACTCGTAGATGCAAGCGTCCTCTTCCTCATTCTTCCACTTTGGAGTGTGAAACCCATTTGTCCTCAATGGCACACGTCACCTGTAAGTAAGCTTCCTCAAACTGGTTACAATATCTTTTATACATTTTTAAAAGCTCAAACTGCAAATTAGACTCACTCGTCTTAGGCATGAGCAAAAGCTGAACCGAACCGGTTCGGCTATGTAGGACAACCATTGAACCGGTTTGGGAACGAACCGAACTGGTTCTTTTTAAACTGTCCAGATCTCAGGCCAATTCGATGTTCGGTAATACAGTCAGACAACCGAACCGAACCGGTTCGACCATTCTCGCCCCTCCTCGCCCCTTGTGACCTCTCCCCTCCCCTCTTCGCACCTAGATGAAAACAAATAACCGAACTGGTCAAACGGTCGAACCGGTTCGATGAACCTCTGGTTCGATGAACCTCTGGTTCGATGAACCTCTGGTTCGGCTTGTTGCAAACCTAAACAAGAAAGCAAGGCTGAGGTTCGATTCGAAACGAACTACGGTTGGATTCTTTGGTCATGCCTAATTCGTCTAGTGAGAGACTCCTCCTTGCCGCCATACTTCCCATCCACTTCCCTCTGCTTGCCTCACTCCATCCAGGTGCACCACGCATGCCACACCTCGTTGCAGCACCACAGTTCCTTCCACCGTCCCTCTTTGCCTCCACCATCCTAGCCTCTCCTCTCCTCTGCTTGCCCCACCTGTCTTGCCTCTAACCCCGTGTGCCCACCCCACCCCATGCAGGTGCACCACCTCTGCAACGCCTGGTTGCAGCACCACAACTCCACCGTCCCTGCCACACCGTCACCCGCTGCACTCTCCTCATTGGCTGCTGCCATGTCAGCAGTTCTTCCCGACCAATCAGAGGCCGCCGGTGGCGGAGGGGGGAAGCGTCTGGTGCAGCAGCCTGGGAGGAAGGAGGAAGCTTCCTGGGAGCTTCCAGTGCGGCTGAATGTGTCTCACGATGCCCTGCTGGCTGCGTGGTGAGTTGGGTGCGTGGTGAGTTGGGTGCGTGGTGAGTTGGGTGCGTGGTGAGTTGGGTGCGTGGTGAGTTGGGTGCGTGGTGAGTTGGGTGCGTGGTGAGTTGGGTGCGAGTTGGCTGGGGCGCGTGTTCTGAATGTGTGTCCTCCCTTCCTCCCTCCCTCCCTTGCTCCCTCCCTCCCTCCCTCCCTCCCTCCCTCCCTCCCTCCCTCCCTCCCTCCCTCCCTCCCTCCCTCCCTCCCTCCCCCAACTCCCTCCATTCCCCCTTCCCTCTCCCTCTCCCTCTCTTTTTTTTTTTTGTTTTGTTTTTGTTTTCACTGGAATGGTCCTTCATTGTGATACAACGAGCATGCAATGGGACTGCCTAAGGCAGCTCAAAGTCCGGCTCGAGGATGTGCAGAAGGTCTCCCGTGTCTAGGGGCTCGTCCTGGTAGGCAGATGTGGGAGCCTCGGCCTCAAAGGCCGCCAGGGTCTTGGCGCAGAGAGCATTGGCTTGGCCCCTCTGCAGTGCGATCGACCATCGCTGTCGGTAAGAGTGAAACAGCTTCAGCGCCTCCCGTGAGGTAGGCTCAGCGTTGTGGAGTCTTTTTGCCGCCAGGTTTGCACAAAGGCGCATGAATTCGAACACCCCGGGGGAGCAGCACCCGTAAGTCTCTATTGCCATTCAGTAAACCCCACCCGTAACTGCCAGTTGCGGTATTTATACTCCTTTGCCCTTGCTGCCACCCGAGCAGCCCACCCCACACGTGGCTGAGCTGTGGAAATGGGGTCGGTCACCGTCACGTCGATGAGCCACACCGCCCCTGGGTGCCGGATTGCGAGGTCCGCCTTGAGGCCCTCCACCGGTGTGTAGAGTGTTGTTTCCTTTTGAACCGCAAAGCCCGACTCAGCTGCAATCTGCTCGCACTCATCCCTGAGTGCATGGTGAGTTCCTGTTCGTCCCTTCCCCGTTCCGCACCGCAGTAGGTGGTTTGGCAGGCGCGGGTCCGGTATTTCCACCTGTTTGTTGCAGTCACAGCAGCCCGGGACGAGCTGCGGTAGGCCGAGGCGGAAGACAGCCATTGGCGTGAAGTGGTGGGACGGTAGGCGGTGGGGTTTGGTGATGGGCAGGGACATGAGCCAGTCCCCTGCCCCCGGCCCGATGAGGGATTGCAGTCTTTGTGTGTGACGGAGCAGAGGGTTCAGCGCCATCCTCCTGCAACGTGGCCGTGGCTGCGTGGACGTGGAGGGAGAGGGAGTGCTGTAGCTTTGCGAGTTCCCCTCCCTCCCGCAGTTTTTGGAGGATAGCGACGGCCTTTGTGGGCAGCGTTTCTTGTGCAGCTGCCAGGCGCAGTGGGAGGCGACAGGTGCTGGTGTCATCCGCGGCGAAGAGAGGCAGGAGCGCCGCCACTTGGAGGTGGGAGGAGTAGGAGGGCGAGGAGAGGAGGTGGAAGGCGACTGCAGATGAGGCGAGGAAACTTGCAAACCACTCCATGGCAGGGTCGGCTATTCCGAGTCCGCCAAGGGTGGGGGGGAGGGAGGCTTGCCGCCAAGCCCTTAGCTGCTCGGGGCGGTGGCGTGGCAGGGGGATGGTGGCGGAGGTCAGGAATGTAAGGAAGTTCCCTTCCCCCCAGGAATGTAAGGAAGTTCCCTTCCCCCCAGGAATGTAAGGAAGTTCCCTTCCCCCCAGGAATCCCACTCCGTGACGGGTAACGAGTCGGGAGGTGTGGTGCGGAGAATGTAGGCGATGCGGCGGCTGATGCACCGCGTGAGGAGGAGGAGGCACAGCTGCGGATCCAGCTGGGAGAGGAGAGGCGATGGCTCCACTGCCTCGGCCATTCTGGTGCGAAGAAAGGCGGCACAATCCTCTGGCGGCCCCACAGGGCTCCCCAGGATCCTGAGTCCGGAGGACGACCAGGGTACGCCAGGGGGAAGGTGTTGAGGCCCAGGTGTGCTGGGGGACCAGGCCGCGCACTTGGCGGCGTTGTGGCGGAGGCCGAGCGGAGAGAGTGCCGCGATGAGGCTGTTGAAGGCGTCGGTGCAGTCGGGTCCTGGGCCGAGCAGCGTGATATCGTCGGCGTAGGCGAGCACGACGACTGCTGGGTGAGCGGCGGCCACTGCCTTTAGAGCAGGGTGGATTGCGGCGGCGAAGAGGAGGAGGCACATTGGGTCTCCTTGGAGCACCCCTCTTGAAGAACAAAGGTTGTCGTCGTTGAAGGCGGCGTCGATGATGAGTTCGGAAGGAGCTTCTTGTGAAGGGGACGAGGAACTCCAGAGGTGAGTCTGAAGGGGACGAGGAACTCCAGAGGTGAGTCTGAAGGGGACGAGGAACTCCAGAGGTGAGTCTGAAGGGGACGAGGAACTCCAGAGGTGAGTCTGAAGGGGACGAGGAACTCCAGAGGTGAGTCTGAAGGGGACGAGGAACTCCAGAGGTGAGTCTGAAGGGGACGAGGAACTCCAGAGGTGAGTCTGAAGGGGACGAGGAACTCCAGAGGTGAGTCTGAAGGGGACGAGGAACTCCAGAGGTGAGTCTGAAGGGGACGAGGAACTCCAGAGGTGAGTCTCCGAGTCCCTCCAAGACACCTTCCCTCTCCACCCCGTTGGACTGCACTGGCGTTTTCCTCGAGGTAGGTACGTGTGGCATGAATGATCGCCTCCGCACCGACAGGCGTGGCAACACCGTACTGGATGGGGGCGAAGTGGCGGCGAGCGAAGGGTGCGGCGAGGAGGAGTGCCGCCTTGGCGATGATGCGGTGGATCACCTCGCCCACCGCTATGGGGCGGGTTCCGCCCTCGGGTTTTGAAAAAGCTAAAGTCTGGAGGCGGTGAGGAGCCTCGCCGTTTCCTTGGAGAGCTTGCCTGCGAGCGCCGTGTTGATCTAGGCCAGCAGGTGTTGATCAAGGCCAGCAGGTGTTGATCAAGGCCAGCAGGTGTTGATCAAGGCCAGCAGGTGTTGATCAAGGCCAGCAGGTGTTGATCAAGGCCAGCAGGTGTTGATCAAGGCCAGCAGGTGTTGATCAAGGCCAGCAGGTGTTGATCAAGGCCAGCAGGTGTTGATCAAGGCCAGCAGGTGTTGATCAAGGCCAGCAGGTGTTGATCAAGGCCAGCAGGTGTTGATCAAGGCCAGCAGGTGTTGATCAAGGCCAGCAGGTGTTGATCAAGGCCAGCAGGTGTTGATCAAGGCCAGCAGGTGTTGATCAAGGCCAGCAGGTGTTGATCAAGGCCAGCAGGTGTTGCTCAAGGCCAGCAGGTGTTGATCAAGGCCAGCAGGTGTTCAGCCACGTCGGGGTGGCGGGTGACCGCGTTCCTCCGTTCTTGCATGTCGAGAGAATTTGCCGCAGGTCCCTTAGCGTGATTGCTGGTGCAGAGGGGTGGGTGTCGAGCCATTGGGGTGGTTCTGTTGTGCTCAGGGAGTGGCGCAGGCGTAGGGCCTCGAGAATTTCAGGTGAGTTGGGGCTCACAGGTGTACTTTCCAGGGCCTGGAGGGCCTTGGCCAGGCTACCCTTTTTCGCCAATCCTGTCGCCCTTGCCAGTTTCCCCGCGTCATCAGGTGCATGTCTGGGTCCAGGTGGGAGGTTGATCGCGTCGCAGGCGTTGGAGTAAAGTTCGCCCCACCTCCCTTGCTGAAAAAGGAGCAGGCGTGCAGATATCGCGGCCCAATCAGGTTTGCGGGTTGAACTGGCACAGAGTGTGAGGCGTGGGAGGAAAAGAAGGAGGGTCCAGGCTTGGAGGGAGTCAGGATCCCGAGCTAAGCGCAGGAGAGGGGTCAGAAGACAAGTGGCGAAGGTGTCCCGGATAATCCTCGGGAAGTGGCGGGCGAGAGGGGGTTGGCGAGAGTCGCGAAGCACCTGGATGTCCCAGGTGGTTATTTCCGCCAACTTCGCAGCGTCGCCAGCCAGTTGCTTCGGTGAAAAATGAGGTAGGGGTGTTCTTTCTGGCGGCAGATGATTGGCCTCGTTGCCTCGGGGCCCAGCTCTGGGGGCGGCGCGGTTTGCAATTTGGGGGGAAATTGCAGATGCGCCTCGGCGAATTGGTCGACCCCCACCACGGTGTGCTTCCTCTTCAACTCCTTGTTCATCTTCTGCCTCGGCCTCTGAACTGGGAATACCCTCCTGCGAAGGGGTATAAGGTTGGTCACCCGATCTCTCATTCCTCAGTTCCTCGATCTCTCTCTCCCCTCCGTCAGCCCTCCCCTCCAGCTCCTGTTCGTCCAGCGCCGCGTCGCCCCGTAGTTCGTCTCCTTGGGTGATCAATCGCCTCGCCAGTCGGGCGTAGCCTCCGCCTCTCGTCAGCGGGCTCTCGCGGCCTCCTCGTCCACGCCCGCCTCCACGCCGTCCCCTCGCGCTGCTTGCCCGGCCCCGTGGTTGTGTCGCGTTCGCCCGCTGAAGTTGAGGCGACCACCACTGGAGTTGATCCGCTGCGGTCCTGAGTGATGCCGGGCTCGCGTACGCGAGGGCGGGAGAGATCCCCGTTCCGTGCACATGGCGAGCGGCGGAGCCCGTCGCCGTGGCGGCCTGCTCAGTCGCCGGCGTTATGGCCTGAGGTGGTCTGCAGTGACCGCTCTTTCTCCTTCTCCCCCTTCCCCTTTCCCTCTCCATCTCCCTCTCCCTCTCCCCCTCCCTCTCGAACAGTCCTTTGCATGAGTTCCCAAAACGTACAGACATGCAGGCATTTAACAAGAACATCCTAAAGCAGCATCACAGCTACACACTACCCCATTCCAAGGGAGCTCGACTGTGGGCTCCGGTATGGCAAGGCAGTCCTCAGGGGACATGTCTTCGCCTTTGCCGCCCACTGGTGGGATCTCCACCTGAGCCGCCAGGTTGCATTTTGTCATATAGCCCACCGCTTGCCCACCGCTTGCCCACCGCTTGCCCACCGCTTGCCCACCGCTTGCCCTCGTTGCAGCGCCACCGACCAGCGCTGGCGGGATTGGTGTAGGAGCTTCGCCGCTTGGTAGGTTGTCGGATCGGCGTTGAGGCATTTGCGGGCGGCGGCGGTGTCGGCGAGAAGCTCAAGGAAGTCGATGACCTCCGTGCACGGGCAGCCGTATGCCTCGCCAGCTAGCGGGTAAAACCCAACCCAACGTGCGGCGCCGTGGAGTCACGGTAGTCACACACCTTCTTGTCACGGTAGTCACACACCTTCTTGTCACGGTAGTCACACACCTTCTTGTCACGGTAGTCACACACCTTCTTGTCACGGTAGTCACACACCTTCTTGTCACGGTAGTCACACACCTTCTTGTCACGGTAGTCACACACCTTCTTGTCACGGTAGTCACACACCTTGTCACGGTAGTCACACAGATGGCGTATGGCAGGCATACCACCGACGGGAAGGCAGATGCTGTTGCTTTAGTGCGGGGTTAATGGCGGTGACAAACAGGAGGGGTCCGAAGGGATCTCCCTGTTGCACCCCAGTCTCGCTGTGCAATGGTGGGTGGTTGAAACGCGCGTCCACGTAGAGCAGGGATGGCTGGCCTTACGACAATCGTACTAGCGGCAGCAGTGGGGCAAGCAGCGAGTGGTTGGGGGCTTGAGCTATGGCAGCTCTGGTAACGCTGTGGAAGGCGCTGGCAAGGCCGGCTTGGAGGACGAGTGCGCTGGGTTCACGGCAAGGCATGCTCGAGTTGAGTGGATTATCGCCTCAGCACCCCCTGGAACTGCCACTCCCAACTGCTGCCCCTGCTGTCTCTGTGAGTGCCGTTGTTTGCAGCTAGGCGCGTGATGCTTTCGCTGATGGCAATCGGCCTCATCCCTCCCTCTGGCTTGGTAAGGGCTGTTGCGAATATGATTGTCCGGATTTTATTGTAATCTACACTAGCAGAAGTGTAGTATCGAGCCCCTTCATATCGAGTGTGTTGACTGGAGAATCGAGCTACAGGGGCGCAACCGCGCACAGCAGCTGCCACCCTCGTGGCAGCTGAGGAGTCGAATCGACAGTGGGGCAGGTGCACCGTACACGAAACGCCCTGTAGGGCGCGGCAGAATACCGCGCCCTTGCCGAAGTTGAACAGTCGCGCCAGCGCGACTGTAACAGGGCAACCCAAGCGACGTGGCGCAACTGTTATACTGTTGCGCCACGGTAACCGCCTGTCCTATGTGTTTGCTATATAACTGATTGTATTGCATTGCTCATATGACACAATTCCCACACTTGTGTCCGGCCTACCCTCGGCCGCCGCTTTGGCACCACGTTACAAGCCAGGAGAGCTACCTCTGAGTGACGCAGGGACGTCGTTATCTTCCTAGAGTATTTCCGCTACTCTAGCGACTCTTTATTTCAACAAGGGCTATCAGGCGTGAGGTGGTGCGTAAGCTTGCTACTTTGGGCAGTAACTTTTGAGTCAGTATGATGTTGACCAGCGCGTGTAGATGACATCCCACCGCATCGTTAACCAGGGCCGCGTCGCGCAGGGGACAACACCTTCAGAAACGCGGGGAGCGGCACTGACAATTGAGCATTCGTTACTGACGCTGGCCAGTCCGGTAACATGTGAGGGGCGGGTGGGTGCTTGGCGCGCATGGATGGGTGCTTGGCGCGCAGGGATGGGTGCTTGGCGCGCAGGGATGGGTGCTTGGCGCGCAGGGATGGGTGCTTGGCGCGCAGGGATGGGTGCTTGGCGCGCAGGGATGGGTGCTTGGCGCGCAGGGATGGGTGCTTGGCGCGCAGGGATGGGTGCTTGGCGCGCAGGGATGGGTGCTTGGCGCGCAGGGATGGGTGCTTGGCGCGCAGGGATGGGTGCTTGGCGCGCAGGGATGGGTGCTTGGCGCGCAGGGATGGGTGCTTGGCGCGCAGGGATGGGTGCTTGGCGCGCAGGGATGGCGGCCCGCCGTAGACTACGGTGCGCCAGACCCTCTGCTCTGGCAAGCAGGCCACGATGTCGTCAGGTTGGTGTCCAACAGTGGCGGCTGGGGGTTGGGGGTTGGACAGTGAGTCCACTGTGTCCTCGTAAAGTGAGTCCCACTCCCCTTGAGCAACTGTCGCTGACGTGTACGGACCGCCAGCCAATCTGGTTGCCTTGGAGAGGGTTGACGCAGCATCAGACGTGCGACGAATAGCACATCTCCCTCTCCCTCTCCCTCTCCCTCTCCCTCTCCCTCTCCCTCTCCCTCTCCCTCTCCCTCTCCCTCTCCCTCTCCCTCTCCCTCTTCCTCTCCCTCTCCCTCTCCCTCTCCCTCTCCCTCTCCCTCTCCCTCTCCCTCTCCCTCTCCCTCTCCCTCTCCCTCTCCCTCTCCCTCTACCCCTCCCTCTCCCCCTCCCTCTCCCTCTCCCTCTCCCTCTCCTTCTCCCTCTTCCTCTCCCTCTCCCTCTCCCCCTCCCTCTCCCTCTCCCTTGCTCTCTCCCTCTCCCTCTCCCTCCGCTTTGAGGGTTTAGGGGCGACTTAAAGATCTTCTCAAATCCCGACTCTCTCTCCCCTCTCTCCTTCCTCTCCAGTGCACGCCTGGCAGAGTCGCACCTTTTGCTAGCAGCGGGCACTGCCCAGCACTGCATTCAGCGCATTCAGCTCAACTTACCCAGGTATTTCTCCCATTCTGCTCCACTTTTTGCCATTTCCCCTTGTAAGCATGCCCAAGAATTCATTTCCTTTGTTAATAGCTGCACTTGCATTTTGTTACTTACCGTACTCTTTTCTTTTTTGTCGTGTAGGGAGGATGTGCTCCATGCATTGAGCGCCGACCAGGAATTGCCTTGGTTGTCACGGCATCTTGGATGATTGGAAGTTTGGTACGGCATGCTCACAAACCACAATTGCAATTTATAGTTAATGTTGTGTACATTCACACCCTCCATTATTGTGAATCATTAGCTACAGTACCGTCATCTTCCAGATAGTGGACATATATGTCTTACCGTCATCACCCGGATATACCCCCAGGTGGGGGTATAAAAAAACCTGGAAAAATGGTGGGTGGGCTTATAATGTGGAAAAAAAAATAACCCCATGGGCTAAATAAATGGCACTTAGATAATTATGTTTTCAATACGGTACATAGAATTGTAGATCTCAGCCTTGCGGTTTCAATCGAGACTACCACAAAAAGGTTTGCTACGAAAATTGCTGAGAATGTGCCACCCTGGCAAAAATCCCTGCCATCCATCACGAGCTGAAATGTTGCTAACACGTACACGCCTGTGGCAATTTCGCCAGGCGGGCGAGGGAAGATTTCGCGAGGCACGTTGCTGCGATCAGAAGTTGATCGTAATCAGGATCACCTCAGGAAGGTTCGCACACAACTAGGTAGTGGTGGTGGGCCCTTGACCTCAAATCAGAGTGAATGTAAAATGATTGAGATAATTTAAAACATGCAAATACAAACATATAAATAAGTCTCAGAAGTAGAAGCAACGGAATGGTGTGACTGGGAAAGCAAGGCAGTACAAATATGAAACCCTACCTGAGTTGTATTCATTCGTGCTAGGATTTGGGGCACCCTGAGGCCTCAGGGCACCTTTCCAGAATCGTAAAAAATGCCCTGATTTGTCAGGGCAAATTTTCGAAGCCTTCCTGTAAGTTCAGGGCTTTTTCAGAAATCAATCCTGACCTGTCAGGGCAAAAAACCAAGTGTTCAGGGTTTATACTGGTTGGTTAACAGAGTTAAAGTTGATATTTTACATACGGCTGCACGGGGGTGGGTTCGATCCCAGGACCTCATCTATCGGAAGTACCTTTCTAGTGACTAGGCCACTTCTGGATGGTTAGGTGATTGCATGAGTTCTTGACGACTTCTTTCCTACGGAGAGAAAAATCCCCGGGGGAAAATTTCCCCAGGAACGGGACTCCCCCCTCCCCCCAACAAAAAACGCGTCAGGGCAGGCCTCGGCATTCATCCTGACGCTACAGGGAAGAACACTACAGCCATTCTGAATGTTCAGGGCATTTCATATAAAAACATCCTGAGACCTCAGGGTTAAAATTTACACTATTCTGAAATGACAGGGTAAATTTAAAACTGCATCCTGAATTCAGGGTAATCAGCATGTTTTGCCCTGATAACGTGGGGCCTAAGGAGCACCTTGCTGCAGCCTCATATTGGTTTTGGGGCACGCTGATTCGTCAGTGTTGGTCCCTGGAAAAAAAAATTCTGTCAGGGTTGGGTAAAAAAAAAACCCTGAATAATCAGTGTTAAAACCCGCAGCCTGAATTACAAAAACGAGTCAACGCTTGGTTTGGGAAGAGGTTGGGGAGAGAGCCGGGTGGTTGGGTGAGTCTCTTCTAAGCTATGACTTGCCCAAGTTTGGCCCTGAACTCTGTGTTTTTTGTCGACCTGAATTACAGATTTTGAGCTTGGTGTGCACACCTCCCCCAAGAGTGGTGGTGAGACCCCTGCGATCCTTCCCTACGCACCCTGCGACTTTCCTCACGTTTTGGAGGTGAGACCTGGTAACCACCCTGGTTCGGGAGGGGGGGGTGTTAACACCTCCAACTTTTTTTGTAATTCAGGCTGCGGGTTTTAAGGTACAAAAAAATACTTTCTCGAGGTCTAATTTAGGATTAATGAGCAATATGTAGGCTGAAATGGCCCAGTCAATAGAATGTCGACCTCTGAAGGGAAATGTTCCGAGGTCAATCCCGCATGCTGGCGGGTTGCCACGCAGTCACAGGCGAATTTTTCGGCAAATTCCAAAGACTTCGCGCATTTTCAGCAACAGGACTCGGTTCGTTAGTGTTGTTTCGAATCAGTGTTGGTACATGAAACTTGCCTGAAATTTCAGTGTTGGTACAAATAACTTGCCTGAAAAATCAGTCCTTACCTGGAAAAAAACACTTTCCAATCAGCCTTAGGCCCCAAAAAAACCCTGGAAAAAAGTTTTTCAAGGGCAAATCAGCGTTTTTTTCCTGACTTCTGAGGGACTGGCTAAGACCAGTCAAGACAAGAAGCAAAGCAAGCTCAGGTTGGATCTAAAGGACACCACACAAATTCCGAGCACAAGCAAGCGGCCACAAGGCCAGTTCAAGAGAGCACAATATATATAAAGGCAATGACAAGCAGAACACGCAACAAGAAGCAACACTAAAGCAACAGTGGGCAAACCTCAACAAGCCCTAGCTGCACACAGAACCCGTGGTGGTCACCAGGCGCCAAGGCATTGGTGAAGACGTCGGCAGTGTTGGCCTCTGAGGCCACAAAGTCCAAGTGTGCCTGGCCGCGTCGCTGTAGCTCTCTTAGGAGAAAGTACCTCACGTAAATATGCTTCACTCTGCTCTCCAGCCGAGGCTCTCGACACACGAGGATCATGGCCTTATTGTCAGCGTACAAAGTCAGTGCAGAGCGAGGCCGCTCACCAAGGTCGGCGAGCAAGAAGATCAACCAGCGAAGCTCCTGTGCCGCCATGGCACCGGCGTAGATCTCTGCCTCTGCACATGACGAAGCCACAGACGACGAACGTGGAGACCTCCACGACACAACACCAGCACCCAGACTGAAGCAGTAACCCTGAGTCGAATGCTGAGCCTCCGCGTCGTCAGCGTAGGAAGAGTCCCAGTGACCGGTCAACACAAATGGCTGTGTCCTGTTATAGTCACAATAGGCTTGAATGTGCCTAAAACGAAAGATAGAGAGCACAGACGGATTTCTGCACAGCGGCTTCAAACGTTGATAGCGTTCTGCTCACAGCTGCAAATGACTTGATTCAAATTGGATCTGGAGCGTCTTCACGTCGTCTACAATTAGCAATTTAGATTGCACGATTTGATAAAGAATTGACGATACAGCGTCGGTTTGAACGAACGGTACTATGGCAGCCACTATAGTCTTAGAACACAAGATAGGAAGAGTTACGAGTTGGGAATGACTCCCAGCTCCTACAAACCCCAAGAGCCGAGGTACAGTGATGTGTAACAGTGCCACACTGTCCCCAACCACGAAGGGTCTCGAAACTACTCTTCACTAGGGCCTACACCAAGTGAAATGTTACACTACACAAAGTAATGTAACTATCTTCAATATCTTGAGGTGTACCCTTTTGGCAAGCTTCGAAATCACTTGAGGCTTGACACCAAGGCTCGGGCTCTTCATCACAAACTCATCCTTGAGTTCTTGATGGGTCTGCTGCACACACCTGCGACACGCCGAACGTTCGACACAGGACAAAATAGAAACCGCGCACGACAAAATAGAAACCGCGCGCGAGACACAAACGACCGCGTAACACGCGTCTAGCGATAACTCGCTATTGACTCGACACACACACTCGACATCATGACTCAACATTCACACACAATTATAAGCATGAAATATATATTATCCCATGCCCTCATACCATTCCATACACACACACATTCACGCACACGGACAACAAGCCGAGTGCAAACCGTAGGGTTGCACCAACAAACTCCCCCTCGGATTGTTGGCCTTAGGATATGTTGCTCTCTCAGTTCAGAGCCATCCCAGCCAGCTTGCAACACTTCCAATGCTGCTGCTCCACCAGCCTCTTGGTCATCATGTCAGCCGGCTGCCCCGTGGTCTTCACGTAGCGCAACTCAACTTCACCCGCCGTTACCATGCTCCTCGTCCAATGCCACTTCACCCTCATGTGCTTCGTGAGTCCATGCAACACAGGGTTCTTAGCAAGAGCAATGGCACCCTGGCTGTCACAGTACAGTGGGGTAGGTCCTTGCTGCTCCTCCCCCAATTCAGCCAACAAACGCCGCTGCCACACAATCTCCCGTACGGCACGGAAGAGTGCCATGTACTTGGACTCCACCGAGCTCAAGCTTGGTCAACCTGCTTCTTGCTCTCCCAAGCAGTTGGGCCTCCACCAACACAGCATATGAAGCCTCCCACACTTGTCATGTCCTCTGGTTCTGATGCATATGAAGCATCCGAGTAGGCGGTGAGGAACAAACGCCCGGGTTCAACACCATCCGCGCCCTTTTGGCGCCTTTGTGCCGCCGCCGAGTATTGCAGCCCAACGGTCGGTGTTTGGCCAAGATACTTGGCCACCCTCATTCCAGCTGCTACCTGCTCCTCATTAGGGCATTGCACAACCCTAGCCAGCTGCCCGGTAGCAAACGCGACGTCCGGTCGGGTGTTTACCGCCGCATACATGAGGCTGCCCACCAACGAGTGAAATCGGCGCCTCTCCTCTTCACCAACGCTCTCCTCCTCTGGTCCCTTCACACACTTGAACCCAGAGGGAAAGGGTGTAGCCACATGGCCTTCACTCTGCCCAAAGTTGGCAGCCAATGCCTCCAGGTACTTCCGTTGATGCACCCGCATGCACCGCTTCTCCACATCACGTTCAATGTGAAGCCCAAGGTAGAAGTTGACGTCACCAAGGGCCTTACACTTAAACTTGTCCTGAAGCTTCAGCATCACCTCCTTCACAAGGTCAGATGAGGGTGAAAAGATGAGGATGTCATCCACGTACACCACCATGAAGCTCCTCTGCTCCCCCTCGCCAAGCATGAACAATGAGTGATCGGCCGTTGAGGGAGTGAAGCCGATCTCCTCCAAAACTCCTCGCAGCTTCAAGTACCACTGCCTAGGGGCCTGCTTCAGTCCATAAAGGGCCTTCTTCAGCCTCAAAACTCTGCCACTACCATCATCAAACCCCTCTGGCTGCGCCATGAAAATCTCTTCCTCAAGGACGCCATTGAGGAATGCCGTTGTGACATCCATTTGTTTCACCTCCCATCCTTTGATGGCAGCTCCCGCGAGTAGGGTTCGCAGCGTCGTCGGCTTCACCACAGGAGCAAACAACTCCTTATAGTCCACCTTCTCCTTCTGCTGGTACCCCTTCGCCACAAGCCTAGACTTGTAGCGCTCGATCTTGCCGTCGGCGTCGGACTTGATCTTGAAGAGCCACTTGGACGTAATCGCCTTACGCCCCTCCGGTAGCTCCACCAATTCCCATGTGCCGTTCTCCTCAATGCTCTTCAGCTCACTCTCCATTGCCTTCTTCCACTCCTCAGCATCACTACTCTCCAAGGCCTCCTTGAGAGTTGCTGGTTCCCCCGGCATCTCCACCGGAGAGAAGAACGCGAAGGCACACTCCTCGTAGTCACTCTCCTCGTCTTCTCCAACTATAAGTGCCGCTCCGGCCAAGGCTGACTTGGCTGGCTTTCCCAGTGCCTCATAGGTCAGCCTATTTGGGGCTTGGATTCTCCTTTTGCCCCTTCCTTCTTCCTCAGCTGCAGGGACATGAAGGCCTTGGCGTTGCTGCGGGGTGACTCGGATCCGTGGAGCACTCGTAGTGCGAGAAGGAAGTGTCGGTACACGCTCGCTCACTTGCTGAACCTCCTCCTCTTCTTCCTCTGCATCCTTGGCCTCCTCTCCCCCATTCATAAGGGAAGATTGCCTTGTGGTGGTGCTGCCGCTGCTCAGCTCCAAGGGCAGCTCCACATGCTCCAAACCGGAACTCTTCACGTCCCCCAACCGCACGCCTATCTTCGCCTCATTCTCCGCCTTCCAATCCTTGTACATCAGATTCTCCATGAATTTGCAGTCCCTGCTCACCAAGAATTTCTTGGTGAATGGGTCCCAAAGAAGCCATCCCTTGCTGTTTTGAGCCATGCCCAAGTGCACGGCCCACACCGCCTTGGCACCAAGCTTGTTGTGCCGAAGATGCTTAGGCACGAGCGCCATGCACATGCACCCGAACACCCGAAGCATATCCACCTTTGGCTTCCTTCCTAGCCACTCCACATAGGGCACCCATTTGTCTGCTCCCACATGAGTCAAGGCTCTGTTCTTGGCCACACACGCGCTCCGCACCGCATCAGGCCAGAAATAGTCGGGTAGCCCGGCTTCAATGAGCAACCCGCGTGCCGCCTCCGTGATTGTGCGGTTCGCTCGCTCGGCGATGCCGTTCATTGCAGGGGAGTATGGCATGGTGAGAGAGTGCCGAATACCATTCTTCTTCAGCCACAACCCAAACTCCTTGCTCAGGAACTCTCCCCCTCGATCGGTGCGGATTGACTTGACTAGACGGTCTTGTTGCCGCTCCACCATCGGGAACCAATCCGTCTTCAACGTTTCAGCCACGTCGCTCTTCTTGGCCAGCACGTACACCCAAGTCATGCGGGTGTAGACGTCGACAATGGTGAGAAAATACTCAGCTCCAGCAGCTCCAAGCTTCAGGGGGCCCACCACGTCCATCACCACCTCATCAAGCGGTGCCTTTGCCGTTGCCTCCGAACTAGGGAACGGAAACCGGGTGAACTTGGCTTGAATGCACGTCGGGCAGCCAAGCACCTCATCGGGCTCCCCCTTCACACGTATGCCAGCAACCATCTCATTCTTCACTAGCTGCTGCAAGATGGGCAGGGCCACATGCCCCATGCGCCGATGCAAGGTGAGCCAATCACACTCCCCCGTAGCCGAAGTTGGATTGGAGAATGCCGCGCTCGCAATAGCGCCCCACATACTCTCTCCGTAGTCCTCCTCCGCTGCTGCCTCTGGGTTCTCCTCACCCTTTTGCTGCTCCTTGGTTGCTGCACCACTCTCCTTAGGTTCACTGAACTTGCTGGTCCCTCCAGGTTTGCTCTTCTTGAGCTCATTCTCCTTAGCGCGACCGTTCGCGCCATCGTCGCTACCGACCGCTCCATCCTTGGTGCTGATGCTTGCTGCCACTTGCCTCTCCTTAGGCATAGGGACCACTGGGATCTGCCACATCTCGTTGTAGACATCCCTGTCCTCATGAAGGTCCCAAAGAATTCGATCGCCAAGCCTTGCGGTGTAGGTCTTGGCTCCCTTCGAGTTCGTGTCCATGCCGGCCTTTGCCAACCGCCGCACGGAAATCAGGTTTGCAGCAAGGCTGGGCACCCAAAGCACGTTCTTGAGGCCCACCATCTTCCCATCAGCACCCTTGAACATGGCCTTGCCCATGCCTTTCACCTCTGCTCGCTGCCCCAAAGCCGATGTGACATGCTTCACCGGTGACGGCTCGAGTTCGGTGAGCAAGTCCGGGCGAGGTGTCATGCTATAGGTAGCGCCACTATCAATCACCCAATAGTCCAGGGGGTGTAGGGTCACCTTCCCCACAGCTGCTGGCTCCTCAAAGCCTTCATCCTTCTCTGGACCAGCCGGTACTTGCGTCGACACGAAGTAGAATAGACCCGGGTATCGATCGTCGCTCGGGTCCTTGTCGTTGTCTCCGCTCTTCATGTTTGCAGCTCCGCCACCGCGACCGCCACGGCCTCCACGGCCTCGTCCTCTCCCTCCTCCTGCTCCTCTACCCTCTTGGCCTTGAGCAGGGGTCCAACCATCAGGGAGTTTGTAGCAGTCGCGCCACATGTGTCCGCTCTTGTGGCAATAGTGACACTCGCCGTCGAATCGGCCGCGACCGCGTCCGTAGCTCTTGTCGTCGCTGCCGTAACCGCCACTCCTGCGGCCTCCGCCGAAGTTGCTGCCACCAAACCTTCCTCCCCCTCGTCCTCTGCCTCTTCCTCAACCATATCCACGGCCGATGCTCGCTGCCCCAGCGCCATCCGCACTCGCCAACTCACGGCGGCGGAAATCCTCTTGAAGGATAGCTCGCTTCACGTCTTCAAGCGAGAGGCGGGGCAAGTCGCGATTAAGGTTGATGATGAGCGAGGACCATGACTCTGGGAGTAAGGCCAGCAACTTGGTCTTCTTTTGGAGCTCACTGTAGTTCAAATCAGCTCCCTCAAGCCGCGTCAACAAGTCGAAGAATTTCTGCACCCCTTCTTCAACCGCTTCATCTTCTTCAATTCGTAGTGCCGCCATTTGCCGTTCCAACACCACCGCTACCGCCGCTGTTGCAGGAGCATGTACACCCTTGAGAGCAGCCCATGCCTTTGGTCCTTTCTCTGGTTCACGCTGGAATGGCTTGATGTGACGGATCTGACTGCTCCCCAGCGCTTGCCCAAGTAAGAGATAGCCTTGTGCGCTCTTCCGCACCCACGGGCTCTTCTCCGGGTCGTTCTCGGGGCGCTTCTCCGTTCCTTCCATCACCTCCAGCAGGTCGTAGTGGTCAAAGATGTTCTCCATCTTGAAGGACCATTCAGCAAAGTTGTCACCGTTGAACTTGTCAAGCCCAAACACCCTAGGCTCATCCCTAGGTGGGCCAAGACTTGGTTGCATGGGCGCCATGGCTGAATCACGGGGTTGGCCTTGAGCTTGAGCTTCTCCACTTCCACCAGCACCTCTGCCACCCCTTTCCTCAGGTCCAGACATTGTCGAAACTGCTCCAAGGGGCTCTGATACCACTTGTTATAGTCACAATAGGCTTGAATATGCCTAAAACGAAAGATAGAGAGCACAGACGGATTTCTGCACAGCGGCTTCAAACGTTGATAGCGTTCTGCTCACAGCTGCAAATGACTTGATTCAAATTGGATCTGGAGCGTCTTCACGTCGTCTACAATTAGCAATTTAGATTGCACGATTTGATAAAGAATTGACGACACAGCGTCGGTTTGAACGAACGGTACTATGGCAGCCACTATAGTCTTAGAACACAAGATAGGAAGAGTTACGAGTTGGGAATGACTCCCAGCTCCTACAAACCCCAAGAGCCGAGGTACAGTGATGTGTAACAGTGCCACACTGTCCCCAACCACGAAGGGTCTCGAAACTACCCTTCACTAGGGCCTACACCAAGTGAAATGTTACACTACACAAAGTAATGTAACTATCTTCAATATCTTGAGGTGTACCCTTTTGGCAAGCTTCGGAATCACTTGAGGCTTGACACCAAGGCTCGGGCTCTTCATCACAAACTCATCCTTGAGTTCTTGATGGGTCTGCTGCACACACCTGCGACACGCCGAACGTTCGACACAGGACAAAATAGAAACCGCGCACGACAAAATAGAAACCGCGCGCGAGACACAAACGACCGCGTAACACGCGTCTAGCGATAACTCGCTATTGACTCGACACACACACTCGACATCATGACTCAACATTCACACACAATTATAAGCATGAAATATATATTATCCCATGCCCTCATACCATTCCATACACACACACATTCACGCACACGGACAACAAGCCGAGTGCAAACCGTAGGGTTGCACCAACATGTCCCTCCAAGCACAAGCCCCATGCCTGATGTAGTCGCCAGGTACTTCGCCACCCTCACAGCAGCTGTCCAGTGAACAGGATGGTGTCTCCCAGTCGCGACAAAGCGAGAGAGGACGCTGAGGGGAAAGGCGAGGTCTGGCCAAGTACAAGTCATCAGGTACATGAGGCAGCCCACAAGCTCTGCGTAGGGACCACTAGACTCAAAGGGCTCGTCGGGAAAAAGGCCAGTGAGTCGATGGTCAACGGCAACAGGAGTGGGCTGGGTGGTGGAGAACTGGAACTCGAACCGCCAGAGGACCTGCTGCACTATGTGTGACTGCGTTAGTGTGATGGTGTGAGCGGCTCTGTCCATGGTGATCTGTAGGCCAAAGTAGCGTTGCAGTTCACCAAGGTCAGTGCACGTGTGTCTCTTCTGCAGTTCGGACTTCACCTCAGCCAGAGCTGCCCTGTCTGCTGTAGCAAAGACCAAGTCGTCGACATAGACAAGTATAAAGAAAGGAGTGGGGCCAGCGCGAACAAACAGCGACTGGTCGGCAGCAGAAGGACGAAACCCAAGGTCACGAAGCGTGGAGCGAAGAGTGTCGTGCCACTCACGGGGCAACTGGCGGAGACCGTAGACTGGCCGCCTCAGGCTCCACTGGGTCCCAGGTGGGAAGGTGCTAGCGAAGCCAGGAGGACGCCGCAGCCAGATCTCCTCGTGTAGGCGGCCCTGGAGAAACGCAGTGGAGAAGTCGAGGGAGTGCAGCTCGTAGTCTCGCTGTGCTGCTACGTGCAGTAACACCCGACGAGTAGTCCTCTTCAGGGTCGGGGCGATGGTCTGGACGAAGTCAACTCCCTCACGCTGACTGAAACCCCTAGCCACGTAGCGCGCCTTGAACACAGGCGGTGATCCAGGCGGCCGCTTCACCTTGAAGAGCCACATGCCATCGACAACGGTCGCCTTGGGAGGGGGAACAACGTCGACGTAAGTGCCTGTGGATCTCCAAGACGCAAACTCTGAGTCCATAGCCGCTTTCCACTGGGAGGCCCACTCCCCTGACACTGCCTCACGGTACGTGCGAGGTGTTGGTATGTCAAGGGCGTCGAGGTCTCCCTCAAGGGAAAGCAGCATGGCGCAGAGAGAGGGGGAAGCAGCTGCTATGAACTCCAGCTCAAACTGCCTGTCCTCTAGGACGTCACAACCAAGGGCAGACTCACCCTCGACGGACAGAGGACGGGGAGGTGGAGCAGCCACCACACGCGTGGCGTAGTCAAGACGGCGGGTGGAAGCAAAGTCAGCGACAGCGGCAGTAAGAGCCGAGACAGACGACGGAGAGGCACAAGGGTTGGTGACAAGAGAGGCGAGAACACGGGAGACAACAGGGCGAGCAGCACGGTAGTAGTCAATGATAGGGTGAGAGGAAACGGTGAGAGACGACGCAGGAGGTGAGGGGAGAACAGACACAGGCGGAGAACGACGAGGAGGAGAACGAAACAAGACAGTGCGGAGGTCGGCAAGAGGAGACGAGGGTCGAGCACGCGGAGGACAACGACTGGTCCATTCGTGCGGGACAACAGGAGGAGACGCCTGTGACTGAGGAGGTAAGAAAACAGCCGGAGTCGAGTCCGGAGGAGGAAACGTAGGACCGTACGCGGTAGGAAACTGTGAGTAGACAGGAGGAGAGGAAGGAAGACCAAGGGCCCGAAGGCCACTCACTGGAGGGAACAACTGCTGCAAAAGGGGCGGCTGCGGTGGCTGCTGTTGCTGGTGCTGCTGCTGCTGCTGGTGCTGGTGCTGCTGCTGCTGCTGGTCCAACTGCTGCAACTCCTGCCTCTTCTGCTCCAACCGCTCCTGCTCCTCACGCTAAAGACGGCGAAGGGCCTGGAGACGGGTGTCGTAGCGGTGGGGAGGCGCAGTGGGCGCCGCAGTAGGCATGCCTCCAGCTCCTGTCTCCTCAGTACTAGCTCCTACAGCGCTAGCACCTCCTGCTCCAGCACCCCCAGAACTAGCACCACCACCGCCAGTACCTCCACCTCCAGTACCCCCAGAGATAGCGCCACCAGCGCCAGCACCTCCGGCTCCAGCACCCCCAGATTTAGCACCTCCAGTGCCAGTACCTCCAACTCTAGCACCCCCATAACTAGCGCCAGCAGCGCCAGCACCTCCAGCTCCAGTACCCCAAGAACTAGCACCGCCAGTTCCAGCACCTCCAGCTCCAACACCTCCCGAACGAGCGCCCCCAGACCGAGGACCGCCAGCGGCAGTACCTCCAGCTCCAACACCACCGTAGTCCACAGTAACCTGTCGCGGAAGTGCCGAAGGCTGCTGAGGGGACTGTGAGGAGGACTGCGTGGAGGGAGACGCTACCTGACGTGCGACCGAGAGTAGAGGGGTAGCGTGAGACACACCTGACGGGGCAGGACCAGGGGGGAGCGGGGGTACCGGAGGAGCGGGAGCAGGGGGAGGAGAGGGTGCGAGGAAGAGGGGGGGAGGGGGAACCAGGAGACCTCGACAGGGGTACCGGGTTTAGTAGGACACGGACTCGTCAAACCGGACGTCACGAGAGTCGAGAAACTGGTGGAGGGGCGGGTGGTAAAAGGAGTAGTCAGGAGAGCCCACCGGGAAACCAAGGAAGACACAGGGGATGGCGCGAGCCGAGAGCTTGTCCGCAGAGGTGTCGTGGACAAGCGCAAGGCAACCCCAGACACGAAAGGCCGACCCAGCACCAGGGGACCCGGTCCAAAGACGGGTCGGTGAAACCTCTGGCCGCGAGACACACGGCTGGAGGTTCAGCTGGTGCGCGGCGTAGCGAAGCGCGTAGGGCAACAGAAAATGGGGCGCATTTATATGCTCTAGGCTATAGTGGGGCACTCCTTATGGGGTACAGCCCAATTAGATTTTGCTATACAAACCCTGTACTGCTGTCATTCTAGTCATTCTTCATTCCTACATTTTGACATGGTTTCAGAGCAGGTTCCCTAGTGGGAACGTTTTTATAGGGCCCACCACGATTTTTTGTTTTCCTGCCCTGCCCGAAGCGCGCCTCGCACCTGCCTCACCTGCGCCGTTGCTCGCCCTGCCCTACTGCCGCTCGTAGCGGCCCTGCCCTCCCGGCCTGTCGCGGCCCTGCCCTAACGGCCCGTCGCGGCCCTGACCTAGCCGCCCGTCGCGGCCCTGCCCTTTCGCCGCCTGTCGCGGCCTGACCTAGCCGCCCGTCGCGGCCTGACCTCGCCGCCCGTCGCGGCCCTGCCCTGCTGCCACCTGTCGCGGCCCTGCCCTCAGCCCCTAGTCGCGGCCCTGCTCTACCGCCGCCCCATCACGGCCCTGCCCTGCAGCAGCCCTGTCGCGGCCCTGCCCTCCTGCCACCCCGTCGCGGCCCTACCCGCCCGTCGAGCGCCGGCCCTACCCGCCCGTCGAGCGCCTGCAGCCGCCCGTCGCGCGCCTGCCCTACCCGAGCCGTCGCGCGCCTGCCCTACCCGTCACCGGTGGCACCTGCCCTACCCGCCCCTGGTGAGCACATGCCCTACCCGCGCTACCCGCGCACCTGCCTGCCTGCCGAGCCGCGCCGCCCTGCCCTACTGAGCCGCGCTGCCCTGCCCGCGCTGCTCCTGCTGCTACATCTGTTACTGCTACTACTGCTGCTACTGCGCTACTGCCGCCATGGCTAGCCCTACTGTTCTTACCTTCGATGCTGAGGGTCGTGCGGTCGACTTCGACGTTTGGGTAGATGACATGCAGCTCTTTATTCAATGCGACTCTAGGGACGGAGTCTCGCTTTTCGATCACACGTCTGGCATCTCTGTAGCACATGCTGCCACTGCTGACAGTACGGTTTGCTCGCAGTGGACTACTCGTGACGCTGTTGCTCGCCTTGCTGTTCGTAGTCACCTGCCGTCTGTTGAGCGCGCGCACTTTGGCCAGTACAAGACTGCTAAGTCTTTGTATGACGCTGTCATCGCGCGCTACTCCTCCCCTGCCACTGCTGCCCTCAGCCGCCTCATGCTGCCGTACTTGTTCCCTGACCTGGCCACCTTTGCCACAGTCGCTAACCTCATCACTCACCTCCGCACTAGTGACACCCGCTACCGCGCTGCGCTTCCCTCCGAGTTTTGTGCCAAGAACCCCCCCCCCCCCCATGTACATCACTCTCTTCTACCTCGTCACCCGGCTCCCTGACTCTCTTCGCTCAGTCAGGGACCACTTTCTCTCCCTTTGCCCCACCGAGCTCACCGTCGACCTGCTCGAGGAGCGCCTCACTGCAGCCGAGACTAGCATAGTCGCTATAGGAGCTTCTCGCGGCGACCCTCGCGCCCCTTTCTTTGTGGGGTGTTCCCCCGTTCCCCTCTTGCCCTCTGTTGCTTCTGCTGCTGCTGACGACCTCGTTGGCACCGAGGAGGTCGGGGTTGCGTCTGCTCCTAGTGGGAGGCGCCGCAGCGTCAAGGGCAAGGGGGGCAAGGGTGGTGGAGGGGACGGCGGGGGCGGCGGTGGTGGCGGTGGAGGAGACGGAGGGGGTGGGGGTGGAGGTGGGGGTGGTGGCGGGAGTGGGGGCGTCGGTGGCGGCGGTGGAGGTGGTGGAGGCAGCTGCAGCGACGGCGGCGGCGGCGCTGCTGGTGGGGGTGGCGGCGGCGGTGGTGCTGGTCGGGGTGGAGCCGCTCAGCGTGGAGGCTTTGGCGGTAGCCAGCGACAGCAGCAGCCGCGTTCCCGTGAGGCCCCGTCGCCCCAGCAGCTTCGTGAGTGGTACACTGGGCGTGGGAGGTCTGGGGGTGTTGGTCCCTGCGCTTACGTCCTCCGCACCGGCGAGCACCGTGGGGAGACGTGCGGGCTGCTACACACTACGCAGCGCTGTTTCGGTCGCCTGTCTGACGCCTGGCGCGCACAGTTTCCTGGCGCCGCTGAGCTCCCTCGCTGGGCTGATCTGCTTAGGTCTGGTGTTGCTATCTTTGATCTTGATTTCGATGCTATCCGTGCTGCCATGTATGCTGTGACTATTAGTGCCGAGGGTGACTGTTACCTGTGTGTTCCGCCCGACCCGGGCATTGAGGCTGCTGCTCTAGGTGCTAGTGAGTCTGCTGCTCCAGGTGCTAGTGAGTCTACTGCTCCAGGTGCTGGTGAGTCTGCTCTCTCTGGTACTGCGCCTGCTGAGGCCTTGCACACCTTCACGCTTGACTCATGTGCTTCCCGCTCCTTCTTTCGCGACAGCACCACACTCACGCCGCTCAGTCGGCCGGTTGCAGTCTCCCTGGCGGACCCCTCTGGGGGCCCAGTCCTTGCGCACTCCTCCACGATTCTGCCGTGTCCGGCGGCCCCGTCTGGCTCACTGTCGGGTCTTCACCTCCCTTCGTTCTCTACGAACTTGGTGAGTGGAGCTGACCTCCAGGACGTGTGGGTTGACCAGTTCACTCCTGGAGGTCAGCGTGTGACCCACTGTACGTGTACCCGGATGGGCCGCCACCTGGCCACGTTCACCCGTCGGCCTGGGTCGAGCCTGTACACACTGACTACTGAGTCTCCTCAGGTAGCCGCGTCTGGTCAGGTGTTTGCTGCCGCGTCCACGTCTGGTCCGGAGTCTGCCCCCTGCTCGTGTCGTCTACTGTCACACCAGACTCTCCTTTGGCACCACCGCCTTGGTCACCCCTCCGTGCCTCGTCTCCGAGGTATGGCCTCCCGTTCCCTTGTGTCTGTCTGGTCTCCCCCGGTCTCTCCCTCCCCTCCCACCGGGGCCTGCCCCTACCTGCGTTCCTTGCGTCGAGGGACGGCAGCGCGCCGCTCCTGACTCCTCCGAGTTCCCTCGGACGGAGGCTCCCCTGCAGACTCTCCACATGGACGTGTGGGGCCCAGCCCGCGTCCGTGGACAGGGCCACGAGCGTTACTTTCTACTGGTCGTTGACGACTACTCGCGTTACACCACAGTCTTCCCCTTGCGCCGCAAGGGTGAGGTCACTGAGGTGTTGATCACCTGGATCCGCGCTGCCCGTCGCCAGCTCAGCGAGAGTTTCGGCTCAGACCTTCCTGTTTTGCGTCTGCACTTCGACAGAGGTGGTGAGTTTTCCTCCGACCTTCTGAGGGCCTTCTGTCGTGCGGAGGGCATCCGCCAGACGTTCACGCTTCCGGCCTCCCCACAGCAAAATGGGATTGCTGAGCGCCGCATTGGCATGGTCATGGACGTCGCTCGTACGTCCATGATCCATGCGGCTGCTCCCCATTTTCTGTGGCCGTTCGCGGTCCAGTACGCGGCGCATCAGCTCAACCTCCAGCCCCGTGTCTCCATGCCGGAGACCACACCTACTCTGCGGTGGACAGGGAAGGTTGGCGATGTGTCTGTGTTCTGTGTCTAGGGATCTTGAGCCTTTGTCCGCGATTCTTCCGCGGACAAGCTGTCCTCCCGTGCTGTTCCCTGCGTCTTCCTTGGCTTCCCCCCGACGCGCCTGGTTGGCAGTTTTACCACCCCACCTTGCGCAGTGTCCTGCCCTCTCAGGGCGTCACGTTTGACGAGTCGGTTCCTTACTACCGTCTCTTCCCCTACCGCACTGCTTCCCTCCCCCCCCCCCGCCGCTCTTCCTCACTCCTGGTCCCCCTCCGGTAGACCCCCTCCCCCCCTAGGGTCCTGCCCCTTCAGGTGTGTCCCAGGTAGACCCCATCCCCCTTGGTACGCCTGTCGAGGTCACTGGTGACTCTGGTGCTGCTTGGGGTGGTGCTGCTGGGGGTGCTGAGTCTGGGCGTGCGGAGCCTGGGGGTGCTGAGTCTGAGCGTGCGGAACCTGGGGGTGCTGAGTCTGAGCGTGCGGAGCCTGGGGGTGCTGAGCCTGAGTTTGCGGAGCCTGGGGGTGCTGCGTCTCTTGGCGGTACTCGTGCTGCCTCCCTGCGGCAGTCCCGCCGACGAGAGCCTCTCTCGTCACAGCAGCTACGCGAGTGGTACGACTGGCGCTGCCGACTTCGGCGTGGTGCTGCTGGAGCTGGAGACCCTGGAGTCGCTGGTGCTGCTGGTCCTGGAGGTGCCGGAGCTGCTAAAGCTGGTCCTGCGTCTAGGGGTGCTGAGCTCGGTGGTGCTGCGTCTCCCCGGCGGGAGCCTCTCTCGCCACAGCAGCTTCACGAGTGGTACGCTTCCTACTACCACCCTCAGAGTGGTCCTGCTTCTGCCGATGGTGATGGAGGTTCTGGAGGTCCTCGTACTGCGGGTAGTGGAGCTGCCGGGACTGGTGGAGTTGGTGCTGGAGCTGGAGCTGCTGGAGGTCCTGCTGGTGCTGGAGCTTCTGGAGGTGCTCGTCCTGGAGGTACTGGAGCTGCTGGAGCTGGAGCTGCTGGAGGTACTGCTGGTGCTGGAGCTGCTGGAGGTGCTGGAGCCGCTGGTCCCGGAGGTGCTCGTACTGGAGGTACTGGAGCTACTAGAGCTGGTGGTGCTGCAGGAGTTGGAGCTGGAGGTGGTGGAGCTGTTGCTGCTGGAGGTGCTGCTGGAGCTGGAGCTACTGGAGGTACTGGAGCTGGTGGTGCTGCGGGAGATGGAGCTGGAGACCCTGGAGCTGGGGGTACTGGTGCTGTCTCTGCTTGTTCTGGAGGCGCTGCGCGGCCGCGGCCGTACTTTGTTCCACTCCTTCAGCAGGTTCTTGGCCTCCCGCCTTCTACTGGTCCTACTCCTCCCTTACTGTGTCCACCGACTGACCATTCGCAGTCGCAGTTACAGCCAGCCTCCCCACTGCCTGGTCCTTCTCCTTACTCTGGGCCGACTAGAGGTCTTACGGAGCGTTGTGAGCCTGCTGACACTGCTGGACTGGCCCACGTGAAGTCGGAGCTGCAGAAGAGACACACGTGCACAGACCTGGGTGAGCTGCGCAGCTATCTTGGCTTGCAGATCACCCGGGACAGAGCACAGCGCACCATTACCTTGACTCAGTCACACATGGTGCAGCAGGTCCTTCAGCGCTTCGGCTTCGAGTACTCCTCGCCACAGGCCACTCCTCTGCCTACCGGTCACTCGCTCTCAGCTCTGCCTTCGGATGAGTCCGTAGAGCCGAGTGGCCCGTATCCAGAGCTTGTGGGCTGCCTCATGTACCTGATGACCTGCACTCGACCTGACCTTGCTTACCCTCTTAGCATCCTGGCTCGCTACGTTGCGCCCGGGAGACACCGACCAGAGCACTGGAAGGCCGCTAAGAGGGTGATGCGCTACTTGTGCAGTACGTCGGGCATGGGGCTCGTGCTTGGAGGACGGGCTCGAGTTGTTCTCACTGGTCACGCAGACGCTTCTTGGGTTGACGACTTGGCTACGCAGTGGTCGTCACAAGGTTACACCTTCAGCCTTGGCTCCGGCTCTGTTTCGTGGCGGTCTACCCGCTCGTCTTCAGTTCTCAGCTCCAGTTGTGAGGCTGAGATCTACGCAGGGGCCATGGCTGCACAGGAGTTACGCTGGCTCACGTACCTGCTGACCGACTTGGGCGAGCCGCCTCGTTCTCCTCCAATTCTGTACGTCTACAACAAGGCCATGATTGCCTTGTTTCAGGAGCACAGACTAGAGCACAGAACGAAGCACATCGCTCTGCGCGACTTCCTTGCTCGAGAGTTGTAGCAGCGTGGTCAGCTTCGTCTTGTTTACGTGGCCTCTCAGGCCAACACTGCTGATATCTTCACCAAGGCACTTCAGCCTTGTGATCATCAGCGTTTCTGTACTGTTCTAGGCCTTGTGCCTACTTGGCCTCACTTGTTCACTTCTTGACTTTGCTTGTACTGTGATCTATATACATATACCTGCATGCTTACACTTGCTAGGTTGTGATGACTGTACTGCTTGTTCTCCTTTATATAACTCTGCATGTGGACAGGCCTTGTGGCCATTTGCTTGTGCTCAGACTACGTGGTGACGTTGTGATCCACCCTGAGCTTGACCTTGCTTCGTTCTCTTGCTTGTCCCCCACTTTGCCTATGGGGGTGTGTCAGAACTATGCATTTATATGCTCTAGGCTATAGTGGGGCACTCCTTATGGGGTACAGCCCAATTAGGTTTTGCTATACAAACCCTGCACTGCTGTCATTCTAGTCATTCTTCATTCCTACTTTCTGACACGCACAGGCATGGATCATGGACGTGCGGGCAATGTGCATGACCAAGCCAATGC
This sequence comes from Closterium sp. Naga37s-1, assembly GCA_947471745.1. NCBI lineage: Eukaryota > Viridiplantae > Streptophyta > Zygnematophyceae > Desmidiales > Closteriaceae > Closterium > Closterium sp. Naga37s-1. Next base: position 1,459,990 of record CANJKZ010001148.1, read on the forward strand.
GGCGCTCAACAACCCCATTCTGCTGTGGGGACTCCAGAACCGTCCAGGACTGTCTGATGCCCTGCTCGCCGCTGAACCCGGCAAGGACGCCGGAGCGAAACTCACCCCCACGGTCGGAGTGGAGACAACGGACACGACTACCACAAGTGCCCTCAGTGGTTAGAAGCCACCGGATCAGCGTAGAAGTCACCTTGGACTTCTTCGCGAGAGGAAACACCGTGGTGTACCTGAAGTAGTCGTCAACGACCACTAGAAAGTAGCGCTCCCTCTCAGGTCCCAGCGTAGGGGCAGGGCCCCCGACGTCCAAGTGGAGAGTCTGGATGGGGGCAGTGTCCGGACGAAGGGAGGAGGAGTACGGAGTGGCGCGCAAGCGGCCGGCGACACAAGGAGTGCAAGGTGGAGCAAGCGAGGGAGGGAGCGACGAAAAGACGCGCGGGAGACCTGCGACAAGACTGTGACTAGCCATGCTGCGGAGGCGGGGGATCGACGGGTGGCCAAGACGGTGGTGCCACAAGACGGTCGGGTGGGCGAGAGACCGACAGGAGCAAGACACAGCAACCTGACCAGACGCAACAACCTGACCAGACGCAGAAACCTGACTAGACATAGCAACCAGAGGGGACGCAGTAACCTGACTGGACTCTGCTACCTGGGGGGACGCAGTCACCTGACCGGACTCTGCTACCTGGGAGGACGTAGTGTGCAAAACAAAGAGACCTGAGTGGGGCTCCCCGTGAACGTGGCAAGAAGTGCCCCGGTGGAAGCGTCAGTACAGATCGCCGTCCTCCCGCGCGCAAGAAAAGTGATTGTGATCCCACGGTCATGAAGGTATCCAACACCCATCAAGTTCCGAGAGAACGAGGGGATGTAGAGACTAGTGAGGAAACTAGAAGCGACAGCCGGGCACGGGAGAGTGGTCGAGCTGCGAGCGACTGGGACTAGAGCCGAAAGAGGTGTGACAGTGGTGTGGTCGCGGAAGAAGCACTGCGACGCGCCTGAGTCCAGCGTGTAGGAGAGCGACGCGACAGCAGTCGTCACGGCTGGACTAGTGACTACAGGCACCTACACTAAAAGCACAAGTACCTACACTAGCAACATGGAAAGAGCCTAAGCTGGGTACACGCAAGCCAAGAGACCCAAACATGACAGAATAAAGAGCATCCACAGACATCTCAAACACAGGGTAACCACTACGAGACAGACTGGGCCAGATCGGTGGCCTCGACTCATACCCAAAACGCTCACGGTAAAGGTCGTCGAGGCGACTGTCGCAGCGGTGTGCAGAGTGGTCAGGACGCCAGCAGGTAGTGTTAGCACCAGGGCCAGTCAGGATCCGGTACTGGCAGGGGCCGACGTCGCGACCACCGCGACGAGCCCCCCAGCTGGCTGGGCCGCTGCTGCAGCCAACGCTACCTGAACCACGAGGCCCCCACGGCTGCTGAGGGCGCCACTGCTGCTGAGGGCGCCACTGCTGCTGAGGGCGCCACTGCTGCTGAGGGTGCCACTGCTGCTCAGGGCGCCACTGCTGCTGAGGTTCCCACTGCTGAAACGGCCGCTGCTGCTATCCCTGCTGCTGGAGAACTCTAGTGGACGCCATGGTAAAGGCTAGCAGGGTGCAGGGGCGGCAGGCTAAGAGCGGCTGGAGCTAGGAGCTAGGAGTGAGAGCAGCTAGGAGCGCTAGGTGAAACTAGGCGAGGAGTGGCCGGAGCTCGGAGCAAACTGAGCTAGAAGCGACTGGAACAAGGAACGGCTGGAGTGAGGCACGGCCGGAGCGAGAAACGTCAGGCTAGAAACTACGGGCTCGAGGAGCGGCTGGAGCGAGGAGCGAGAACAGCTAAGAGTGCCAGGTGAAACTAGGCGAGGAACGGCCGGAGCACGGAGCACACTGAGCTAGAAGCGACTGGAGCAGGAACGGCTGGAGTGAGACACGGCCGGAGCTAGAAACGACAGGCTAGAAACCACGGGCTCGAAGAGTGGCTGGAGCGAGGAGCGAGAACAACTAGGAGCGCCAGGTGAAACTAGGCGTGGAACGGCCGGAGCACGGAGCGAGAACAACTAGGAGCGCCAGGTGAAACTAGGCGAGGAACGGCCGGAGCACGGAGCGAGAACAACCAGGAGTGCCAAGGTACACTAGGACTAGGATTAGCGGCCTCCAGCCGCGGCGGAACGGTGAACCCAGTGAAGGAACGGTAGGGAACGGGAAAAAATGACGGTGAGAAAACCCGAGAGCGGCCTCCTACGGGCCGTGGCACGCTAGAGGTGCCAGCCGCTGCGAGAGGTGCCAGTGGGCGGCTAGAAGGAGGTGTGGGCGGCTAGGAGGAGGTGTGGGCAGCTGGGAGGAGGTGTGGGCGGCTAGGAGGAGGTGTGGGCGGCTAGGATGAGTTGTGGGTGGCTAGGAAGGTACGTGAGGTGCTGGGGCGCGCATGTCTGGCCAGGGGCGCGCGTTCCTGGCCAGGGGCGCGCGCTGCTATGCCCGGGTGGCGAGCGCTGCTCTGCTAGGGCGCGTGCTGCCCTGCACGTTGGCACGCGCTGCACTGCAGGGGCGCGCGTTTCTCTGCACGGGCGACGCGACGGGCTGGGGTGAGGCGCACGGGCGACGCGACGGGCTGGGGCAGGGCGCACGGGCGACGCGACGGGCTGGGGCAGGGCGCACGGGCTACGCGACGGGCTAGGGCAGGGCGCACGGGCGGCGCGACGGGCTGGGGCAGGGCGCACGGGCTACGCGACGGGCTGGGGCAGGGCGCACGGGCTACGAGACGGGCTAGGGCAGGGCGCAAGGGCGACGTGACGGGCTGGGGCAGGGCGCACGCGCGACGCTATGGGCTGGGGCAGGGCGCACGCTAGGCTAGGGCGCGGGCTGGACGCGGGCTGAGCGTGGGCTCGCGCTAGGTTAGGTCGCGGGCTCTAGGGTCGCGTAGAAACGGGTTAGGAGGGAGGGCGGAACCTAGGGCGTGAGGCGCCACGGACGGAGCGAGCTAGGCTAGGCGAGGCGAGGGAACGAACCTATGGAGCGACGGAGTGGCCTTAGGCTAGGCTAGGTTAGGAGCGTACCTACTCATGATACCATCTCAGAAGTAGAAGCAACAGAATGGTGTGACTAGGAAAGCAAGGCAGTACAAATATGAAACCCTAACTAAGTTGTACTCACTAAGGAGCACCTCACTGCAGCCTATAACAAACAATAACATTTGACAATAAGAGTACAAGGTGGTATACGAAACGACCTAGCTAGCCATGTACTCTAAGGGGTACATTCCCTTATTGCAGCGAAACCCAACCGTGCGACTCCAGACGGTTACGAACTTCTCGGGCAGAATCCTCGGCACTGCTGCTGCCTGATGCTGTCTGCCCCGACGGTCCAGATGCTTCGAAACCGTACGACCCTTTGCGTCACTTCCGCCTTTTCGTCTTCGATTGCTACTGTCAGGAGTGCACAGTAACACTTCATCTTTTACTATTCGTAACACACGTCAGCGACGATTTCATAAGGGTAACTGGGTTGAAACAGTGATATAGTCAGGGGGGATACAAGCGCTAACTCGGATTTCATAATGGTAAAAAAAAATGAACGTTTTTTTAGTCAGGGTAAGAAGTCCGGGAGGCTGACTGGGTCAGGGTAAACCCAAAAAAAGCGACCGCCAGTCAAGGCAATCAGGGTAAAATACCCTGACATTTTGGGGCCTGTTGGGCGACTTTGGGGGCGATGCATGTGTCACCATAATTGTGCCACGAGAGGGGAGCATGAATATTGGCTTGCTGCCAAAACTCCTTTCCTGCTAGCAGCATCTTTAGATGTTGCCAGTGTTGTTTCCTGCTAGTAGCGCAATGCTGCCTCCAGCACGCTGCTGGGCACACGAGGGCAGCTCGCATGCTGTCAAGAGCTATCCTCTACGAGGATATTCCTCGTAGAGGAGCGACTCGGCGGCCTCTATAGTAGGGCTTGTGGGCAGGGTGGTTGTCGGGTTGGATCGTCATTTTCAGCTCATGGAGCTCAACTTTAGCTCGTCCTTACCTCACGGCTGGTTGAAGCATGTGCAGGGGGAACGGCCCGAGCTCAGCATGCCCCTCGGCCTAAAGTCCTACTCAATCACTATGGGCGAATTAACTCACCTGAAGACAAAATTCGCCTAGCCATGACGGGTAAAGGAATGCGCCAACCAGCATCCATTGGGGGATGCTCTAAGGCCCCTTCTGGTGAGAGATGTGATGACGCAGATGAGGACCATGCATATGAGGACGAGAAGACTGGCCGAGAACGGGCACGACTACAGCGGTTCGACCAGTGACACGCCTGCTGGTGGGATAGACGATGACGAGCGGTGGACGCGCCCCATCATTGATGGCGACGACGTGGAAGTATGGCGCGCCGAATACATTGAAAACGACGGAGGCGATGAGGCTGCAGATGCAGCGGCGGCTGCACGTGCTGATGCAGCGGCAACTGTTGCGGCAGCAACTGCGGATGTGGCACTAGCGAAGACTACGGTTGCGAAGGCGGCGGCGATAGCAGATGCTAACGTGGCGGCGACTACCAATGCTGATGCGTTGACGAATGCTGATGCGGATGCGGGAAGGCATGCGGAAGGTGCTGCTGATGCTGGCATGGATGCTGTATACTTTGATGGAGAGGAACCTCTGGAGGTCGATGACCCATGGCGGCTCATAGATGTCGAGCTCCCTCTGTTGAAGAGGAAGCTTCGTCATCAGCTTGGGGGCAAAAGTAAACGCGTCAGGGTGGTCATTTCGTACGACGACGGCCCGGTTTATGAGAATACATCACGCCACTTCACAAGAACTAAGAAGGGGAAGAGGAAGATGGATGACCCTCCTGCAACCAGTAAGGCATCGAAGAAGAAGAAGTCCAGGGCGAAGGCGGACAAGGGGAAGGACGCCATCGCCATCAACGATGCTTGCTGTTCCGACGATGAGTACGCTAAGGTTGCTGGACCGTTACCCACCTACCCTGAAAAAACTAAACTAAAAGACCCCACTGTTGCTAACGTAGATGCCCATCCTCCACCCCCACACAGTCGCGGTGTGTAACGGACCAGGAGGAGCTGGAGCGTGAAGGAGAAAACCAAGTGGGTGTGGCGCTACCTACAGCTCGAGGTCCCTGAAGAAGACAGCACAGAAATCTTCCGCTAGCATTGCGTGTATCCAACGATGGATGGGGCAGGTGGAGTTCGGCTTGTTTCGTGGTGCTGCAAACTGTCGGAAGCGCCTACATGGCGTTGGCCGGCACTCACATCAGCCTACAGCGTGCCAAGGGGGTGCCGATCTCGGTGAAGGAGCCGTGAGTGGATGAAGAAACACCACCCCGACAAGACTTGGAATGCCTCCTCGTACTGGAGCCAGCGATTCGACGATCGCTGGAACCTTGTGATGCGGGTGAAGATGAAGGTTGGTCAGAAGTTGTCGGAGGGTGAGTCCTTCTCTAGCATGTTGCCCTCTATTGTGCCCGTTCCTATCGTACTCTCAATGCTGCTCGTTGATATGAATCTTCCCTCTAAAACCTTGAATCTGCCCTCTCCTCCCCCTGCAAGGAACTTGAAGAGGCCTCCGCACCAAGAAGGTCAGCCAGCGGAGCTCCTGTGCAGCCATAGCACCAGCGTAGACCTCTGCCTCAGCAATGGACGCGGCTAACAATGACGATCGAGTCAACCTCCACAAAACATTTTTCGGTGCCATTGCTGAAGCAGTAGCCCTGAGAAGACCTGAGAGTCTCAAGGTCGCCTGCCCATGACGCGTCAGTGTGTCCCACGAGAGTGACTGGCTATCGTCCTCCAAGCACAAGCCCCATGTTTGATGTTCTCGCCAGATAGCGAAGCACGCCCTTAGCGGCCAACCAGTGCACAGGTCATTGTTCCCCAGTCGCAACATAGCGAGAAAGGATGCTAAGAGGGAATGCAAGGTCTGGACAAGTGCAGGTCATCGGGTACATGAGACACCCCACCAGATCTGCATACGGACAACTAAGCTCAGCACGCTTGTCACGGATAGGAGCTCTAAGTTTATGTCAACAACAAAAGGGGTGGGTTGTGCAGAGGAGAACAGAAGGCGGAACCGCTCGAGGATGTACTGCACCATGTTTAACTGTATCAGAGTGATGGTGCACGATGCTTTGTCTTTGGTGATCTGCAGGCCAAGATAGCGACGCAACTCACCCAGTGCAAGTTTGTCTCCTCTGCAGCCTCGCCGTAACTGAGACTAGTGCGGCTTTGTTTGAAGTGGGGAAGACCAGTATGTGCCACCGAAGCCGACTCACCAGCACGAGATCGTGGAAGCACCAGGTTCGAAACCAACCTCTAGTGCATCGTAGCAGATATGAATAAACAGATTGAATACCTGCTGAATCGAGGACTTATCTGGCCATACACATCACCCTACAGCGACCATTTCTCTTCACTCTCAAGCGGGACGGTAGTTTAGGGATGTGCACTGATTACCGGGCTCTCAACAAATAGACAGTGAAAAACAAATACCCCATACTGCGCATTGATGACCGTATGGACCAACTGCATGATGCAACAGCGTTCTCTAAACTATACCTGTGGTTGGGTTACTGGAAATTCAAAATGGCGGACAACTCGATCCACAAGACGGCGTTCTATACAAGATACTGCTCCTATAAATACTTGGTGACGCCGCCTGGACTCTGCAATGCAATAGGGACATTCCAGGTGGAGATGAACCACATTCTACGGCCCTCGCTGGACGAGTGCATGGTGGTGTACCTGGACAAAATTCTTAATTACTTCAAAAATATAAAGGAGCACGTAGAGCATCCACAAAAATTCATCGACATCCTATGGAATAATCACGTCTACGTGAAGCTGTCAAGAACGGCTTCGCCCTTAAGAAAGTGCAGTTCCTTCGACACATGGTGAGTGTTGAGGGCGTACACATGGACCCGCGAAAGATTGAAGCCGTCAAAAAGTGGAAGGTTCTAGAGAACGTCAAAGATCGAAGCCATCAAACAGCGGTTCGTAGGCTTCCGTAACTATTACAAGTTCATGCCGCAGTACTCAAGGATCGCATCACATCTCACGAACTTACTAAAAAGGGATACTCCTTACAAATGGGATACTCCTCAACAGCAAGCCATGGAGCAACTACATATAGCCCTAACAACCACCCCCATATTGCTCCTGCCCGATCCAGAGACGGACCACGTGGTGGAAGCAGATGGATCACGGACGCCGATTGAAACCAATCGCGTATCTCATTAAGAAACTACACGGAAAAGAGCTTAACTACCCAATATACAATAAGGAGGCCCTTGCGATTGTGACAGTTTTCAAGGTGTGGAGGTGTTACCTAAGGAGCCAACACTAAAGTTTACATCGACCACTACACGCAACCTACACTCTTCAGGTGACAGGTGTGGTGGATGGACTTCCTCGAGACACATTTCCAATACGATATCGTCTACAAACCGGGACTTCACAACAAGAAAGATGCACAAAGCCGATCCGGACACATGGTAGGGATCCAGATTGACGGGATGAACCCCCTGTTCAAGGGCTTGTTCTTACATTGGTACTCCGTGGAACTAGAAATAGCAACAGCAGGGAAGCAGATAATGCAACGGTGGGAGAAGGACCTAGCAGTATGGAAATGTTCATTGATGCATTGGGTTTTAAACTACGCCCCGCTATGACAAAACCCATTGGAGGAGTTCTACGACGTAACATATGCGGAACACTTTGAGAGCAACAAAACCTTTGCTGGCATAGCTAAGTACTACTACTGGCCAATGGTGGTAACAGACGTGCAGCAGTTCGTCACCTCATGCGAAACCTGCCAGCGGATAAAGAGTAGCAAGTAGAAAAAATTGGGGTCTCTTCAGCCTTTACCCGTATCGGAGCAGCCATGGCAAGTTATCAGTCTAGACTTCATCACTGGACCGCCACTGGCCACTCAACGGCATGATGCTATACTCGTAGTGATCCATAAGTTCTCTAAAATGGGACTCTTCATCCCTACTAGCGCCACGCCTACAGCTGAAGCTACAGTCCGCCTCTTCTTCGACCGCACTGTCACCATCCACGGCATTCCCACTACATCATCTCAGACAGAGACCCGAAGTTCACCAGTAAGTTCTGGCGTAAACTCATGGGTTTGTTGGGGTCTGAGCTTGCGATGTCTTCTGCATGCCACCTCGAGACAGATGGACATATGGAACGACTGAATTAGGTGGTTGAATAGTTACTACGTACAGCATGCTGAGACGACATTCACCAATCAGATCAACAGTTACCAACCCTCAAGTTTGCCTACAACAATGCAACTCACGCGGCCACAGGGAAATCCCCTTTCTACGTGTTCTACGGATGTGATCCCACCACATCACAACAGCCAACCGTACTGGCACATGTCCAAATCGCTCATGACTTTGCCATTACCATGCAGCAACTATGGGAGAACTCCCATACTCTGTATGATGACCGCCAGAGACGTGATCATATGGTAGTTGTCGGGGACCAACTCATTTTGGATACCCGTAACTTGGACTTCCTTCACGTCCCGTCCAAGCTCTGACCTCGCTTATGTGGTCCTTTTCACATTGAGACAATGGTGACACCTGTTACATTCTGCTAACGCTTACCTACCACATGGACGATTCACAACGCTTTCCATGTTCCCCTGGTGAAGCCCTATAAGGAACCCAATCAGCAGTACCAGGGATGTCAGCTATTTCCTCCTCCACCTGCTCTCGTACAGGATGAACCAGAGTACAAGGTGGAGCGTGTGCTCGCGCATTGACGCCGACGAGGCAACCCGCTTGAGCTTCTGATAATTTGGAAGGGGTATGATCCTTCAGAAGACAGTTGGCTTGCAAAAACTTATATGGAGAACGTACGCCGTCCTTTCTACTTGAAGTTACCTTATTTCTATTTTATGTTTGCATTACTTTCCTATTTTCGTTGCTTTACTATGCTATTGTAGTTATAGCACCAAAGAGGACCCTCTGCACCGATTCTAGATTCATCTAGGTTGTTCCCGCATGACTTTGCGTACGCGTGAATTAGTGCTGAATGACTTTACCGATTTGGGAAGGTAATGTTCCTGACGGCTCTAGATCGTAGGAACATTCACGTAACATCTTGGTAACATGCCATGTGTCGTTCCTATATATAGCCTCGTGTTGTACCCAGGATTCTTTAATCCGTAACATCTTGGTAACTAGCCATGTGTCGTTCCTATATATAGCCTCGTGTTGTACCCAGGATTCTTTATTGAAAACACTGAACTGAATTCTCGATCCTCACAAGAGCAATGTTGAGGACTAACCCTGAAGAGGATCGTCGCTCTCTACAACAGGGGGCTTTGTCAATTTTGGAGCAGGAGAGCTTCGGTACTCTCTATAGCAGTAAGATCTTTGATGAAGCAAAATTTGGGTCCAGCTATAGAGAACATAGATGGCATATGCATAAAGCGATATTGCTTCACATGTGCTCGCAGCTGGTTGGTGTGCTGTGCCCCGTCACGTTCACAGCGCAGACGCCAAGCTGACCATGTGTTTATGGCTGCACCTGATCCTCCACGTCGACCTCGGGATACCACACCGAGGTCGGCTTCGCATGATCCTCCTGAGCGACTCTCGTGCACCCCGCAGTGCCCGTCGCCCAGGTAACTGAGTCGACCGGGCAACCAGGTTGACGCCACCAGGTCGGCGTCCTCCCAGGTCGACGTCCAGGCGCCTAGAACGGCGTCTAGGCGCCCAGGTCGGCGTCCCCTCCTCCCAGGTGGGCGTCCTGACGCCCAGGCCGGCGTCGAGGCGCCCAGCCGGCGTCCAGACCCCCAATGTCAAACTTATATGACATAGTCTATGTAGGCTGTAGTGGGGTAGTCAATATAGGGTACAATGCTGCCTACTTGTACTCCTCATTCTGCTCAATGCAATCATTCCTCGTATTATTCTCACATGGTATAGAGCGGGTTCCGTAGTGGGACCGTTTTCCCTTGGGACCACCACTTCGAATATTTTTTTCCTACCCTGCCTGAAGGGCGCTTCGCGCCTGCCCTTAAGCGCCCCGTCGCGCCCTATCACGGCCCTTCGCGGCCCCCTTTGCGCCCTTCGCGGCCCCTCTTACGGCCCTTCGCGGCCCCTTCGCGGCCCTTCGCGGCCTCTTCGCGGCCCTTCGCGGCCCCTCTCGCGGCCCTTCGCGGCCCCTCTCGCGGCCCTTCGCGGCCCCCTCGCCGCCCTTCGCGGCCCCTTCGTGGCCCTTCGCGGCCCCCTCACGGACCTTTGCGGCCTTCGCGGCCTCCCTTCGCGGCTCTTCGCCGCCCCTGCAGCAGCTGCCGTCGCCGGCTCCCCGCGTCGACCCGCCGCTGCGGCCCCGCCCTTCCCCTCTCGCCGGTTGCGGCATCCACCTGCAGCAGCTGCTGTCCCTGCCGCCGCCGCCGAGCCTGCCTTCGCCGGTGTTGCGAGCCGCCGCCGCCGCAGCCGTCACTACTGCCCCGGCCCTGCTGTACAGCCGAGCCGCGGCCCTGCCCTGCCGCCCAGTTGCGGCCCCGCCCCTGGTAAGCGCACCGCTAAGCCGCGCCGCCCTGCCGAGCCGCGCCGCCCTGCCGAGCCGCGCCCTTTAGCCGAGTCGCGCTGCTAGCCTGCTGCCGCTGCCGCTACTGCCACTAGCCTGCTACTGCTGCTGTCATGGCTAGTCCCAATGTGCTTACCTTCGATGCTGAGGGTCGAGCTGTCGACTTTGAGGTCTGGATCGATGATCTGCAGCTTTTCCTGCAGTGCGATAGCAAGGACGGTATCTCACTGTTTGATCTCACCTCTGGCGCCTCTGTTGCACCTGCTACTGATGCTGCCAGTACTGTTCCCTCACAGTGGATCACGCGCGATGCTGCTGCCCGTCTTACTGTCCGTAGTCACCTGCCTTCTGCTGAGCGCGCACACTTTAGCCAGTACAAGACTGCTAGCACTCTGTACACTGCTGTTGTTGCGCGCTACTCCTCCCCTGCCACTGCTGCCCTTAGCTGCCTCATGCTGCCGTACCTGTTCCCTGACCTAGCCGCTTTTGCCACAGTCGCTGACCTCATTACGCACCTTCGCACTAGTGACACCCGCTACCGCGCTGCGCTTCCTACCGAGTTCTGCGCCAAGAACCCCCCCCCTATGTACATCACTCTCTACTACCTCGTCACCCGGCTCCCTGACTCACCTTTGCTCGGTCAGTGACCAATTCCTCTCCCTTTGCCCCACCACGCTCACCGTTGACCTCCTTGAGGAGCGCCTCCTTGCAGGTGAGAAGAGTATAGTCGCTGTAGGAGCCTCTCGTGGTGACCCCCGTGCCCCTTTCTTTGAGGGGTGCTCTCCCGTCCCTCTTTTGCCCTCTGTTGCCTCTGCTGCTACTGTCGACCTCGTTGGCACCGAGTCGGTCGGCATTGCGTCTGCTCCTAGTGGCAAGCGCCGCAACAGCAAGGGCAAGTGGGGCAAGTGGGGTGGAGGGGGCGGCGGGGGCGGCGGTAGTGGCGGTGGAGGAGGAGGAGGGGGTGGGGGTGGAGGTGGGAGTGGTGGCGGGACTGGGGGCTTAGGTGGCGGCGGTGGAGGTGGAGGCGGTGGAGGCAGCGGGAGTGGGGGTGGAGGTGGCGGCGGCGGCGGTGTAGGTGGGGGTGGCGGAGGCGGTGGTGGGCAGCGGGGAGGCTCTAGCGGTGGCCAGCGCCAGCAGCAGCAGCGCTCCCGTGAGACCCCGTCGCCTCAGCAGCTCCGTGAGTGGTACGCTGGGCGTGGGAGGTCTGGGGGTGCTGGTCCTTGCACCTACGTTCTTCGCACAGGCGACCGCACTGGAGAGACGTGCGGCGGCCCGCACACCACTCCGCGCTGCTTCGGCCGCCTGACTGACGCCTGGCGTGCACAGTTCCCTAGCTCCACTGAGATCCCTCGCTGGGGTGATCTGCTTAGGTCGGGGGTTGCTATCTTTGATCTTGACTATGACACTATCCTTGCTGCTATGTATGCTGTGTCTATTAGTGATGAGGGTGACTGTTACCTGTGTGTTCCGCCCGACCCGGGCATTGAGGCTGCTGCTCTAGGTGCTAGTGAGTCTGCTGCTCCAGGTGCTGGTGAGGCTGCTCCAGGTGCTGGTGAGGCTACTGCTCTAGGTGCTAGCGAGTCTGCTGCTCCAGGTGCTGGTGAGGCTGCTCTCTCAGGTACCGCGTCGGCTCAGGTCTTGCACACTTTCACCCTTGACTCGGGTGCCTCCCGCTCCTTCTTTCGCGACTGCACCACCCTCTCGCCGCTCAGTCGGCCGGTGGCAGTCTCTCTGGCTGACCCCTCTTGGGGACCAGTTCTGGCCCGTTCCACCACTGTCCTCCCGTGTCCTGCTGTTCCGTCCGGCTCGCTGTCTGGTCTTCACCTCCCCTCGTTCTCTACGAACTTGGTGGCGGGTGCTGATCTTCAGGATGGGGGTGTTCACCAGTTCACCCCTGCCCACCAGCGTGTGACGCACTGCACGTGTGCCCGGACGGGTCGTCACCTGGCCACGTTCACCCGTAGGCCGGGGTCCAGCCTGTACACCCTTACCACTGAGTCTCCTCCTCGTCAGGTAGCCGCGTCGGGTCAGGTGTTTGCTGCAGCGTCCCGGTCTGGCCCTGAGTCTGCCCCCTGCTCGTGTTGCCTCCTGGCCCACGAGACTCTTCTTTGGCACCACCGCCTTGGTCACCCCTCCCTGCCTCGTCTTCGAGGCATGGCCTCCCGTGTCCTGGTCTCGGGTCTTCCTGAGTCCATCCCTCCCCTTCCTCCGGGGCCTGCCCCTACCTGCGTTCCCTGCGTCGAGGGTCGGCAGCGCGCCGCTCCTCACTCCTCCGAGTTTCCTCCGACAGAGGCCCCACTGCAGACTCTTCACATGGACGTGTGGGGCCCAGCCCGCGTCCGTGGACAGGGTCACGAGCGTTACTTCCTGCTGGTCGTTGACGACTACTCGCGTTACACCACGGTCTTCCCCTTGCGCCGCAAGGGTGAGGTCACTGAGGTGTTGATCGACTGGATCCGCGCTGCTCGTCTCCAGCTCAGGAAGAGCTTCGGCTCGGACTTTACTGTTGTGCGTCTGCACTCAGACAGAGGTGGTGAGTTTTCCTCTGACCTTCTGCGGGCCTTCTGTCGGGCGGAGGGCATCCGCCAGACGTTCACGCTTCCGGCCTCCCCACAGCAAAATGGGATTGCTGAGCGCCGCATTGGCATGGTCATGGATGTCGCTCGTACGTCCATGATCCATGCGGCTGCTCCCCATTTTCTGTGGCTGTTCGCAGTTCAGTACGCGGCGCATCAGATCAACCTCCAGCCCCGGATCTCCATGCCGGAGACCACCCCCACTCTACGGTGGACCGGGAAGGTTGGCGATGCGTCTGTGTTCCGTGTCTGGGGATCTCGAGCTTTCGTCCGCGACTTGTCTGCGGACAAGCTGTCCTCTCGTGCCGTTCCCTGCGCCTTCCTTGGCTTCCGCCCTGACGCGCCTGGTTGGCAGTTCTACCACCCCACCTCGCGACGTGTTCTGTCCTCTCAGGACGTCACGTTTGACGAGTCGGTTCCCTACTACCGTCTCTTCCCCTACCGCACTGCCCCATTTCCCCCCCTGCCGCTCTTCCTCGCCCCAGGTACTCCTCCGGTAGACCCCCTCCCCCCTCAGGGTCCTGCCCCCTCAGGTGTGTCTCAGGTAGACGCCGTCGAGCCTGTTGAGGTTGCCGTTGACCCAGGTGCTGAGCCTGGGGGTGCCGGGTCTGGGGGTGCTGGGTCTGGGGGTGCTGAGCCTGGGGGTGCTGAGCCTGGGGTTGCTGAGTCTGGGGGTGCTGCGACTGGAGGTCCTCTGAGTGTCCCGTTGCAGCGGGAGCCCCTCTCTCCACGGCAGCTTCGTGAGTGGTACGCTCGGCGTTGTAGCCGTGCTGCTGGAGCTGGGGGGCCTGCTGCTGGAGGTGCTGGAGCTACTGCTGGTGCTGCTGGAGGTGCTGCTGGTGCTGGAGCTGCTGGGGCCGCTGGTCCTCGAGGTGCTCGTACTGGTGCTGCTGAGGGAGTTGGAGCTGGAGGTGCTGGTGCTGCTGGTGCTGGTGCTGCTGGAGGTCCTGCTGGTGCTGGAGCTGCTGGAGCCGCTGGTTCTGGAGGTGCTTGTACTGGTGCTGCTGAGGGAGTTGGAGCTGGAGGTGCTGGTGCTGCTGGAGGTGCTGCTGGTGCTGGAGCTGCTGGAGCCGCTGGTTCTGGAGGTGCTTGTACTGGTGCTGCTGAGGGCATTGGAGCTGGAGCTGCTGGAGCTGCTGGTGGTACTGCGAGAGTTGTAGCTGGAGACCCTGGAGCTGAGGGTGCTGGTGCTGTCTCTGCTGGTTCAGGAAGCGCTACGCGGCCGCGGCCGTACTACGTTCCGCTTCTTCAGCAGGTTCTTGGCCTCCCGCCTTCTACTGGTCCTACTCCTCCCCTGCTGAGTCTAGTCGCAGTCACAGTTACAGCCAGCCTCTCCACTGCCTAGTCCTTCTCCTTACTCTGGGCCGACTAGAGGTCTTACGGAGCGTCGTGAGCCTGAGTCTCGTCCTGCGTCGCCTGAGTCTCGTCCACAGTCGCCTGTCCGCGCTGTCCGCACTGGTCGTCGTGTTCCGCGTGAGCGTCCTCCTCCTGTCCCTGGCACTCACTATATGGTTCTGCGTCCTTCCACTGCTCAACAGCGTGTCCCTCTGCCGTCTCCTCCTGCGTCCTCTCTTCCTGACGTTGCTGACCCGCCGTCAGACCTTGCTCGTGCTGCCAGTCCTACTGTCATGCGTCTTCTCGCTACTGTTGTCAGTGACCCTTCCTTTGAGTCCACTGCTGCGTCTGCTCTAGTTTCTGAGCTTGTTGACTTTGCTGCCGCCTGTCGTCTAGACTACGCCGCTAGCCTTGTTGCTGAGTCTGAGTCTGTCTCTCCTCCGTCCGTCGGGGGTGAGTGTGCTCTTGGCACGGACGTCCTTGAGGACAGACAGGAGGAGTTTGAGTGCTTTGCCGCTGCTTTACCTCATCTCGTGTCCATGCTGATTGCCCCTGAGGGAGACCCGGATGCACCAGACATCCCGATCCCGTGCTCTTACGCAGAGGCGATAGAGGGTCCCTACTCCTCTCAGTGGCAGACAGCCATGGACGCAGAGATGGCTTCCTGGAAGTCCACAGGCACCTACGTCGACGAGGTTCCCCCACCTGGGGCGAACATCGTCAGTGTCATGTGGATCTTCAGGGTGAAGCGGCCGCCGGGTTCTCCGCCTGTCTTCAAGGCGCGTTACGTTGCTCGAGGCTTCAGTCAGCGTGAGGGAGATGACTTCTTCCAGACATTCTCCCCTACCCCGAAGATGACCACTCTTCGGGTGCTGCTGCACGTCGCCGCTCTCTTGACTTTAGCACTGTTTTCCTACAGAGCAGCCTGCACGAGGAGATCTGGCTGCGCCGCTCACCTGGCTTCACTGGGTCGTCTCCTCCTGGTACCCAGTGGGGCCTCCGGCGGCCAGTCTACGGTCTCCGCCAGGCACCCCGTGAGTGGCACGACACACTGAGGACGACTCTTGCTGCTCTTGGCTTTGCTCCTTCTACTGCTGACCCGTCGCTGTTTCTACGCACCGACACCACTCTGCCGCCATTCTACGTTCTCGTGTACGTAGACGACCTGGTCTTTGCTACTGCTGACACTCAGGCACTCGCCCACGTGAAGTCGGAGCTGCAAAAGAGACACACGTGCACAGACCTGGGTGAGCTGACAAGCTATCTTGGCTTGCGGATCACCCAGGACAGAGCACAGCGCACCATTACCTTGACTAAGTCACACATGGTGCAGCAGGTCCTTCAGCGCTTCCGCTTCACGTACTCCTCGCCACAGTCCACTCCTCTGCCAAGCGCCACTCGCTCTCAGCTCTGCCTTCGGATGAGTCCGTAGAGCCGAGTGGCCCGTACCCAGAGCTTGTGGGCTGCCTCATATACCTGATGACCTGCTCTCGACCTGGCCTTGCATACCCTTTTAGCATCCTAGCACGCTATGTCGCTCCTGGCCGATACAGGAAGGAGCACATGGATGCCGCTAAGAGGGTGTTGCGCTACTTGTGCAGTACATCGGGCATGGGGCTCGTGCTTGGAGGACGGGCCGACGTTGTCCTTGCGGAGATAACTACTACAACGGGAGCTAGACTACGGGCTAGGCACGGGTGCTCGTGTGATCTCTGGGTTCGTTGGTCCTTAGTCGTTTTCCTAGTGCACACACTGCTTGCTATTTCACGGG
Organism: Closterium sp. Naga37s-1; assembly: GCA_947471745.1. Lineage (NCBI taxonomy): Eukaryota > Viridiplantae > Streptophyta > Zygnematophyceae > Desmidiales > Closteriaceae > Closterium > Closterium sp. Naga37s-1. The sequence continues at coordinate 1,476,216 of CANJKZ010001148.1, forward strand.
GCAAGTTGGCAAGAGTTTCATTAGAGAAAGGTGACAACAATGGTACAATCAGGTTGGCAAGACAAGACTACATCAGAGCTAGCATTCAGGTCGGTCGACTGCCAGCGCAGCATGGTCGACCGCGTTCCAGCACGACTTGGTCGGCCGCGTTCCAGCAGTGCAAAGTCGACGGCGTGCCAACGCTGCAGGTCGACGGCGTGCCAGCGTTGCTCCCGCAGAACAGCAGCGTACCAGCTTCGCAGGTGCTCGCAGATGATTGGCGTGCTGAGCCTCGTCACCTGCACAACTCACACACCAAGTCATCCTCGTGCTGACGACTCCACCTGATCCGCCACGTCGACCTAGGGATACCACCAACGAGGTCAGTCTCGCCAACATCGCCTGGGCAACCGTCGCACTCTTCCGCAGAACCTCGTCACCCAGGTAACCTGGTCGACCGGGCAACCACGTCGACCAGGTGCTCCTGTATGTGCCCGTCGACCTCCCAAGTCGACGGCCACTTCCAGTCGACCTCACCAGGTCGACCACACCCCTGGTCGACCAGCTCCAGGTCGACGTCACTCCTAGTCGACCAGCTCCACGTCGACCAGCACAGTCGTCAGCCGACCACCCAAGTCGGCTACCCAAAGTCGGCGTCACCTAGTCAACGCCCTCCGCAGGTCGACTTCCCAGGTCGACCTCCCTGAAGTCGGCGCCAACTTCCGGGCCGACCTCTTGAAGTCGGCGACTTCCAAGTCGGCGACCTTGCAAGTGGCCCCGTGCAAGTCGACCAACCCCGTCGACCACTGCTGCAAGTCGGCTGTACCTCCCGTACACCCAACCACGAAGTCGGCTCCGCCCAAGCGAGGACGGGGCCAGCAACAACTCCCGTTGACACTCCCTTGCCGCGTTCACGCGTGGGCCCCCAGCCCACACGGCATCACTGCTCGGAGAATAGCTCGTCGGCGTGCACCCAACACACAGCACGTCGTCCCCCGCACCAGCCATGCAAGAGGGCATGGCACCTACTACTGCACGTCGTCATCTTCGTCGCCCACGTCGGCCAAGCGCACCTGGCCGATGGCGACGGAGCACCGGTTGAAGGCCGGATAGTGCAGCGCCTTCGTCAGGAAGTCGGCCGGCTGCTCGGTGGTCGGGATGTACCTCAACGAGAACTTCCCGCGCCTCACCATGTGTTGCAGCCAGGCCTGTCGTCGCTCCATGTGCTTGAGGTTGCCCGTCAACCCCATGCCCTCAGCGACAGTGATGGCCGACTTGTTGTCCACCCGGAAGACAGTCGGCTTCCCGGCATCCAGCTGCCGGAACTTTGCAAGGAGAAAGCGAAGTCGGCGTCCCTCCTTGCCGGCTTCGGTGGCTGCCACGTAATTGTCAAACATTGTATGTTTACATTGTGTAGGCTATAGTGGGTTTAGCCCTAGGGGGTACACAAACTTAGGGTTTCCTACTTGTACCCAACTTTGTGCTAGTTCATTCATTCCTGTTTCTTTCATTCTAACATGGTTTCAGAGCAGGTCCTCCGCTAGGACCGAGTTTTTTCTTAGGGCCCACCACTACTGACTGCCTACTAGCGCCCTCGTGCGCCCTACTGTCGGAGCGCCCTCGATCGCCTCCCCCCCAGCGCCCTCGTGCGCCCCTCCTTAGCGGCCCTGTAAGGCCCCGCGACCCGCGACCCGCCCCTTAGCGGCCCCGTCGGCCCCGCGAGCTGCCCCTTAGCGGCCCCTTACGGCCCCGTCGACCCCGCGCGCCGCCCCTTAGCGGCCCCTCACGGCCCCGTCGACCCCGCGCGCAGCCCCTTAACGGCCCCTTACGGCCCCGTCGACCCCGCGCGCCGCCCCTTAGCGGCCCCTTACGGCCCCGTCGACCCCGCGCGCCGCCCCTTAGCGGCCCCTCTCGGCCCCGTCGACCCCGCACGCGCCCCACCTAGAGGCCCCGTCGGCCCCGTCGACCCCGCGCGCGCCCCACCTAGCAGCCCGGCAGCCCCGCACGCGACAGCCACGGCCCCGCCAGAACCGAGCCGCCCGAACCGAGCCGCCCGAACCGAGCCGCCCGAACCGAGCCGCCTAGCCCGAGCCGAGCCGCGCCGCCCGAACCGAGCCGCGCCGCCCTCCCCGTACTGAGCAGCCCCCTCTGGACCGAGCCGCCCTACCTGAGTCGTGCTGCCTGCTGCTTTTAGGGTTTCGCCTGCTGCTACTGCTGCTACTGTTCCTGCTGCTGCTACTACTATTGCTGTTACTACTGCTCTTCCTGCAACTATGGCTAGCCCTGCTGTACTCGCTTTCGATGCTGAGGGCCGCCCACTGAAGTTTGACACCTGGCTAGATGACTTGCACCTGTTCCTCCAGCTCACTGCCAAGGAGGACATCTCGCTGTACAATCACGCACTAGGCCTCGCTACTGCCCCTGCTGTTACTGCTGACAGTACTGCCCGCTCCCAGTGGCAGACTCGTGACGCCCACGCTCGCTTTGCTATTCGCAACTCCCTGCCGGTAGATGAGCGCGAGCACTTTGGCCAGCACAAAACTGCGCAGGCACTGTACACTGCTGTAGTTGCACGCTACTCCTCACCTGCCTCTGCTGCGCTAGGCCGTCTCTCGCTTCCCTACCTGTTCCCAGACCTGTCCGTTTTCGCCACAGTTGCTGACCTCACCACGCACCTCCGCACTAGTGAGGCTCGCTTCTGTGCCGCTATGCCCGCTGAGTTTCTTGCCACCCACCCCCCCCCGCTCTGGCTCACTCTCTACCACCTTGTCACCCGTCTCCCTGACTCTCTTCGTGCGGTCAGGGACCACTTCCTCGCTCGCTCCCCCACTGAGCTCACCATAGACCTGCTCGAGAAGGAACTGCTTGCAGCAGAGACTAGCATAGTCGCTGTAGCTGCCTCTCGTGGCGACCCCCGCACCCCTTTCTTCGAGGGGTGTTCCCCTTCCCCCCTTCTCCCCTCTGTCGCCTCTGCTGCTGCTGTCGACCTAGTTAGTACTGAGCAGGTCGGGACTGCGTCCGCTCCGAGCTGGCGCCGCAGCGGCAAGGGCAAAGGGGGCAAGGGAGGTGGAGGTGACGGCGGGGGAGGTGGGGGTGGGGGCGGTGGCGGCGGTGGGGGTGGTGGTGGGGCTGGAGGGGCTAGTGGCAGCGGTGGGGGTGGAGGCGGCAGCAGCGGAGGAGGTGGCCGGGGTGGGGGCGGTGGTTGGGGAGGCGGTGGACGCGGAGGAGGCAGGGGCGGTGGTGGTCGAGGTGGTGGCGGCGGGGGTGGTGGTCGTGGTGGCGCTGGCGGACAGCAGACTCCGTCGCCCCAGGAGCTTCGTGAGTGGTACTCTCAGCACGGGGGGGGGGGGTGGCCTTAGCTGCACGTACGTCATCCGCACTGGTGACCGCACTGGCCAGACGTGTGGGAGGGCGCACATCACGCAGCGCTGCTTCTCCCGCCTCGACGACGATTGGCGCACTCAGTTCCCTACTGCCACTGAGCTGCCCCGCTGGTTTGATATGATAAAAAAGAACATTGATGTCTATGCTCTTGACTTTGATGCTATTCTCACTGCCATGTATGTGTTGTCTACTAGTGGAGAGGGTGATCAGTACCGGCGTGTTCCGCCCGACCCGGGCATTTGCACTAGTGAGGCTGCCGCTCTAGGTGCTTGCGTGTCTGCTGCCCTAGGTGCTGGTGAGGCTGCTGCTCTAGGTGCTTGCGTGTCTGCTGCCCCAGGTGCGGGTGAGACTGCTGCTCCAGGTGCTAGTGAGTCTGCCCCCCCAGGTACTGAGTCCACCGAGGCACTGCACACCTTCACTCTAGACTCAGGAGCTTCTCGCTGTTTCTTTCGTGACCGCACTGCCCTTGAGCAGCTTGCTCGGCCAGTTGCTGTCTCCCTTGCTGACCCCTCTGGGGGTCCGGTCATTGCGACCTCCTCCACTGTCCTTCCTTGTCCTGCGGTTCCGTCGGGCACACTGTCAGGTCTCCACCTCCCCTCGTTCTCTACGAACTTGGTGGCAGGCTGTGCCCTCCAGGACGGGGGTGTCCACCAGTTCACCCCTGCCTACGAACGTGTGACACACTGCACGTGTGCTCGGACGGGCCGTCACCTGGCTACCTTCACTAGGCAGCCGGGGTCGGACCTGTACACACTGACCACTGAGTCCCCTCAGGTAGCTGCGTCTGCGTCTGCGTCAGGTCAGCTGTCTGCCCCCTGCTCGTGTCGCTCTCTGGCGCACGAGACTGTCCTCTGGCACCACCGCCTTGGTCACCCGTCAGTGCAGCGCCTTCGTGCCATGCACAAACGGTACCTTGTCTCTGGTCTTCCCCGGGTACTCCCTCCCCTCCCACCCTCGCCTGCTCCTCCCTGTCTTCCTTGTGTCGAGGGGCGGCAGCGCGCCGCTCCTCACTCCTCTTCGTTTCCCCCGACGACTGCTCCCTTGCAGACGCTCCACATGGACGTGTGGGGCCCAGCCCGCGTCCGTGGACAGGGTCAGGAGAGGTACTTCCTGATCGTTGTTGACGACTACTCGCGCTACACCACGGTCTTCCCCTTGCGCACCAAGGGTGAGGTCCCTGCTGTTTTGATCCCTTGGATCCGCGCTTCTCGTCTCCAGCTCAGCGAGCGGTTCCACTCGGACTTTCCTGTCTTGCGTCTGCACTCTGACAGAGGTGGTGAGTTCTCCTCCGACCTCTTGGCAGCCTACTGTGCGGAGCACGGCATTGAGCAGTCGTTCACGCTTCCGGCCTCTCCACAGCAGAATGGGGTTGCTGAGCACCGCATTGGCTTGGTCATGGAGGTCGCTCGTACCTCCTTGATTCATGCGGCTGCCCCCCACTTCCTGTGGCCGTTTGCGGTCCGATACGCTGCGCATCAGCTCAACCTCTGGCCCCGTGTCTCCTTGCCGGAGACCTCACCCACACTGCTGTGGACGGGGGAGGTTGGCGATGCGTCGCGTTTTCGGGTCTGGGGATCTCGAGCTTTTGTCCGCGATACGTCTGCGGACAAGCTCTCCTCCCGCACTGTTCCTTGTGTCTTCCTTGGCTTTGTCCCGGACGCGTCTGGTTGGCAGTTTTACCACGCCACCTCGCACCGTGTCCTGCCCTCTCAGGACGTCACTTTTGACGAGTCTGTGCCCTACTACCGCCTCTTCCCCTACCGCACTGCCCCGCTCCCCCCCCCGCCTCTCTTCCTCGCACCAGGTGCTGCTGTGGTAGACCCCCTCCCTCCTCAGGGTGCCGCTCCCTCAGGTGTGTCCCAGGTAGACCCGGTTGAGCCTGTCGAGGTAGCTGTCGACTCTCATCCTGCTAGGGGTGCTGAGCCTGAGCGTGCGGAGCCTGGGGTTGCGGAGTCTGGGGGTGCTGAGCCTAGGGGTGCGGAGCCTGCGGGTACTGAGTCTGGGGGTGCTGAGTCTGGGGGTGCTGAGCCTGGGAGTGCTACACCTGGAGGAGCTCTCTCCTCAGAGCAGCTGCGTGAGTGGTACTTACAGTACTGCAGCCGCAGGAGGGGTGCTTCTGGAGCTAGGAGCGCTGCTGGAGCTGGTGCTAGTGCTTCCCCTCCTAGGCGGGCGCTGCCCTCTCCCCAGCAGCTCCGAGAGTGGTACGCTCGGCACTGCAGTCTCCGGAGTGGCGCTCCTCGCGTCGCGGACCCTGGTGCTGCTGGTGCTGCTGGAGGTGCTATTGGTGCTGGTGCTACTGGAGGTGCTGGTGCTGCTGACGCTGCTAGAGGTGCTGCTGGTGCTGGAGCTACTGGAGCTACTGGAGGTGCTGCTGCTGCTGGCGGTACTGCTGGCGCTGCTGGAGGTGCTGCTAGTGCTGGCGCTGCTGGAGGTGCTACTGGTGCTGGTGCTGCTGGAGGTGCTGGTGCTGCTGACACTGCTAGAGGTGCTGCTGGTGCTGGAGCTACTGGAGCTGCTGGAGGTGCTGCTGCTGCTGCTAGCGGTGCTGCTGGCGCTGCTGGAGGTGCTGCTGGTACTGGTGCTGCTGGAGGTACTGGTGCTACTGACGTTGCTGGAGGTGCTGCTGGTGCTGGAGCTGCGGGTGCTGCTGGAGTTACTGGAGCTGCTAGTCCTGGAGGTGCTCGTACTGGAGGTTCTGGAGCTGCTGGGACTGAGCCTGCTGAGGGGGTTGGAGCTGGAGGTGCTGAGCGGCCAAGGCCGTACTACGTTCCACTCCTTCAGCAGGTTCTTGGTCTCCCGCCCTCTACTGGTCCTTCTCCTCCCCTACTGAGTCCACCGCCTGTCCAGTCGCAGTCACAGTTACAGTCTGCCTCTCCGCTGCCTGCTCCTTCTCCTTACACTGCGCCGTCGGGTAGTCTTACGGAGCGTCGTGAGCCTGAGTCTAGGCCTCCGTCGCCTGAGTCTAGTCCTGCGTCTTCTGAGTCTCGTCCAGAGTCGCCTGTCCGCACTGTCCGCACTGGTCGTCGTGCTCCACGTGAGCGTCCTCCTCCTGTCCTAGGCACTCACTACATGACCCTGCGTCCGTCCACTGCTCCACAGCGCGTCCCTCTGCCGTCTCCTCCTGCGTCCTCTCTTCCTGACGTTGCCGACCCGCCGTCAGACCTTACTCGTGCTGCCAGTCCTACTGTCGCGCGTCTCCTTGCCACTGTTGTCACTGACCCTACCTTTGAGTCCTCTGCTGCGTCTGCTCTAGTTGCTGAGCTTGTTGACTTTGCTGCCGCCTGTCGTCTAGACTATGCCGCTAGCCTTGTCGCTGAGTCTGAGTCTGTCTGTCCTCCGTCCATCGGGGGTGAGTGTGCTCTTGGCACGGACGTCCTTGAGGACAGACAGGAGGAGTTTGAGTGCTTTGCTGCTGCTTTACCTCATCTCGTGTCCATGCTGATTGCCCCTGAGGGAGACCCGGATGCACCAGACATCCCGACCCCACGCTCCTACGCAGAGGCGATGGAGGGTCTCTACTCCTCTCAGTGGCAGACAGCCATGGACGCAGAGATGGCTTCCTGGAAGTCCACAGGCACCTACGTTGACGAGGTTCCCCCACCTGGGGCGAACATCGTCAGTGGCATGTGGATTTTCAGGGTGAAGCGGCCGCCGGGTTCTCCGCCTGTCTTCAAGGCGCGTTACGTTGCACGAGGCTTCAGTCAGCGAGAGGGAGTTGACTTCTTTCAGACCTTCTCCCCGACCCCGAAGACGACCACTCTTCGGGTTCTGCTGCACGTCAGTGCTCAGCGTGACTACGAGCTCCACTGCCTTGACTTCAGCACTGCGTTCCTATTGGGCACCCTGCACGAGGAGATCTGGCTGCGCCGCCCACCTGGCTTCATTGGGTCGTTCCCTCCTGGTACCCAGTGGAGCCTCCGGCGGCCAGTCTACGGTCTCCGCCAGGCGCCCCGTGAGTGGCACGACACACTGAGGACTACTCTTGCTGCTCTTGGGTTTGCTCCTTCTACTGCTGACCCGTCGCTGTTTCTACGCACCGACACCACTCTGCCGCCGTTCTACGTTCTCGTGTACGTAGACGACTTGGTCTTTGCTACTGCTGACACTGAGGCACTCGCCCACGTGAAGTCGGAGCTGCAGAAGAGACACACGTGCACAGACCTGGGTGAGCTGACAAGCTATCTTGGCTTGCGGATCACCCGGGACAGAGCACAGCGCACCATCACCTTGACTCAGTCACACATGGTGCAGCAGGTCCTTCAGCGCTTCCGCTTCACGTACTCCTCGCCTCAGCCCACTCCTCTGCCTACCGGTCACTCGCTCTCAGCTCTGCCTTCGGATGAGTCCGTAGAGCCGAGTGGCCCGTATCCAGAGCTTGTGGGCTGCCTCATGTACCTGATGACCTGCACTCGACCTGACCTAGCCTACCCTCTTAGCATCCTAGCACGCTATGTCGCTCCTGGCCGTCACCGGAAGGAGCACATGGATGCAGCTAAGAGGGTGTTGCGCTACTTGTGCAGTACGTCGGGCATGGGGCTTGTGCTTGGAGGACGGCGCGACGTTGTCCTCACTGGACACTCAGACGCTTCTTGGGCTGACGACCAGGCTACACAGCGGTCGTCTCAGTGTTACACCTTCAGCCTTGGATCTGGCTCAGTTTCTTGGCGTTCTACACGCTCTTCCTCTGTTCTCAGCTCCACTTGTGAGGCTGAGATCTACGCCACAGCCATGGCTGCCCAGGAGCTTCGCTGGCTCACCTACCTGCTGACCGACCTGGGAGAGCGGCCTCGTTCTCCTCCAGTGCTGTACATCGACAACAAGGCCGCCCTTGCCTTGTGTCAAGAGCACAGACTGGAGCACAGAACGAAGCACATCGCTCTGCGCTTCTTCCTTGCTCGAGAGCTGCAGCAGCGTGGTCAGCTTCGTCTTTCGTACGTGGCCACTCGGGCCAACACTGCTGATGTGTTCACCAAGGCGCTTCAGCCTTGTGATCATCAGCGTTTCTGTACTGTTCTAGGCCTTGTGCCTACTGTCCCTCACTTGCTCACTTCTTGACTTTGCTTGTACTGTAATCTCTATATATATACCTGCATGCTTACACTTGCTAGGTTGTGATCACTGTACCTCCTGTTTATTATCAAACTCCATGTGAACTGGTCTTGTGACCGCTTGCTTGTGCTCGGAATTTGTGTGGTATCCTTGAGATCCACCCTGAGCTTTGCTTTGCTTTGACTGGTCTTGTGACCCTCTGGTTGTCTCCCACTTCGCCTATGGGGGTGTGTCAAACATTGTATGTTTACATTGTGTAGGCTATAGTGGGTTTAGCCCTAGGGGGTACACAAACTTAGGGTTTCCTACTTGTACCCAACTTTGTGCTAGTTCATTCATTCCTGTTTCTTTCATTCTAACAGTACTCCGACTCGGTCGACGACAAGGTCGCGCACTTAATGCGCTGGCTTGACCAGGAGACTGCAGCCCCTCCGTAGATGAACACGTAGCCTCCCGTGCTCGTTCTGTTCTGCTTGTCACCGGCGTCGTCAGCGTCCACGTAGCCGACCAGCTCCAGCAACCCAGGTCCACCGCCGAACTCCAGGGCGGTGTCACGCGTGTTGGCGAGGTAGACGAGGCAGCGGTCGACCTCGCGCCAGTCCTGGTCGCTCCTCACCGTGAGGCCGCTCCCCAGCTTGCTGCATGCGAAGGCGATGTCTGGCCTCGTCGTCGTCGCCGCGAACTGCAGCGAGCCGACCTTCTGCCGGTACTCCTCCTCCCGTCGCTCCTGTGCCTCCTCGTCGTCGAAGGTGAGCTCGGCGTAGGCGTCGACCGAGACCGGCATCTTCGGGGTGCGCCCGGTCTGCTCCTCGTCGATGAAGCGCCTACGCAGCTTGTCGGCGTAGCCCTGCTGGTGCAGCCACAGCTTCCCCGCCGACCTGTCGCGGACGATCTCCAGCCCGAGGTACTTCTGCACCGGCGAGATCTCACGAAGCTCGAAGGCGGACTCCTGCAGCTCCTTCAACTCCTTCAGCATCTCGGTGCTGCTGCTGGCAGCGAGCAGGTCGTCGACGTAGACCAACACCCAGCAGGCCACTCCGTCGTCGCCGACCTTGAAGTACAGAGCCTCGTCGACCTGGCTATTCTTCCACCCGGCGCCGACCAGCACGTCGTTGAGCGCCAAATACCACAGAAGCGGTGACTGCTTCAGCCCGTACAGGCTCTTCAGCAGCTTGCACACCCGGCCGGTTCCGTCGTTGAAGTAGTCCGGCTGGGACATGTAGAGCACCCGGTCGAGCTTGCTCTGCAGGAAGGCGTTCTTCATGTCGAGCTGCATCAGGTTGAGGTTGAGGACGGCGACGATGCTGAGGAAGATCCTCAGGGTGACGTAGATGCCCACCGGCGCGAACGTCTCGTCGTAGTCGGCGCCGTACACCTGGGTGAAGCCCTTCACGACTAGCCTCGCCTTCTCGCGCTCGACGGTGTCATCGACGTGGTACTTCGTCGTCAACACCCACCGGTTCTTCATGATGTTGACTCCTGGCGGGCGTTCGACCAGCTCCCAAGTGCCCATGTTGATGAGGCTACGGATCTCCTCCTCCATGGCGGCCTTCACTGCCGGGCCCTTCCAGCTTGCCAACGCCTCCTTCACCGTCATCGTCGAGATGTCCCAACGGTGCTCAGGGTCGGCATGCAAGTCAGGGTCGAGCTCCGGAAACTCCTCATCCTCCTCGGCGTCGTCATACGCCAGGTCGTCGTGGTCCACGTCTTACACCGTGGTGAAGGCAGCGGGGACGAAGAAGTCGGGCGGTCTCCGAAGTCGGCCTGACTTCCGGGGTTCAGGCCGAACCTCCACCACGTCACTCTTGGTGGACTCCTCGGCGTCCCCACCTTCGTCGTCGTCTTCACTGCCCTCGTCGTCCTGCTGCACCTCCGTCGACTTCCTGGCCGACCTTTCCCCTGTGGTCGACTTACCTGTCGACTGCCTGGTTGCCGACTGCTCCGTGGTCGGCTTCACTGCTGCCTGCTCCCCTGTCGGCTGCTTCTTCTCGACTTGCTTCTCCCCCATCAACGTCGGCTTCACTCCCTCGTCGACTTGCCGCTCGTCACGTCGGCCACCGGCGATGCCCTTGGTCGGCGCCGAAGGCGACGTCCCACTACTCCCCTCATCGCTGGAGGCCGACACCGAGGTCAGCCCGCGCAGGTCGGCCAGGAGGGGAGGGGCAGGAGAGGGAGGGGAAGGAGGACGGACGTCCTCGTCGTCCTCAGCAGCAAGCCCACCGACCTCGGCGAGCAGGGGTAGCGTCGCTGTTGAGGTGTAGGTTGGCGGGGTGGTCGGCGTCCGTCCTGACACCGGCCCGTACTCCGACTTCCACACTTCCAGCGAAAGGTCCTCGTAGAACACCACGTCCGACGTGGTGACCATCCAGTTGTCGGCGATGTCGAGGAGCTCCCAGCCCTTGCTCTCCGCCGACACGCCGAGGTGAAGGCCCCACCTGGCCTTCGGCTTTAGCTTTCCGCCACGCTGCTGCTCGGGGACCAGGAACTGTGCCATGCAGCCCCACACCCGCGCCAGCGACAAGTCGGGCTTCGTCCCGGTGAGCAGCTCGTACGGCGTCGTCCCCGGCGGCAGCGTCGACCTCTCAAGGCAGTTGCGGACCCAGACGGCCTGCCGCAGAGCGAGGTGCCACCAGTGGTGCTGCACGCCCATGTGCAACAGCATCGTCCGCACCGACTCCACCACCGTCCTCATCTCCCGCTCCGCCATGCCATTTTGCTGCGGGGTGTATGGGCAGGTAAGGTCGTGGACGATCCCCTTTCCATCCACGAAGTCGGTGAACTTCTTCCCGAGGAACTCCCCTCCTCGGTCGGAGCGAAGCATCAGCACCGACTTCGTCGTCTGCCTCTCCACCAACACCAGCCACTTCTGGAACTCCAGCAGCACATCCGACTTCTTGGCGACCGGCCTCACCCACACGAAGCGGGTCTTGCGGTCCTTGAGCAGCAAGAAGTACAAGCTGCCGTCCTTGGCAGCCACGCGGAACGGCCCGCACAGGTCGATGTGCACGACGGCCAGCACGTCGTCGGCGTCGGAGCCTTGGTCGGGGAAGGTGTGCCGCGCCAGCTTCCCGCCGACGCACGAGACACACGGTGAGTCGGCGCCCGTCGCCGACTTGAGGTCCAGCCCATTGGCGACCTCGTGCTTCGCCGAGCTCCGTATGGTGTCCATGCCGACATGTGCAAGCCTCGCATGCATCCTGTCCGGCGTCGACTTCGTCTTCGAGACGATCGCCCGCAGGGCCACAACCTCCGCCGTGGGCGACGTCGACCTCGTTGAGCAGGGACGTAGGTCGGTGCAGAGGACACGCCCGGAGTACGTCGCCCGACCGAGCACCTCTCCCACTGCCGAGACGAGCAGCATCCCGGCGTCGTCCTCCTGCAGCTTTACGCCGTGCTCCTTTAGTTGGCCGGACGACAGCAGGTTGGCCCGCACACCCGGGACGTACAGCACGTCAGGGATGAGCACCTGCTTCCCGGCCTCCCCTTGCAGGGCGACGGTGCCGCGGCCCTGGACGTCCTGCAGCGCCCCATTGAAGCCGCGCATGTGCTTGATGGAGCCGCTCGGCTGCAGGTCGACGAAGACTTCCTTCGTCCCCATCAGGTGGTGGGAGCAGCCGCTGTCGAGCAGGACCACCGCCGGGTTCGCCTGCACAGCTGCCGCCACCGCCTGGAAGTCCTCCCCGGCCTCTGGCGCCAGTGAGACGGTCGGCTCCACGACGCCGACCAGCGAGCACGACGCCGTCTTATCTTCCCGCCCCTTGCCGCCAGCAGAGGAGTCGGCGTCCTTCGCCGAGGTCGACGTCCTCGACTGCTTCTCCTTGCGCGGCTTGTTTCCTCCTCGACGAGGACGACGACTGCCAGACCTCCCGCGGCCTCCCGTGGCGTCGTCGTCATCGAAGTCACTACGGTCGGGGCACTCGAAGGAGAGGTGGTCGGGGTCGCCGCACAGCCAGCACTCCCGACGTCGACCTCCTCCTCCTCGACCGCTGTCCTTGGTCGACTTCCTCTTGTCGACTTCCTTGGTCGGCTTCCAGCCACTGCTACCACCGCCGCCAGACAGTCCACGCTGCCCCGGTCGACCTCCTTGCTTCTCCAGGGTGACAAAGTTCGCCTACGCTAAGAGCTCCTGGGACCGCTCTGCCTCCTGCATCGCCTCGTCCTGCAGGATGTACGAGGTCAAGTTGTCCTCGTTGAGCGTCGTCCTTGTGCTCGGCGCCATCGACAGCCGCTTCAGGAGGTTGTAGCTGCTCGAGAGTCCCTGCATGACGTGGGTGACGTACGACGCCGTCGAGTACTGCGCGCCGGCCATCCTTATGGTGGCGAGAATTCGCCGGGCTCGGTTGCAGTAGTCGGTCGCCGTCTCCTCGTCGCCCATACGTAGGTGCGTCAGCTGCCCCTCCAGCTAGGCGATGAACAAGTCATCGGTGACTTGGTAGGTCGACTCAATGAAGTGCCACGCCCGGTGGCCGGCGTCGAGGTACTCTCGGCACCACTTCAGGGCGATCTGCACGCCTGGCGAGCAGCACCGCAAGATGACCGTTAAGGTCAACAGTTGCACGGCGCGGAACTCCGCTCGTAAGTCGGCGTGGTGCTCCTCCGGCGTCGCCACAGTCCCTCGGGCGAAGCCGATCAGCCCGGCCATCTCCAGCTGGGGCTCGATAGCTTCCTTCCAGGTGAGAATGTCTGGTCGACCAACGAGCGGCGGGGTGACCAAGATCCTTTTCGGCGTAAACTTGAAGTAGCCGTAGCTCGGTGCAATCCCGCCTGCCGTCACCTGGGTCGCCGACATCGGCGACAATCCGCTTCGTCGACCTCCGACGTCGCCCTGCGAGGAGCCTGCAGCTGCCGACGACCGCACCCCTTGCGCCTGAACGCCGCCGACTTCATCGGCGTGAATCACACCACGCTGCCTCGACGTGCCTCCCGCACTGCTGCCGACTTGGCCACTTCCGGCGTTGACGCCCATGTCGACGCCGCCTTCGTTGGTCACCGGTCGAGGAGACGCTGGTCGAGAAGGGGGGTGCTCTGCCGCCCACACGGAGCGGAGTCCTGCCTCGACGACCGCCCAGGGTATCGCCCCGTACTCCTGGGCCTCATGGCGTCTCCTCGCATTCTCCAGCTGTGCCTCCAGGGTATCCATCACCTCCGTGTCACCTACGCGCACGCTAGTGACTGCACGGCTGCCGGCCTACGAGCAACTTAGGTAAGTGACCACTACGTCGACCTGACTGAAGGGTAAGTCGTGTGCTGTCTACGCTCACCGCACCATGCGGAGATAACTACTACAACGGGAGCTAGACTACGGGCTAGGCACGGGTGCTCGTGTGATCTCTGGGTTCGTTGGTCCTTAGTCGTTTTCCTAGTGCACACACTGCTTGCTAGTTCACGGGGCAAGTTGGCAAGAGTTTCACTAGAGAAAGGTGACAACAATGGTACAATCAGGTTGGCAAGACAAGACTACATCAGAGCTAGCATTCAGGTCGGTCGACTGCCAGCACAGCATGGTCGACCGCGTTCCAGCACGACTTGGTCGACCGCGTTCCAGCAGTGCAAAGTCGACGGCGTGCCAACGCTGCAGGTCGACGGCGTGCCAGCGTTGCTCCCGCAGAACAGCAGCACACCAGCTTCGCAGGTGCTCGCAGATGATTGGCGTGCTGAGCCTCGTCACCTGCACAACTCACACACCAAGTCATCCTCGTGCTGACGACTCCACCTGATCCGCCACGTCGACCTAGGGATACCACCAACGAGGTCAGTCTCGCCAACATCGCCTGGGCAACCGTCGCACTCTTCCGCAGAACCTCGTCACCCAGGTAACCTGGTCGACCGGGCAACCACGTCGACCAGGTGCTCCTGTATGTGCCCGTCGACCTCCCAAGTCGACGGCCACTTCCAGTCGACCTCACCAGGTCGACCACACCCCTGGTCGACCAGCTCCAGGTCGACGTCACTCCTGGTCGACCAGCTCCACGTGGACCAGCACAGTCGTCAGCCGACCACCCAAGTCGGCTACCCGAAGTCGGCGTCACCTAGTCAACGCCCTCCGCAGGTCGACTTCCCAGGTCGACCTCCCTGAAGTCGGCGCCAACTTCCGGGCCGACCTCTTGAAGTCGGCGACCTCCCAAGTCGGCGACCTCCCAAGTCGGCGACCTACCAAGTCGGTGACCTTGCAAGTGGCCCCGTGCAAGTCGACCAACCCCGTCGACCACTGCTGCAAGTCATCTGTACCTCCCGTACACCCAACCACGAAGTCGGCTCCGCCCAAGCGAGGACGGGGCCAGCAACAACTCCCGTTGACAGTCCTCACTGGTCACGCAGACGCTTCTTGGGCTGAAGACTTGGCTACGCAGCGGTCGTCACAGGGTTACACCTTCAGCCTTGGCTCCGGCTCTGTTTCGTGGCGGTCTACCCGCTCGTCTTCTGTTCTCGGCTCCAGCTGTGAGGCCGAGATCTACGCAGGGGCCATGGCTGCACAGGAGTTACGCTGGCTCACCTACCTGCTGACCGACCTGGGAGAGCCGCCTCGTTCTCCTCCAGTTCTGTACGTAGACAACAAGGCCATGTTGGCCTTGTGTCAGGAGCACAGACTGGAGCACAGAACGAAGCACATTGCTCTTCGGTACTTCCTTGCACGTGAGCTGTAGCAGCGTGGTCAGCTGCGCCTTACTTACGTGGCCTCTCAGGCCAACACTGCTGATATCTTTACCAAGGCGCTTCAGCCTTGTGATCATCAGCGTTTCTGTACTGTTTTAGGCCTTGTGCCTACTGTGCCACACTTGCTTACCTCTTGACTCTGCTTGTACTGTGATCTCTATACATATACCTGCATGCTTACACTTGCTAGGTTGTGATCACTGTACCTCTTCTTATATATCAAACTGCATGTGAACTGGTCTTGTGACCACTTGCTTGTGCTCGGAATTTGTGTGGTATCCTTGAGATCCACGCTGAGCTTGCTTTGTTTTTTCTTGACTGGTCTTGTGACCTCTTGTTCTCCCCCACTTTGCCTATGGGGGTGTGTCAAACTTATATGACATAGTCTGTGTAGGCTGTAGTGGGGTAGTCAATATAGGGTACAACACTTTTAGGTTTTTCCTACTTGTACTCCTCATTCTGCTCAATGCAATCATTCCTCGTATTATTCTCACACCCAAGACGCCGTCAAGACGCCCAGGTCGGCGTCCAGGCGCCCAGGACGCCGTCCAGACGCCCAGGTCGGCGTCCTGGCGCCCAAGACGCCGTCCAGACGCCCAGGTCGGCGTCCAGGCGCCCATGACGCCGTCCATATGCCCAGGTCGGCGTCCAGGCGCCCAGGACGGCGTCGCCTACTGCAACAGGTCGGCTGCGCTCCCCGCACACCTGACAACGAAGCCGGCTCCGCCCAAGCAAGGACGGGGCCAACAACGTAACTCCCGTTGAGACTCCCCAGCCGCGTTCACGCTTGGGACCTCCACCCCACACGGCAGCACTACTCGGAGAATAGCTCAGCGTGCACACAACACACAGAACGCCGGTCACCACACCAGCCATTCAAGAGGCGATGGCACCTACAGCTGCACGTCGTCGTCACCGTCGCCCACGCCAGCAAGGCGCACTTGGCCGATTGCAATTGAGCACCGGTTGAAGGTCGGAAAGTGCAGCACCTTCGTCAGGAAGTCGGCTGGTTGCTCGGTGGTCAGGATGTACTTCAGCGAGAACTTCCTGCGCTTCACCATGTGCTGCAGTCAGGCGTAGCGTCGCTCTATGTGCTTGAGGTTGCCCTGCAGCCCCAGACCCTCAGCGACGGTGATGGCCGACTTGTTGTCCACCCAAAGGACAGTCGGCGTCCCAGGGTTTAGCAGCTGGAACTCTGCAAGAAGGAAGCGAAGTCGGATCTCCTTGCCAGCCTCGGTTGCCGCCACGTACTCCGACTCGGTCGACGACAACGTTGCACTGGCTCGTACAGGAAACGACGGCCCCTCCGTAGGCAAACTCGTAGCCGCCCGTGCTCGTCCGGTTCTGCATGTCGCCGGCGTCGTTGGCGTCCATGTAGCCGACCAGCTGCAATGACTCTAGTCCACCGCCAAACTCCAGGGTGGTGTCACGGGTGTCGGCGAGGTAGGCGAGGCAGCGGTCGACCTCGCGCCAGTGCTGGTCGCTCCTCACAGTGAGGCCGCTCCCCAGCTTGCTGCAGGCGAAGGCGATGTCCGGCCTCGTCGTCGCTGCGGGCTGCAGCGAGGTGACCTTCTGCTCGTACTCCTCTTCCTCGCGCTCCTAAGCCTCCTCGTCGTCGAACGTCAGCTCGGCGTAGGCGTTGACGGAGACCGGCGTCTTCGGGACTCGACCGCCCTGCTCCTCGTCGATGAAACGCCTGCGCAGCTTGTCGGCGTAGCTCTGCTGGTGCAGCCACAACTTCCTCGCCGGCCTGTCACGCACGATCTCCAGCCCGAGGTACTTCACGACCGGCAAGATTTCGCGCAGCTCGAAGGCGGCCTCCAACAGCTCCTTCAGCTCCCTCAGCATCACGGTGCTGCTGCTGGCGACGAGCAGGTCATCGACGTAGACCAGCACCCAGCAGGTCGCCCCATCGACCTGGCTCTTCTTTCAGTCGGCGCCCATCGGCACGGCGTCGAGCGCCCTGTACCATAGCAGCGGCGACTGCTTCAGCCCGTACAGGCTCTTCAGCATCTTGCACACCCGGCCGGGCCCGTCGTTGTAGTAGTCCGGCTGGTACATGTACAACACCCTGTCGAGCTTGCTCTGCATGAAGGCGTTCTTCATGTCGAGCTGCATCAGGTTGAGGTCAAGGACGGCGACAATGCTGAGGACGATCCTCAGCGTGACATAGCTGCTCACCGGCGCGTACGTCTCGTCGTAGTCAGCGCCTTACACCTGCGTGAAGCCCTTCACGACCAGCCTCGCCTTCTCCCGGGCGACCGTGTCGTCGACGTGGTACTTGGTCATCAGCACCCACCGGTTCTTCATGATGTTCACCCCGCGTGGGCGTTTGACCAGCTCCCAGGTGCCCATGCCGATGAGACTGCGGATCTCTTCGTCCATGGCAGCCTTCACCGCCTTGCCCTTCCAGCTCGCCAACGCCTCCTTCACCGTCATTGTCGCAATGTCCCAGCGGTGCTCGGGGTCGGCGTGCATGACGGGGTCGAGCTCTCGCGGGTCGACGTCATCCTCGGTGTCGTCGTACAGCGGCTCATCCTCGTCGTCGTCATGCAGTGTTGTAAAGGCGGCCGGCGGCAGCCACACATGGTAGGTCAGGAACTCAGGTTGCCTCCGAAGCCGGCCTAATCGCCGTGGTCCAGGCTCCTCAGCCTTGGCTTCCCCCACATCGCTGTCAGTGGACTGCTCGGCGGCCGACTGCTCCCCTCCATCGTCACCGGCTTCGCTGCCCTCGGCGTTCTGCTGCACCAAAGTCGGCGTCCCTGCCGACTTCTCCCTTGTCATCGGCTCTCCTGCCGACTGCCTGGTCGACGACAACTCCTTGGTCGGTGTCCCAGTTGGCTGCTCCCATGTCGGCGGCTTCTCTGCCGCAACCTTCTCCACCCGATGCTCTTGGCCGGCGCCACAGGCGACGCCCCACTGCTCCCCTCATCACCGGAGGCCGACGCCGACGTCAGCTTCTGCAGGTCGGCTACGAGGGGCGGGGCACGAGGGGCAGGGGAAGAGAGAGAGGGGAGGACGTCCTCGGCGTCCTCAGCAGCTGGCTCGCCGATCTCGGCGAGCAGGGGAAGTGTCGCCGTCGAGGTGTCCGTGGGCGGGTTGGCCGGCGTCCTCCCCGACATCGGCCCGTGCTCCGACTTCCACACCTCCAGCGACATCGTCTCGTAGAACACCACGTTGACGGTGAGATCGAGGAGCTCCCAGCCCTTGCTCTCCTCCAACACACCGAGGTGAAGGCCCCACCTGGCCTTCGGCTTCAGCTTGCCATCGCGCTGCTGCTCGGGAACCAGGAACTGCGCCATGCAGCCCCACACATGGGCCAGCGTCAGATCAGGCTTCTTGCCGGTCAGCAGCTGGTGCGGTGTCGTCCCCGGCGGCAGCGTCGACCTCTCAAGGCAGTTGCGCACCCATACGGCCTTGCGCAGGGCGACGTGCCACCAGTGGTGCTGCACGCCCATGTGCAGCAGCATCGTCCGCACCGACTCCACCACCGTCCGCATCTCCCGCTCCGCCATGCCGTTCTGCTGCGGTGTGTACGGGCAGGTCAGGTCGTGGATTATTCCCTTGTCATCCACGAAGTCGGTGAACGCCTTCCTGAGGAACTCCCCTCTTCGGTCAGAGCGCAGCATCAGCACCGACTTCTTTGTCTGCCGCTCAGCCACCACCAGCTACTTCTCAAACTCCCGCAGCACGTCAGACTTCTTGGCGACCAGCCTCACCCACACGTAGCGGGAAAGCGGTCCTTCAGCAGCAGGAAGTAGAGGCTGACATCCTTGGTAGCCACTCGGAATGGCCCGCACAGGTCGATGTGCACGACGGCCAGAGCGTAGTCGGCGTCGGAGCCCTTGTCGGGGGAGGTGTGCCGCGCCAACTTCCCACCGACGCACGAGACACACGGAGAGTCGGTGCCGGCCGACGGCTTGATGTCCAGGCCGGTGGCGACCTCGTGCTTCGCCGAGCTCGTGATGGTGTCGACGCCGACCTGCGCAAGCCTCGCGTGCCACTTGGCCGGCGTCGACTTCGTTGCCGTAGCAATGGTCCGCAGAGCCACCGTCTCTGTCGTGGTCGGCGTCGTCGTCGCCGTGCACAGACAAAGGTCGGTGTAGAGGACCCGGCCAGTGTATGTTGCCCGACCTAGGACGGCCCCCGAGGCCGAGACGACTAGCATCCCGTCACCGTCGTCCTGCAGCTTCACGCCGCTCTCCTTCAACTGGCCTGTGGATGGAAGGTTCGCATGCACGCACGGGACGTAGAGCACGTCGGGATGAGCACATGTTTCCCAGCTGCTCCTTGCAGGGCCGACAGTGCCTTGACATCTCCGCTCGGCTTCAGGTCGACGAAGACCTCCTTTGTCCCCATCAGGTGGTGCGAGCAGCCGCTGTCAAGCAGGACCACCGCCGGGTTCGCCTGCACGGCCGCCGCCACCGCCTGGAAGTCCCCACTGGCCTCCAGTGCCAGCGAGACGGTCGGCTCCACGGCGCCTACCAGCGAGCACAACGCCTCCCCGTCGCCTCGCCCCTTGCCGCCTGAGGAGGGGTCGGCGTCCTTCACCGAGGTCGACTTGGTCGACTGCTTCTCCTTGCGCGGCTTACTCTCCTGGCGAGGGCGACGCCCGGACGACCTCCCTCGGCCTCCCTTGGTGTTGTCGTCGTGGGAGTCGCTGCGGTCGGGGCACTCGAAGGAGAGGTGGTCGGGGTCGCCGCACAACCATCATTCCCGACGCCGACTTTCTCCGCCACGACCGCTGTCCTTGGCCGACTTCCTCTTGTCGACGTCCTTGGTCGGCCTCCCACCTCCTCTACTACCGCCACCAGGCTTGCCGCGCTGCCCCGATCTGTCAAGTTACGAAACTCTTAAGGAATTGACTAATGAATGAACAAAACAAGGAAGATATAGCAAACCCTAATCATGCAAGGAAAAATAAATGTAACACCTAGACTAACCTAAACAACACATATAAAATATATGTTGACACGATCGACTTCCCTGCTTCATCGGGGCGACGAGGTTGGCCTGCGACAGGAGCTCCCTGGACTTGTTGGCCTCCTGCATCGCCTTGTCCCTGAGGATGTACGAGGTCAGCGAGTCCTCGTTGAGCGATCGCGTGCCCGGCGCCACCATCTGCCGCTTCATCAGGTTGTAGCCGCTTGGGAGCCCCTTCAGGACGTGCGTAATGTAGGACGCCTTGGAGTACTGGACGCCGGCCATCTGCATGTTGGCGAGAAGTCGCCGAGACCGGTTGCAGTAGTCGTTCGCCGTCTCCTGCTCGCCCATACGCAGGTGCGTCATCTGCTCCTCCAGCTGGCGATGTACAGGTCGTCCGTAACCTGGTACGTCGACGTGATGAACTGCCATGCCTGGTGGCCGGCGTCCAAGAAGCTCCTGCACGACTTCAAAGCAATATGCACGCCCGGCGAGCAGCATCGCGAGATGGCCGTGAAGGTGAGCAGCTAGCTGCACGGCTCGAAACTCCGCTCGAATCTCGGCGTTGCTTGCAGGTGGCGTCTCCACGCTGCCCTTGGCGAAGCACATCAAGCTGGCCATCTCCGGCTAGGGCTCGATGGCCTCCTTCCAGGTGAGGAGGTCGTGGCGGCCGACCAGCAAGGGGCTGACAGCGATCCTGTCCGGCATAAATTTGAAGTAGCCGTAGGTCGGCACGATCCCACCCGCCATCACATTGGTCACCGACGTCGGCGTCACGCTGCTCCGACGTCCTCCGACGTCGCCCTGCGAGGAGCCTGCTGCCGCCGACGACTGCAGCCCTCGTGCCTGAATGCCGCCGACTTCATCGGCGTGTATCACTCCTCTCTGCCTCGACGTGCCTCCCGCACTGCTGCCGACTTGGTCACCGGCGTTGACGCCCACGTCGACGCCGCCTTCAGTGTTCACCGGGCGAGGAGAGGCAGGCTGAGGAGGGTGCTCCGCCGACCACACAGCGCGGATGCCTGCCTCGACGACCGCCAAGGGGAGCGTCTCCCCGTATTTGCCAGCCAAGTGGCGTCTCCTTGCATCCTCCAGCCGTGCCTCTAGGGTGTCTGCTAAACCTGCATCACCTACGCCCACCATGGTGACTTACGCACAGCTGCCGGCCTACGAATATGATAGGTAAGAGCAACGAAGTCGACTAGACTGAAGGTAAGTCGCGGTGCCGTCCATGCTCACTGCACCATGCGGGATAACTACTACAACAGGAGATAGACTACGGGGTTGGCACGGGGTAGGAGTGATCGTAGCGTTCGTTCCTTAGTCGTTCACTTGTGCTCTCTCTACTTGCGCATTCACAGGGAAAGTTGGCAAGAGTTTCACTAGCAAAAGTTTACAACAATGGTACACAATGGAAAGCAACAATGGACTACGTCGGGTGCTAGCAAGCATGTAGTCCGACTGCCAGCGCAGCACTGTCGACCGCGTTCCAGCACTGCATGGTCGACCGCGCTCTAGCAGTGCAACGTCGTGGTCTGCCAACGCTGCAAGTCGGCAGCGTGACAACGCTGCAGGAAGGCGGCTGCACAGCGTTGCACCCGCAAGACAGCAGCGCACCTGCTTCGCAGGTGCTCGCCGCTGGTTGGCGTGCTGTGCCCCGTCACGTTCACAGCGTAGACACCAAGCTAACCATGTGCACACGGCTGCACCTGATCCTCCACGTCGACCTCGGGATACCACACCGAGGTCGGCTTCGCACGGTCCTCCTGAGCGACTCTCGCGCACCCCGCAGTGCCCGTCGCCCAGGTAACTGAGTCGACCGGGCAACCAGGTTGACACCACCAGGTCGGCGTCCTCCCAGGTCGACGTCCAGGCGCCCAGAACGGCGTCCAGGCGCCCAGGTTGGCGTCCCCTCCTCCCAGGTCGGCGTCCTGACGCCCAGGGCGGCGTCCAGACGCCCAGGCCGGCGTCCAGACGCCCAGGACGCCGTCCAAACGCCCAGGATGGCGTCGCCCACTGCAACAGGTCGTCTGCGCTCCCCGCACACCCGAAAACAAAGCCGGCTCCGCCCAAGCAAGGACGGGGCCAACAACGTAACTCTGGTTGACAGGGAAGGCACGACCTTACCGGGTGGTTGAGCGCAACCCCACCTCAGCTCCAGTGCGCAAATCTATGGCAGTTTTGCAATAGGACAGCAAAGCCTTGCCCCAAACAACCACATGCAATGAAGGGAGTACGAAGGGCCAAATGCTTGCATTCATGGTGCCGAATTGCGATGTCTCTCCACCCATCCGAATGTCCATCTCTGGTGTCTCTCAGCAAGAGAAAGCTGGGCATATCGCATAGGCATACATCCTATCCACCTACCAAGCTTGCGATGCCCTCCACGCCTCCCTACTTCAAAACCAGTTAGCTCAACTCAGGAAGGGACATAACGAGTCGGCCGAATCCTATTGCAACAGGGCCTGCACCATTCTTGCTGAGTTGCTGACCATTGGACAGGAAGTCCACATGGCCATGTTCGCTATGCACGTGCTGAAGGGCCTCACACCGGAGTGCGGGTTTCTTCGCTGAAAGCTCGACATTTCTAGCCCTTACATGACAGTGGAACGTGTATGCAACAAAGTGTTGATGGAGGAGCAGACCCTCTCCATCGAACAAAGCTACATGCAGATCACGAACGATGCATCTGCTTTCTCAAGCGCTGTCAATACGATTGTTGCTACAATGGGGGTCAATGGGAAGGAAGAGAAAGAAAGAAGGGAGCAAATGAGCAAGAAGAAGGATGGAAAGCGGGAGAAGAAGCGAGGCCCCTTCAAGGGGCGCTGCTACAACTACAATGAGGAGGGGCACATGGCTGCCACGTGTCCCAACAAGAAGAAGGACGCAATAACCGTGGAAGCCGCGAACGTTGCTAAAGGAGACGGGAAGGGCGTGACGCTCACCGTCGCGAGTTCGGCTGCAAAGTTGCTGGCCGACGGCAAGAATTTGTGGTTCCTTGACTCGGGATGCTCCCAACACATGACCAGCCGCAAGGACTGGTTCACGGTGATCCGTGACCCATCTGCAACAAAATCTGTCAAAAGGTTTGACGATTTTATGCAGGAAGTCGGCGGTGTTGGTGAGGCTTTGATGGAGGGCACTTATGGCTTGCGTGTGACCATGCATGATGTCCACTTTGTGCGAGGAATGAAGGTCAACTTGGTCTCCCCTGGACAATGGAGCAAATCTGCAAACCGAAGAAGGTGTCACCCGCATCATCGCATCGGGGGGACAAGTGGCTGCAACGGCACGCTACCGCCTTCGTCTTCTCTGCCTTGACCTGAAACCGTGCCAGCAAGCAACGGCACGGCGGCTGCGGCGGCTTGCAATGGCACGGTGGCTGCAGCGGCATGCAATGGTACGGCAGCTATAACGGCAAGCAATGGCACAACTAAGGTGGTTGCTGATTTGGCATTAAGCAAACCGGCAGTGAAAGAAGTAGCGGCCAGCCTTAAGACGTACGCGGTGGGCTCAAAAGCAACACCCAACATGTGGCACGCTCGCCTTGGACACGTCCACTTCGATGCGGTGAAGCTGACAGCCACGAACGGAGGCGTGTTAGGCATGGACCTTGAGAAAGGAGGTGAGGATATGTTGTGCATCTCCTGCCATGAAGCCAAACTCACTCGACAATCATTTATGCTGCACGACGAGCGAGAGCAACAGGTTCTGGGGCTGGTCCACACTGACGTGTGCGGTCCAATTCAGACCCCAGCCATGGATGGAAGCAGGTACTACATCCTCTTTGTGGACCACGCCTCACGTTACACCCGGGGGTTGAAGCTGAAGAGTGACGCTCTTGCTGCCTTCAAGGATTCGCTTCCCGAAGCTGAACGCCAGACTGGGATGATGCTGAAGGTGTTGCGGGTGGACCGGGGAGGGGAGTTTATGTAGAATGAGTTCCTGCTGTTGCTGAAGCAACAAGGAATCCTGCATCAACTTTCCTGCCCCTCCACCCCCCAGCAAAACGGTGTGGCTGAACGCCGCTTCCGTACGGTAATCGAGGGCATGCGTATGTTGGGGCACATGGGGGTGAAAGCACACTGGTGGAACTTCGCGTTCTAGTGGGTGGTAAACCGTGTGCACCAGTCCACATTGCCCCATGGTTTGACCCCTCATTTGGTGGTGTACTAAGTCAAGCCCGATGTGTCCATGGCTTGTGTGTTTGGGTGCATGGTGCAATATATCATTGCTGAGCATGTGCGTGAGGGGAAGCTTGCAAGAAAGACTCGTCGGGGCATGCACTTGGGCATGAGAATGGAAAGCAAGGAATGGCGTGTGGTGGGTAATGAGTCAAAGCGCATGGTCATCATCCAGGATGCACATTTTTATGAGGACATGTCACATAAATGGTGGCAGAAGTGGCGTGTGATGGAAAGCGTGCAAATCTAGAGAGCGTAGTAAGAGATTGAGTCCGCCGACTTCGTCGGAACATTGCGTGCAGGTCACGTAACCTAAAAATATGAGCAGATACGCATTGGAAAGTTCTTAATCGCTACTGTCCACAATAATAAAGAACGCCTTCAACCAAGATATAGGACGATCGCTATCGCGATTATTTTGCGACGGGGTATCATGGGGGAATTCCTAGGAGGTCATTGATAAGATCTAGTAATAGCTTTAGCAAGACTTCAGATTTGAAAAGGTGAAGAGTTTGACAAACCCTGCCATCCCAACCCTCGCCCTACAACAATCTCCTACAACCCAAAATGCCAAACTAGCAACACCAAAGGTGCTGTAGTGAAAAGCTAAGGGTTGTTGGTGCTTGTTGGGTGCGAGTTCAAGTCCAGCACGCAACAAGTCTAACAATCATAACTTGCCCAACCCCTTAGGCCACAACGAGCTAGAGAAAAATACCACAACCACCTACACAATCACCACTCCCCCTTGTTCGTGCTGGAGGTGGCTGAAAACCACTGGGAAAAACCCTCCTTCACTCCACTCCCCCTTGTCCAGGGAGGGGCGCCATCCACAGCATAAAGTCGTCAAGGCAGAAAAACACCAGCCCCCCCCCATCCTACTCAGGCACCATGCCAACATGGGGCTGCATCCCCAGAAAAGACATGCACACACCTTGCCTCTCAAAGGGAAGAGGTTTGGTGAGTATGTCTGTTGCTTGGCGGTTGGTCGGACACCACCGGAGGATCACCTCGCCACTAGCCACCATCTCCCTGATGAAATGCCACCGAACCTGCATGTGCTTGGTGCGGCCATGCAAGCATGCATTCTATGCAAGGGAAATGGCAGACTAGTTGTCCACAAACACAGGCACACCACCAGCAAAACTCATGCCCAAACTCCCCAAACAAACGCTTGAGCCACACACCCTCCTGAATGCACTGACAAAGACTGATGTATGTTGACGAGAAATGGCCCTGCCCTTGCTTGGGCGAAGCCGACTTCGCAGTCGGGTGCGCGAAGAAGTCGACTTCGACCGCCCGTAGAGTTCGACGTC
The DNA here is from genome assembly GCA_947471745.1 of Closterium sp. Naga37s-1. NCBI lineage: Eukaryota > Viridiplantae > Streptophyta > Zygnematophyceae > Desmidiales > Closteriaceae > Closterium > Closterium sp. Naga37s-1. Next base: position 1,501,702 of record CANJKZ010001148.1, read on the forward strand.
GTTTTGTCCGCAGAAGTCGGCGTCGACCTGTACGCAGAAGTCGACGCCGACTGCTCGCAGATTTCGTCACTGACTCCTCGTAGAAGTTGACGAAGTTGTCCGGTCGACAAGGTTCTACGGAGGCGTTGGTCGAGCATCGTTGGCAGAGGATGCGGGTCGACGAGCCCGCAGAGGATGCGGGTCGACGAGCCCGCAGAGGATGCGGGTCGACGAGCCCGCAGAGGAGGCGGGTCGAAGAGCCGCAGAGGATGCGGTCGACATCGGCGGCAGAAGACGCTGCTCGACAAGCCCGTAGAGAGGTGATGGTCGACGGGCTCTGCTCGACGGATCATCGTTGAGCTGGTCGACGCAAGTCGCTCGACGGCGAAATCCAATGTATGGGCGAATGTCGCCCAGGAGGTTTTCGAGAAGTCAACCTGCGGAACGGCATCACGTGCTCGACGGTGCACGGCTGGCGAAACAGTCGACGCGTGTTCTACATGGCACATGCGCAATGTGCCTCGCGGCGCGTCCGTCTACCTGCACCTACTTGGTAGGTGCGCACATGCGCAGAAGTTCACCTGCCTCTGCAGCGCTGGCAGACCACTGCGGTGCAACGCTAGCAGACTACTCTGCTTCAGCGTTGGCAAGCCGCTTTTCTGCTGCGCTGGCAGAGTTCGTCCTGCAGAGGGCTTGCTAGGTGTTGCAAGGCCATTCTAGCTATATCGACTTGCATGCCTGTCGTGTTTCTAATTGCAGGAGAAGGAGCAAACAATATTAAAACAAGACAAGTAGGATGTATAGGAGAACCTTGTAGAGAATCAGGCGGGACCCGAGTGACTCGGGCGAAATGGTGGTTCCGTTGCAAAATAACAGTAACCAGCAGGTTGAGTACGTAGGCAAGAGCCAGAAGAGTAGTGCCTTGCTTGCGTGTTTGTTTTCACATCTAACTTAAGTGAGCCTAATTGTATCCTAGCGCCAAGCACATTGAGAAGCCAACCTTCGCAAGCCATTAAGGCACTGGTGTTTTATCAGAGAGCCTACCGAGTTAGTGAGTTGTGGAGGAGATAATACAGCCTGTCCGAGCACGCCTTTCTAACAAACACGCAAGAGATCGCAGACGCGGAATAAGCGATAGGTACAATCTAAGATCGGGACAGCGATACTGGCGCGAGGATATGCAAGCGGCGCAAAGCTGGCGGGCCCAAGCTAGCACAACAGCAACGAGAGAACCGACGGCGAGCGTAGTTGATCCCGGCACGGCAGGATCGGAACCCTACCAAACCCCACACCAACGCATGCGAGGAGCCGAACCAGCCATGAATGACCCGGGAGAGACGCCGCACGAGCTGCGATGGGCGCAAGAGACGCGGGCGAGGTGGGAAACCATGAGGGGAAAAAAGTCGCCGAAGCCGATGCCAGGGATGAACCCAGCTGCAGGAACCGGGCAAGAGGACTGGCTGCATCGAAGTCAGGGAAGAGAAACGTGTACGCCGTCCCACCAAGAGATAACGGAAACCAGACTTGTGGCATTGCTAGCAGAGGCAATGTCGCATGATTCCGCGAAGGAGAGACGATGGGCGGCGCCGGCGTTACCCAAGCTAGAGGTAGCAGAGTGCTTCACCGGAATATCCGGGTCAGGGCCAACCTTGAATAACTACCTGATGCAATTGGAAACTATTAAGTACTGTTGGGAGAGAGACGACCTGGACCCTGCGGAGTTCTTTCGCAGAATGGTGCGAGAAGAGATACTCGAGGAACTGGCTTGTGGAGAAATCGAGAATCCAACGGCGCGTTTTCTGCAGATGCTATGGAAATAGTTCATGGGCCAGACGAAGGCGCGAGTAGAGGAGTTCAGAGAGCTTCGCCGCAAGAAAGAGGAATCATTGCTTGCGTAAAACTGCCGACTACGGGAGGTGGCGGAGGATCTGGAGAGCAAGGAAGAGAGGCTACTGGTGCGGAAATTTTTAAGAGGCCTAGACGAGGAGCTGAGGAGTGTAGTCCGGATATGGGGTGGACGCAGACATCACACTAAGAGAAGTATATGGAGTGGTGAATAGGACCGAGCATGCACAGAGGATGCTGGATCTTGAGGACAGAGAGACACGCGGAAAGGCGAGAACCTCCTGGGCTGCAGCAGCCATGACGGAACCCGAGCACGGCATGCAGGGACGGAGCGATGGACGCAGATGTCACGAATGCGGAGAAAGCGGGCACCTGAAGAGAGAATGCCCGAAGGCGCCAACCTGTGATAACTGCAGGAAAAGGGGCCACAAGAAGGATGCGTGTTACAGCAGGAGGAGAACTGAGGATGCGGCCAGTAGGGAAGAGCTGCAGGAAGAGATCAGGAAGCTGCAGATGAAGTTGGACAAGACTCCTAAGGCAGAGATGAAAGGCAGGGCAATGCTCGCTTACGAGGAGATAGAGGATGCGGAGGAGAGCGAAGACGAATATGTGAAAGACTACTCGTGTATGGCATTTCCCAGGGATAGAGACGAATTAGACCTGCGACCCTGAGCCACGCAAACCTAGCAAAGCGGAGTAAGCAGGGAGCGGTTGCCGAGGCTGAACTAGGGAGAAGGATCATGGCACCCCGAAATGCACAGGCATCCGAACGAGCGGTTGGTCTGGTAGGCGTCGGTGTTGATTGCAGAAAAGGGAAGCATGACGGTGGGAGGGCTACCGGTGGGGCAAGCCATAACAGACACTGGGGTGGACCACGTACTAATAGGCGAGGGGCTAGCCAAGCAGCTGAAGCTAGACTTACTCGGAAGGCTGGTAGAGGGAGGCATCCTACTCATGACGGCTAAAGGAGGAGAGCCTAAATGGATGCCTTGCACGCAACGGCCGATCGAGGTAGTACTGAGGCCAGGAACGGAGAAGAAATGCTGCATCAGAGTCAACTGAGGGGTTTTTTATTCCAAAGACTACGATGTATTGGTCGGCATGGAGTTACTGTACTGAATAGGAGCCACCATCTGTACCTGGCAAGAGAAGGTGCTCTACAGGGTACAATTCTGGGATCCAGAAAGCTCGGTGGGAACCCTGCCTGTGAAGTTCATCAGGCAGGAACCGAGAGAAGCATACGGGGCCCAGAGGACAGACCTATCTAGGGAGTTGGATGACTGGAGCTGGGAGCAGTACGCTGACGATTACGAGCGCCGAACGGAGAGAAGGCTAAAAGGGGAAGTTCCGCCGTCATTGAAGGAATGCGTCACTCGGGTATGGGCGTTGGAAAGCGCCCTATGCGTGATGGAGTTTTACGGAGTGATTGGCATAGGCTTGGCAGCGGCACTGAAGGCGGGCTGCATGGTCAGGAAGTGGATACATGAGGAAAAGGACCCGGTGGTGAGGCGGATGGCAAGGCATCACGCACAGCTACTACTAGAAGAATATCCACAGCAACTGCTAGCCAGCGCCATTCCCGCGGACGAAGATGCCGCTGTAGACGATGGAAGAGACATCACCGAAGAGCAACCCGGGAAGTGGGGGCAGATCGACCTGATAGTAGCAGGAAGGGAGTGCCAGGGGTACTCCAGGGCGGGAGAAGGAAGATGCATGGAGGATGCCAGGGGTGAATCATTCAGGGACTAGAAAAGAGTGCTGGAGATGGTGCAGAAAAAGCAAGGCGAGATGCTGTATATCCTGGAAAACGTAGACCTAGCGGAGGATAGGAAGGAACCTGTGAAGAGAGCATTTGCATAGATTGAGGAAGCCGTGGGGAGAGGACTGGCAGCAGATGCGGCACAGCTAGGCTTGAGAGCACACCGGCCAAGAAGGTACTGGCAGAACGGCATCTCTGAGGCTAGCCTAAGGCACTCCCTGGCACAGATGCAGAGACTAGAGCCTAGGCTGGTCAGTGACATCTTAGGGCCGAAAAGGTTACCAGCCCCAGTGAAAAGCCACGACCATCCGTCGCAGTATCAGTGCAACGTGCCTGGGAAGCCGAGGCAGGTGCTGCCCACACTGGTGGCCTATGAGGGAGCCAGGGGTTTCATCATGGAGGGTGAGTTGCCGGGGCCAGGGATGGTGTACGATGTGAGGAGCAACAAGTGGGAGGAACCAACTGCACAGGAGCAGGAACTAGCCATGGGGCACCGATGGGGAGCAACGGCACACCCTCAAGTGACGGAGAAGCATAGAAGGGCGGCGCTGGGACGTGCCATGGACTTGAATGTGATGAGCTGGCTGATAGAGACCATACGCATGCACCTAAAAACGAAGGAGATACAGAGAGGGATGGAGATCAGTGAGCGGCATCAGGAAGAGGAGGAGGTTGCGAGGAGGAGGAGGCAGCTGCAGGCTATCGAGGAGCAGCAAGAGGGGCGCATCATAGAAGGCTGTGCCTTTATGGATGTTGGTGAGGCAAGAGCCGCGAGGGAGGAGAAAGAGGCAGAGAAAGGGAGAGGACTCCAAAAGATGAATGGTCCATTGGCGGAGGAATGGGGGCAGAAACTGCCAAGGCGCTGCAGGAGTTGCTGAAGCAGCATCGAGCTACCTTTGCGTACAGTCTGCAGGAGCTGGGAAAGTGTACAACTCACTAGATGCAGATCAAGCTAACGGCAAAAGTGCACATATACCAGCGAAATAGACGCATGAGCCCCAAAGACTTGGACATATGCATGGAGAAGTGCGCTGAGTTGCTGGAGGCAGGGCTCATTCAAAGGTCCGAGAGCGATTATGCAGCAGCAATTGTGGTAGCAGCCAGGAAAGACTTGACAGGAGAAGTGTTCACCACGAAGATGTGCGGGGATTACCTCGGGCTCAACAAGGAAGAATGCTTCAGCACTGTTTCAACGCACCATGGATGCGGCACTAATGAACGTACCTGCAGCTGCATGTTACATTGACGATGTGGTCGTCTTCAGCACGTCAGAGGAGCAGCATGTTCAAGACTTGAAGGACACCTTGGAAGCCATAAGGGAAGCAGGCCTGATGTGCCATCCAAAGAAATGCAGCTTCGGCAACAACTCAGTCAAGTACCTAGGGTTCGAGGTGAAAGGGGGGACCATGAGCATCCAGCACGCTAAAGTGGAAGTGCTGGACAGAGTGCCACCACCAGAGGACCGAAGCACACTCCAAACAGTTCTGGGCTTCCTGAAGTACTACTGAAAATTCGTGCCCAACTTCAGCCGCACCGCAGCCGTGCTGAACAGGCTGCTGAGGGAAGAGCAGGCATAGCGGTGGGGAGAAGCGGAACAGGGGGAAATGGAGGCACTGCTTCAGGCAGTGAAGACAGCGACAGTGCTCACCCTTCCAAGAAAAGAAGACCCCTTCGTGTTATATACGGACTCGAGCAGTGCAGGGATGGGGGCCATCCTGTGTCAAGAGAGAGAGGGGCAAGAGATGGTGGTGGCGTTCAGTTGTAACCCAGCTGAAGCCAACTATTGTTCATACGAGGGAGAAGGGCTAGCAGCGGTGTGGGGGGTTACGCACTTCAGAGTGTACCTGCAAGGCAGGCCCTTCGTGCTAGTAACGGACCATCAGCCGCTGACTTGGCTAATGATCAACCAGGCGTTCACAAGGAGGAACGCCAGGTGGGCCATGAGATTACAAGAGTATGAATTCACCATCAGGCACAGGCCAGAAAAGACCTTGCAGCATGTAGACGGGCTATCCAGAAACCCGCCTCCAGCAAGCCCTACGGCCTGTCTAGTGGCCCTGGCGAGGGAGATAGACGGAGAGGGAGCTAGACGGAAGCACAGCAAGGGGCCAGAAGACGTTTGGGAGGACACAGAGGTGCTAAGGTGGATACACGGGAAGACCACGGAAGCGGAGCCGGCCAGTGAGAGGGCCAGAGCGAGCGGAGCACACTACCGTTGGCACCAGGAGCAACTGTAGAAGAACACCAAGGAAGGGTGGAAGCTGGTCCCCAAAAGGGAAGAGAGGGCGGGGATAATTGCCAAGGTACATAGGCAGTTGGGGCATTACGGAAGACTCAGGACGAGCCAGCTAGTGGAAACAGGATGGTGGTGGGCAGGCATGAGGAAAGAGATTAGGGAATGGGTGGGTACCTGCGAGCTATGCAGCAGAAACAAAGTAGGGCTGGAGAGAGGAAGAGACGAGCTACATTCGCTGCCGATCAGAGGGTTGGGGTTCAGGTGGTCCCTGGACCTGGCGAGAGAGATGCCACTCAGCCGCAGAGGGAAGAGGTACATTCTCATCATGATTGAACACGGCAGCAAGTGGGTGCAAGTGAAAGCCTTGCCGAGCAAGAACTCGGCAAGAATAGCAGAGGCCTTTGAGGAGCAGGTGCTGACGAGGTTCGGGGCTTGTGGAGAAGTGTTGACCGATTAGGGAACAGAATTTCTGGGAGAGTTTGAGAAGTTGCTGAAAGAAAGCAGCATCACCCATAGAAGAACCTCGAGGTATCATCCCCAAAGCGACAGCCTAACTAAGAGATCTATGCAAACAGTAAAAAGGGGGCTGTGGGCATACGGAGAGAGATTCAAGAGAGACTGGGATGCCCGCTTACCTTGGGTAGCGGCGGGGTATTTATTCAGCAAGCAATCGGCTCTCATATACCTATCACCGTATTATCTGGTGCAGGGGAGAGAACCCATACTGCAGGTGGATGCACCCAGACTACTGACAGGGGTGGTGACAGTGGACTTGGAAGAAAATTGGGTGGGGCTAGCAGAAGCACGAGCTAGGTACCTCACGGAACTCCTGCCAGCAGCCCTAGAAAACCTGCACGTAGCACAACTGAGAGATGCCCAGAGATACAAGAAGAGGAAAGAGGGAGGGTCTCCGGAGATAACTCTATCAACAGGAGCTATACTATGGGCTAGGCACGGGGTAGGAGAGATCTCTGCGTTCGTTCCTTAGTCGTTTGCTTGTGCTTGCACTACTTGCTGGTTCACGGGGGAAGTTGGCAAGAGTCTCACTAGCAAAAGTTCACAACAATGATCCAACCAAGTTGGCAAGACAAGGCTACATCAGAGCTAGCATGCAAGCAGGTCGACTGCCAGCGCAGCACGGTCGACCGCGCTCCAGCACGACTTAGTCGACCGCGCTCCAGAAGTGCAAAGTCGACGGCGTGCCAACGCTGCAGGTCGTCGGCGTGCCAGCGTTGCTCCCGCAGAACAGCAGCGCACCTACTTCGCAGGTGCTCGCAGATAATTGGCGTGTAGTGCCTTATCACCTGCACAACGCACACACCAAGTCGTCCTCGTGCTGACAATTGCACCTGATCACCCACGTCGACCTCGGGATACCACCACCGAGGTCGATCTCGCCATACCACCTGGGCGACCGTCGCACTCCTTCGCAGAACCTCGTCACCCAGGTAACCTGGTCGACCGGGCAACCACAACGTCGACCAGATGCTTCCTCGTGCGCCCGTCGACCTCCCAAGTCGACGACCACCTTCAGTCGACCTCACCAGGTCGACCACAACCTTGGTCGACCAGCTCCAGGTCGACAACCCACCTGGTCGACCAACTCCAGGTCGACCAGCACACCTGTCAGCCGACCACACCAAGTCGGCTTCCCCTGGTCGGCGTCACCCAAGTCGACGCCCTCTACTGGTCGACCTCCCAAGTCGACCAGCCGAAGTTGGCGCCCTCCCAAAGTCGACACCCTTGCAATGGCCCCCGTGCAGGTCAACCAAACCCGTCGACCAGCTCCCCCACTGCTGCAGGTCGGCTGCACTCCTCACATCCAACCACGAAGTCGGCTCCGCCCAAGCGAGGACAGGGCCAACAACAACTCCTGTTGACACTCCCCTGCCGCGTTGACGCTTGGGCCACCAGCTCACACGGCAACACTACTCGGAGAATAGCTCGTCGGCGTGCACCCAACACACAGCACGCCGGTCACCGCACCAGCCATGCAAGAGGGCATGGCACCTACTGCTGCACGTCGTTGTCACCGTCGCCGACGTCGACCAGGCGCACCTGGTCGATTGCAATGGAGCACCGGTTGAAGGCCAGGTAGTGCAGCGCCTTTGTCAGTATGTCGGCTGGCTGCTCGGCGATCGGGATGTACCTCAGTGAGAAGTTCCCATGCAGCACCATGTGCTGCAGCCAGGCTTGTCGCCGTTCCATGTGCTTGAGGCTGCCTGTCAACCCCATGCCTTCGGCTACAGTGATGGCCGACTTGTTGTCCACCCGAAGGACAGTCGGCGTCCCAGCGTCCAGCTGCCGGAATTCGGCAAGAAGAAAACGAAGTCGACGTCCCTCCTTTCCGGCTTCTGTTGCCGCCACGTACTCCGACTCGGTCGACGACAGTGTCGCGCACTTGATGTGCTGGCTCGACCAGGAGACTGCGGCCCCTCCGTAGACGAACACGTAGCCGCTCGTGCTCGTCCGGTTCTGCTTGTCGCCGGCGTCGTCGGCGTCCACGTAGCCGACCAGCTTCAGCGACTCAAGTCCACCGCCAAACTCCAGGGCGGTGTCACGGGTGTTGCTGAGGTAGGCGAGGCAGCGGTCAACCTCACGTCAGTGCTGGTCGCTCCTCACCATGAGGCCTCTCCCCAGCTTGCTGCAAGCAAAGGCAATGTCCGGCCTCGTTGTTGTCGCCGCAAATTGTAGCGAGCCGACCTTCTGCCGGTACTCCTCCTCCTGGCGCTCCTGTGCCTCTTCGTCCTCGAAGGTGAGCTCGATATAGGCGTCGACCGAGACCAGCGTCTTCGGGGTGCGCCCAGTCTGCTCCTCGTCGAGAAAACGCCTACGAAGCTTGTCTGCATAGCCCTGCTGGTGGAGCCACAGCTTCCTCGCCGACCTGTCGCGCACGATCTCCAGCCCGAGGTCCTTCTGCACCGGCGAGATCTCCCGCAGCTCAGGGCGGCCTCCAGCAGCTCCTTCAGCTCCTTCAGCATCTCGGCACTGCTGCTGGCGGCGAGAAGGTCGTCGACGTAGACCAGCACCCAGCAGGCCACCTTGTCGGCCTTGAAGTACAGAGCCTCGTCGACCTGGCTCTTCTTCCACCCGGCGCCGACCAGAACGTTGTTGAGCGCCTTGTACCACAGCAGCGGCGACTGCTTCAGCCCGTACAGGCTCTTCAACAGCTTACACACCCGGCCGGTCCCGTCACTGAAGTGGTCCGGCTGGTACATGTAGAGCACCCGGTCGAGCTTGCTCTGCAGGAAGGCGTTCTTCATGTCGAGCTGCATCAGGTTGAGGTTGAGCACGGCGACGATGCTGAGGAAGATCCTCAGCGTGACATAGCTGCTCACTGGCGCGTACGTCTCGTCGTAGTCGGCGCCATACACATGTGTGAAGCCCTTCACGACCAGCCTCGCCTTCTCGTGCTCGACGGTGTCGTCGATGCGGTACTTCGTCGTCAGCACCCACCGGTTCTTCATGATGTTCACCCCAGGTGGGCGTTCGACCAGCTCCCATGTTCCCATGCTGATGAGGCTGCGGATTTCCTCCTCCATGGCGGCCTTCACTGCCTTGCCCTTCCAGCTTGCCAAGGCCTCCTTCACCGTCATCGTCGAGATGTCCCAGCGGTGCTCGGGGTCGGCGTGCATGTCGGGGTCGAGCTCTGGCAAGTCTTCGTCCTCCTCGGCGTCGTCGTACAGCAAGTCGTCGTCGACCTCGTCGTACACCGTGGTGAAGGCAGCCGGGACGAAGAAGTCAGGCGGCCTCCGAAGTCGGCCTGTCCTCCGTGGTCCGACTTCCACCACATTGCTGTCGGTGGACTCCTCGGCGTCCGACTGCTCGGTTTCCTCTTCGCCGCCGTCACTGCCCTCAGCATCTTGCTGCACCACACCCGGCGTTTCTGCCGACTTCTCCCCTGTGGTCGGCTCCCCTGTCGTCGACTGCTCTTTGGTCGACTTGGCTGCTGCCTGCTCCCCTGACGGTTGGTGCCTTGCCGCTGCCCCCTTCGCCGACTTCACCACCGTCGGGTTTACCTCGGCCTGCTCTTCTCCTGTTGGCGTCGACCTCACTCTCATGTCGACTTGCTGGGCGTCACGTTGGCCACCGGCGATGTTCTTGGCCGGCGCCACAGGCGATGCCCCACTGCTCCCCTCATCGCCGGAGGCCGACATGGTAGTCAGCCCACGCAGGTCGGCCACGAGGGGAGGGGCAGGGGGTGCAGGGGGAGGGGAAGGAGGACGGACGACCTCGGCGTCCTCATCAGCAAGCTCTTCGACCTCGGCGAGCAGAGGCAGCGTTGTCGAGGAGCTCCCAGCCCTTGCTCTCTTCCGACACACAGAGGTGAAGGCCCCACCTGGCCTTCGGCTTCAGCTTCCCAAGAACTGCGCCATGCAGCCCCACACCCGTGCCAGCGACAAGTCGGGCTTCTTCCTGGTCAGCAGCTGGTATGGTGTCGTACCAGGCGGCAACGTCGACCTCTCCAGGCAGTTGCGGACCCAGACGGCCTGCCGTAGAGCAAGGTGCCACCGGTGGTGATGCACGCCCATGTGCAGCAGCATCATCCGCACCGACTCCACTACCGTCCTCATCTCCCGCTCTGCCATGCCGTTTTGCTGCGGGGTGTACGGGCAGGTCAGGTCGTGGACGATTCCCTTGCCGTTCACGAAGTCGGTGAACTGCTTCCCGAGGAAATCCCCTCCCCGATCAGAGCGCAGCATCAACACCGACTTCTTCGTCTGTCGCTCAGCAACCGCCAGCCACTGCACGAACTCCTGCAGCGCATCCGACTTCTTGGCGACCGGCCTCACCCACATGTAGCGGGCCTTTAGCAGCAAGAAGTAAAGGCTGCCGTCCTTGGCATCTACGCGGAACGGCCCACACAGGTCGATGTTCACGACTGCCAGCACGTCGTCGGCGTCGGAGCCTTGGTCGGGGAAGGTGTGTCGTGCCAGCTTCCCGCCAACGCACGAGACACACGGTGAGTCAGTGCCAGACGTCGAGTTGAGGTCCAGCCCAATGGCGACCTCATGCTTCGCCGAGCTCCGGATGGTGTCCATGGCGACGTGCGCAAGCCTTGCATGTAGTATGTCCGGGGTCGACTTCGTCGCCGAGACTATCGCCCTCAGGGCCACCACATCCGTCATGGGCGACGTCGACTTCGCCGAGCAAGGACGCAGGTCCGTGCAGAGAACCCGGCCAGTGTAGGACGCCCTGCAAAGGACGTCCCCTGCCGCCGAGACGAGAAGCATTTCGTCGCCGTCCTCCTGCAGCCTCACACCGTTCTCCTTCAGCTGGCCAGCCGACAGCAGGTTCGCGAGCACGCCCGGAACGTAGAGCACGTCGGGGATCAGCACATGTTTCCCGGCCTTCCCTTGTAAGGCGATCGTGCCCCGACCCTGGACGTCCTATAGAGCCCCGTTGAAGCCACGCACGTGCTTCACGTCACCGCTCGGCTGCAGGTCGACGAAGACTTCCTTCGTCCCCATCAAGTGGTGGGAGTAACCACTATCGAGCATAACTACTGCCGGGTTTGCCTGCACGGCTGCCGCCATCGCCTGGAAGTCCTCGCCTGCCTCCGGCGCCAACGAGACGGTCGGCTCCATGACGCCGACCAGCGAGCACGACGCCTCCTTGTCATCTCACCCTTTGCCGCCAGCAGAGGAGTCGGCGTCCTTTGGCGAGGTCGACGACTTGGTCGACTGCTTCTCCTTGCGCGGCTGGTTTCTGCCTCGACGGGGACGACGGCTGCCAGACCTCCCGCGGCCTCCCTTGGCATTGTCGTCGTCGGAGTCACTACGGTCGGGGCACTCAAAGGAGAGGTGGTCGGGGTTGCCGCACAGCCAGCACTCCCGACGTCGACTTCCTCCTCCTCGACTGCTATCTTTGGCCGACTTCTTCTTGTCGGCGTCCTTGGTCGACTTCCAGCCACTGCTACTACCGTCGCCAGACTGCCCACGCTGCCCAGGTCGACCACCTTGCTTCACCGAGGCGACGTAGTTCACCCGCGCCAGGAGCTCTGAGGGCCGCTCAGCTTCCTGCATCGCCTCATCCTGCAGGATGTACGAGGTAAGGGAATCCTCGTTGAGTGTCGCCCTAGTACTCGGCGCCATAGACAGTCGTTTCAGCAGGTTGTAGTTTCTCGTGAGCCCTTTGATAACGTGCGTGAGGTACGACGCCGTCGAGTAGTGCAGGCCGGCCATCCTCATGGTGGCGAGAATTCGCCGAGCCCGGTTGCAGTAGTCATTCGCCGTCTCCTCTTCGCCCATCCGTATGTGCGACAGCTGCTCCTCAAGCTGGCCGATGTACAGGTCGTCGGTGACCTGGTACGTCGACTCAATGAAGTGCCATGCCTGGTGGCCGACGCACGACATCAAGGCGGTCTGCACGCCCCGCGAGCAGCACCGCGAGATGACCGTGAAGCTCAACAACTGCACGGCGCGAAACTCCGCACGCAAGTCGGGGTAGTGGTCCTCCGGCGTCGCCACAGTGCCCCTGGCGAAGCCGATCAGCCCGGCCATCTCCAGCTGGGGCTCGATGGCTTCCTTCCAGGTGAGGATATCAGGTCGACCAACAAGCAGGGGGGTGACCGAGATCCTGTCCGGCGTAAACTTGAAGTTGCCGTAGCTCGGTGCAATCCCGCCCGCTGTCGCGTGGGTCGCCGACATCGGCGACAAACTGCTTCGTCGACCTCCAATGTCGCCTTGTGAGGAGCCTGCAGCCGCCGACGACCGCATCCCTCTCGCCTGAACGTCGCCGACTTCATCGGCGTGTATCACTCCTCGCTGCCTCGACGTGCCTCCCACACTGCTGCCGACTTGGTCACCACCGGCGTTGACTCCCAAGTCGACGCCGTCCTCGTTGTTCACCGGTCGAGGAGAAGCTGGTCGAGCAGGGTGCTCTTCCGCCCACACCGAGCGGATGCGTGCCTCGATGACCGCCAACGGTAGGTTTGGCCTGTACTCGTTGGCCTCATGGCGTCTCCTCGCGTCCTCCAGCCGTGCCTCCAGGGTGTCCACCACCCCTGCGTCACCTACGGCGCCTACCATAGTGACTACCGCACAGCTGCCGGCATACAAACACGAATTAGGTAAGTGACCACTACGTCGACCTGACTGAAGGGGTAAGTCCTGTGCCATCCACGCTCACCGCACCATGCGGAGATAACTCTATCAACGGGAGCTAGACTACGGGCTAGGCACGGGGTAGGAGAGATCTCTGCATTCGTTCCTTAGTCGTTTGCTTGTGCTTGCACTACTTGCTGGTTCACGGGGGAAGTTGGCAAGAGTTTCACTAGCAAAAGTTCACAACAATGATCCAACCAAGTTGGCAAGACAAGGCTACATCAGAGCTAGCATGCAAGCAGGTCGACTGCCAGCGCAGCACGGTCGACCGCGCTCCAGCACGACTTAGTCGACCGCGCTCCAGCAGTGCAAAGTCGACAGCGTGCCAACGCTGCAGGTCGTCGGCGTGCCAGCGTTGCTCCCGCAGAACAGCAGCGCACCTACTTCGCAGGTGCTCGCAGATGATTGGCGTGTAGTGCCTTGTCACCTGCACAACGCACACACCAAGTCGTCCTCGTGCTGACGATTGCACCTGATCAGCCACGTCGACCTCGGGATACCACCACCGAGGTCGATCTCGCCAATACCACCTGGGCGACCGTCGCACTCCTTCGCAGAAACTCGTCACCCAGGTAACCTGGTCGACCGGGCAACCACAGCGTCGACCAGATGCTTCCTCGTGTGCCCGTCGACCTCCCAAGCCGACGACCACCTTCAGTCGACCTCACCATGTCGACCACAACCTTGGTCGACCAGCTCCAGGTCGACAACCCACCTGGTCGACCAACTCCAGGTCGACCAGCACACCTGTAAGCCGACCACACCAAGTCGGCTTCCCCTGGTCGGCGTCACCCAAGTCGACGCCCTCTACTGGTCGACCTCCCAAGTCGACCAGCCGAAGTTGGCGCCCTCCCAAAGTTGGCACCCTTGCAGTGGCCCCCGTGCATGTCGACCAAACCGGTCGACTGTTATAGTCACAATAGGCTCCAATGTGCCTAAAATGAAAGATAGAGTGCACAGTCGGATTTCTGCACAGCGGCTTCAAACGTTCATAGCGTTCTGGTCACAGCTTCAAATGACCTGATTCAACTTGGATCTGGAGCGTCTTAATGTCGCCTACAATAGGCAATTTAGATCGCACGATTTCACCAAGTATTGACGACACAGTGTCGGTTTGAACGAACGGCACTATGGCAGCCACTATAGTCTTAGAACACACAATAGGAAGAGTTAGGAAGAGTTACGAGTTGGGAATGACTCCCAGCTCCTACAAACCCCAAGAGCCGAGGTACAGTGATGTGGAACAGTGCCACACTGTCCCCAACCAAGAAGGGGCTCGAAACTACCCTTCACAAGGGCCTACACCAACTGAAATGTTACACTACACAAAGTAATGTAACTATCTTCAATATCTTGAGGTGTACCCTTTTGGCGAGCTTCGCGATCACTTGAATGTTGACACCAGGGGCTCGGGTTCTTCATCACAAACTCATCCTTGAGTTCTTGATGGGTCTGCTGCACACACCTGCGACACGCCGAACGTTCGACAAGTGACAAAATAGAAACCTCGCACGACAAAATAGAAACCACGCGGGACACACAAAACGACCACGTTACACGCGACTAGCGATAATTCGCTATTGACTTGACACACACACTCGACATCATGACCCATCATTCACACACTATTATAAGCATGAAATATATATTTATTTCATGCACTCATTCCATTCCATGCACACACGTATGCACGCACACGGACAACAAGCCGAGTGCAAACCGTAGGGTTGCACCAACATCGACTAGCTCCCCCACTGCTGCAGGTCGGCTGCACTCCTCACATCCGACCACGAAGTCGGCTCCGCCCAAGCGAGGACGGGGCCAACAACAACTCCCGTTGACAGGGTCTACGAGGAAAGAGAAGGAGCTGGGAGTGGGGGAAGAGGTCTACCTGAAGCAAGCTAGACACGACATGATAGACATAGGACTGCGCAGTGAACGGTGGAGAGTGAAGGAAGTGAAGGAATCTGGGGTGGTGGTTCTGGTAAGTGAGAGAGGACAAGAGAGGCAGGACCATAGGACCAATGTGGCCAGGGCCAGGCCAAAGAAGGGAGAGGAGAAAAGGGGCCAGGCAGAAGCAGGAAAGAAGCAGCAGCAGCCCTCTCAGGAGAAATTCCATCGGCGGGCAGGAGAGAGAGAGACGCCGAGGAGGGGGCAAGTGACTGAGGCTACTAAGAAGGCCAAGGGGCTGCACAGAGAAGTAAGTGCTCTGATGGGGTGAGAAGGCAAAGTGCAGGAGGAGCAGGCGGTGGGACAAGAGCAGAATGAAGGGAGAAGACCTACCAGAAGGAGAGTTCCAACATGCCTCATTGAAATATAATGTTCTTCTGAGTTTCTTAGTGAAACTCTTGCCAAATCTCTCGATGAACACATCAAGTAGTGAGAACGCTAGTGCAACACTGCGATCACTTGCACAACCCCGTGCCTTCCTTCGTAGTCCACTCCCGTTATGTAGTGACTCTCCGCATGGTGCGGTGAGCGTGGACGGCCCCGCAAAAAACCTTCAGATTAGCCGACTTTTGCGTTCATTACATACGTTGTTGTAGGCCGGCAGCCATCTAGACCGCCATGGTCGACCAGGAAATCGCAGCAGGCGTAGAGGATACCCTGCATGCGCGGTTAGATGATGTTCAAATACGCCACGCGGCTGGCGAGTACGGCGGAGCGAACGTGGACGTTCTGCTCCTTGGAACCCGCGTGCAGTGGGCGCGCGATCATCCAACGACTCGTACTGAGGCGGATGGTCTGCCCACTACTCCCTGACCGGCATGCAACGAAGGCGGCGTCGACGAGAGAGTCGACGGTGGTGACCAAGTCGACAGCGACGAGGGCACGAGGAGGATGGGTGGAGTGATCAGGGCCGCCAACGACGGGGTCGGCGGAATACATGCGCGAGTGCAGCGGTCGACGACGGCCACGGGAAGCTCACGCGTCGACGTCGACGGTCGACGTCGCTCCCCGCAAAGAAGTGGAGTCAGGCCAGGCTCCTCGATGCACGTTACGGCTCGCGGAATTGCGCCGGCCTACGGCTACTTTAAATTCTCGCCGGACAAGATCGGCGTGCCCGCGCTGCTGGAAGGTCGACGAGACCTCATCACGTGGAGGGAGTCGATCGAGCCCCAGCCGGAAATTGCGGGGCTAGAATGTTTCGCCGACGGCGAAGTGGTGACGCCGGACGAGGACGACGTCAAGTTGCGGGCAGAATTCCGCGCAGCTCATCTGCTGACCTTCATGGTCATCTCGCGCTGTTGTTCGCCAATGGTGCAGATTGCTCTGAAGCCGTGTCGACTTCGACTGGATGCTGTCCACCAAGCGTGGTAGTTCATTATGTCGACGTACCAGGCGACCAACGACCTCTACATCGGCCAGCTGGAGGAGCGCTTGACTCACCTCAGGATGGGTGAGCAGGAGTCGGCGACGAACTACTGGAACCGAGCTCGACGGATCCTCGCCGACATGCAGATGGTGGGCGTCGACTACTCGACATTGTCCTACATCACGCACGTCTTCAAGGGACTGCCGAGCGGCTATAACCTGGTGCGCCGGATGATGGCGATGCCCGGCGTACGAAAGTCGGTGAACGAGGACACGCTGACGAGCCATGGAGCGGCAGACGTCAAAGACCGTAAATTTGCTGCGTTTTGACCGTGGAGGGGAGTTCCACGTTCGGGCCTTCACTGACCTCGTCGACGACAAGGGTATCCTCCACATGCACCTATACTCCGCAGCAGAACAGGATGGCAGAGTGGGAGATGCGTACGATCGTCGAGACCGTGCGGACGATGCTGCTTCACATAGGCGTGAAGCACTACTGGTGGCCTCTTGCTTTGCGCCAGGCCGTCTGGGTGCGCAACTGCCTCGAACGAGCGTCTCTGCCTTCGGGGACGACGCCGCATGAGCTGCTGTTCGAGAAGAAACCGGACCTGACGCTGGCGCGCATGTGGGGCTGCATGGTGCAGTTCATGGTCCCCGAGCAGCAGTGCGGTGGGAAACTGGCGCCAAAGGCCCGCTGGGGGCTTCGTCTCGGTATGTCGCCAAAGAGCAAGGGCTGAAAGGTGCTCGACCTCAGTGACAACAAGGTGGTGACCACCGTAGAGGCCATTATGAAACAATGTCGCTGGAGGCATGGAAGGCAGAGCACCATGCGGAAACCTGCTATCGCGCCAACGGTTCCCTCATCGACGACGACCCCTTCGCTTGCCATCGAGGACGACAAGGTCGAATGTCCCTCTTCCCTCCGCTCCTGTTCTCGCCTCCCCTCTGCCCCATGTCGCTGATCTGCTGAAGACGGCATCGCCGTCAGCCACCGGCGATGAGGGGAGCATTTCTGCGTCGCCTTCGTCGCCAGATAGTGGCATCTCCGGCGGCCGACGTGACAAGATGCATCTCGGCGGCCAAGTGCAGAAGCCGCGGACGACAGGGGAGCGCTCGACAGAGGAGTCGACAGAGGAGAAGTCGGCAGAGGAGTCGCCAGAGGCGAAGTCGGCAGGGGAGAAGTCGGCAAGGGAGCCGACTATCGTGGACCAGCTCGACGATGGCAAGGAAGGCTGTCGGCAGGGGAGCAGTCCGACGACAGTGACGTGGTGGAAGTCCCGGTCGAAGAAGTGAAACCGAGGCGTTCTACCCGCTCCAACCTTGGCAAGCCCGCAGAAACGCTGAGCTACCATGCATGTCTCCCGTCGACCTCCTACAGCACGCTGCTTAATGATGCAGATGCCGATGTCGACCTGCCCGAGCTCGACCTCGACATACACGCCGACCCGGAACACCGTTGGGACATCGCGACAATGACGGTGAAGGAGGCTGGAAGGGCAAGGCGGTAAAGGCTGACATGGACGAGGAGATCCGAAGGCTCATCGCCAATAGCATGTGGGAGCTGGTCGAGCGTCCGCGCGGTGTCAACGTAATAAAGAATCAGTGGGTGCTGATGACGAATTACCACGTCGAGGACACAGTCGCCCGCGAAAAAACGCGCTTGGTCGTTAAGGGCTTCACGCAGTTGTATGGCACCGACTACGACGAGACGTACGCGCCGGTGGGGAGCTACGTAACTCTGCGAACATCGTAGTCGTCCTCGACCTGCACCTGATGCAGCTCGACATGAAGAGCGCGTTCTTGCAGAGTAAGCTCGACCGCATGCTCTACATGTACCAGCCGGACTACTACAACAACGGGACCGGCCGAGTGTGCAGGCTGCTGAAGAGCTTCTACGGGCTAAAGCAGTCACCGCTGTTGTGGTACAAGGCGCAGGCGCTCGACGACGTGCTGACTGGCGCCGACTGGAAAGAAGAGCCAGGTCGACGAGGCTCTCTACTTCAAGGTCGCTGACGACGGTGTGACCTGTTGGGTGCTGGTCTACGTCGACGACCTGCTCGCTGCCAGCAGTAGCACTGTGATGCTGAAGGAGCTGAAGGAGCTGCTGGAGGCCGCCTTTGAGTGTCAGAATATTATGCTTGTCTAGTCTGTAGTGGGGTACTCAATAGTGAGTATAACCCTTTTGGGCTTGCTATTTGTATCCCTCTCCTTTCTAGTTCAAACCCTCTTCTTCCATTTCTCTTTCGTGTACCCTAAACCCTAGCTATGGCTACTAAGTTCTAGCTAGTGTTTTTGACATTGAGCTGCGCGAAATCAGCCCGGTCGAGAAGTATCTCGGGCTGGAAATTGTGCGCGACCGACCTGCGCGGAAGCTATGGCTTCACCAGCAAGTCTACGTCGACAAGCAGCGTCGGCGTTTCATCGACGAGGAGCAGACCGGGCGAGTGCCGAAGACGCCGGTCTCCGTCGACGCCTACGCAGAGCCGACTTTTGACGACGAAGAGGCACAGTCACACGAAGAAAAGGAGTATTGGCAGAAGGTCGGCTCGCTGCAGTTCACGGCGATGACGACAAGGCCAGACATTGCCTTTGCGTGCAGTAAACTGGGGAGCGGCCTGACAGTGCGGAGTGACAACCACTGGCGCGAGGTCGAGCGCTGCCTCGCCTACCTCGCCGACACCCGTGACACCGCCCTAGAGTTCGGCGGTGGACCAGAGTCGTTGTGTTTGGTCGGCTATGCGGACGCCGATGACGCCGGCGACAAGCAACATTGGACGAGCACGGGCGGCTACATATTCATCTTCGGAGGGGCCGCCGTCTCTTGGTCGAGCCAGCGCATCAAGTGCGCGACACTCTCATCGACCAAATCGGAGTACGTCGCGGCCACGGAAGCCGGCAAGGAGGCACGCCGACTTCGCTTCCTCCTTGCAGAGTTCCAGTTGCTTCATGCTGGGACGCCGACCGTTATTCGTGTGGACAGCCAGTCGGCCATCACGGTCGCTGAGGGCTTGGGGCTGAAGGGCAACATCACGGAGCGACGCTATGCCTGGCTGCAGCAAATGGTGAAGCTCGGAACGTTTGTGCTGAAGTACCGCCCGACTTTCGAGCAGCCGGCTGACTTCCTGACGAAGGTACTGCACTTTCCGGCCTTCAACCGGTGCTCCGTCGCGATCAGTCAGGTGCGTTTGGCCGACGTCGGCGACGGTGACGCAGAGGTGCAGCAGGTGCCGTGCCCTTCTGCACGGCTAGTGTGGTGACCTGCGTGCTATATGTTGGGTGCACGCAGACAGATTTTCTCCTTGTATTTTATCCCTTGGGTATTGTGTAGACCTAGTATGTGGGGTGCCCAAGCGCGAGCGCGGCAGGGGGTTGTTGACGGGAAATGGCCCCGCCCTCGCTTGGGCGAAGCCGAATTCGCAGTCGAGTGTACGCAGAAGTCGACTTCAACCGCCCGCAGGGTTTGACGTCAACCTTTCCGAAGAAGTCGACATCGACATGTCCGCAGAAGTCGACGTCGACCTACTCGCAGAAATCGACGTCGTCCTGCTCGCAGAAGTCGACGCCGACTGCTCGCGGAAGTCGTCGCCGACTGCTCGTAGAAGTCGACGAAGTTGTGCTGTCGAGAAGGTTCTGCGGAGGCGTTGGTCGAGGATCGTCGCCAGAGGATGCGGGTCGACGAGCCCATATAGGAGGCTGGTCGATGAGCCTGCAGAGGATGTGGGTCGACGAGCCGCAGAGGAGGCGGGTCGAAGAGCCCGCACAGGATGCGGTCGACATTGCCGGCATAAGATGTTGTTCGACGAGACCGTAGAGAGGTGCTGGTCGTGTCGGCAAAATCTGTTCGACGGAGCATCGTCGAGCTGGTCGACTCAATTCGGTTGACGACAAAATCCGATGTATGGGTGAATGTCGCCCAGGAGGTTTTCACGAAGTCAACCTGCAAAACGGCATCACGTGCTCGGCAATGGATGGCTGGCGAAACCGTCGACACGTGTTCTAGCTGGCACCTGCGCAATGTGCTTGGCGGCACGTCCGTCTGCCTGCACCTACTTGGTAGGTGCGCACATGCGCAGAAATTCACATGCCTCTGCAGCGCTGGCAAACCGTTGTGGTGCAACTCTGGTAGACTACTCTGCTGCAGCGTTGGCAAGCCGCTCTTCTGCTACGCTGGCAGAGTTTGCCCTGCAGAGGGCTTGCTAGGTGTTGCAATGCCATTCTAGCTATATCGACTTGCATGCCTCATTTTAATCCAATGATCTTCTGAATTTCTTTGTGAAACTCTTGCCAAATCTCTCTGTGAACACAGCAAGTAGTGAGAACGCTAATGCAACGCCGCGATCACTCGCACAACCCCCTGCCTTCCTCCGTATTCCACTCCCGTTATGTAGTGACTCTTCGCAATGTACTCACTTTCAGTGGTGGACAATGCAACCACCGACTGCCTCTTGCTTTGCCAAGAGATGGCTGCACCATTGAGGCAATAGACATAGCCGGCATGGCTCCTGCAGTCAGCCGAATCTCCAGCATAGTCAGCATCACTAAAGCCCACCAACTCGACCTGAGGCTCACTTCGTGCGAGGAAGAAGATACCTGAATTCACACAACCTTTCAGGTAATTCAACACTCTCTTAGCAGCCTGCAGGTGGAATGGCTTGGGGCAAGACACCACCTTGGACAAATGTGACATTGCATAGGCAATCTGGGGCTGTGTGGTTATGCTTAGGGATCCCACAATACTTTGATAGAGCTGAACCCGCACATCTCTCACCAAGGTTTCCTCAGCATGTGCATGCACATCAAACCCTGTGGGGAGAGATGTTCGCACGGTGTTAGCCTCAAAAAGTCCAAAAGGACTCAAGCATGTTGAGAATGTATCGCTCCTCATAAATTAAGATGCCACTCTCATCAAACTCAATCTGCACCCCCAAGTATAACTTTGCCTCCCCCAAGTCCTTCATGCGGAACCGAGAGGACAAGAGACCTTGACCTTGTTCAGAATGACCATGCTCGAATATAAGAGCGGAATGTCATCCACATAGAGGTAGAGGGACAGCCTGCCCTTGTTATAGTCACAATAGGCTTGAATGTGCCTAAAACGAAAGATAGAGAGCACAGACGGATTTCTGCACCGCGGCTTCAAACGTTGATAGCGTTCTGCTCACAGCTGCAAATGACTTGATTTAAATTTGATCTGGAGCTTCTTCACGTCGTCTACAATTAGCAATTTAGATTGCACGATTTGATAAAGAATTGACGACACAGCGTCGGTTTGAACGAACGGTACTATGGCAGCCACTATAGTCTTAGAACACAAGATAGGAAGAGTTACGAGTTGGGAATGACTCCCAGCTCCTACAAACCCCAAGAGCCGAGGTACAGTGATGTGGAACAGTGCCACACTGTCCCCAACCACGAAGGGTCTCGAAACTACCCTTCACTAGGGCCTACACCAAGTGAAATGTTACACTACACAAAGTAATGTAACTATCTTCAATATCTTGAGGTGTACCCTTTTGGCGAGCTTCGAAATCACTTGAGGCTTGACACCAAGGCTCGGGCTCTTCATCACAAACTCATCCTTGAGTTCTTGATGGGTCTGCTGCACACACCTGCGACACGCCGAACGTTCGACACAGGACAAAATAGAAACCGCGCACGACAAAATAGAAACCGCGCGCGAGACACAAACGACCGCGTAACACGCGTCTAGCGATAACTCGCTATTGACTCGACACACACACTCGACATCATGACTCAACATTCACACACAATTATAAGCATGAAATATACATTATCCCATGCCCTCATACCATTCCATACACACACACATTCACGCACACGGACAACAAGCCGAGTGCAAACCGTAGGGTTGCACCAACAGCCCTCACGCCTCACCATGAGGTACAAGGTGGGGTCACACTCCGGCCTCTCAAAGCCAAAATCCATCGGCGCCTCATCAAACATGAGGTACCACTGCCTTGGAGCTTGCTTCAGACCGTAGATTGAATTTTTTAGTCGGCAAAGTCTGCCGGACCCATCATCAAAACCAGGGGGCTGCCTCATGTAAAGCTCCTCATTCAAGACCCCATAATGATAGGTAGTCGTCACATCCATGTAATGGATGTGAAATCCCAAGGAGGTTGCCATCCCAAGGGAGCCCTTAAGGGTAGTGAGCTTACCCACCGGGGTAAACACCTGGTCATAGTGAACACCCCGTGTTTGAGTGTTCCCCATTGCCACCAGCCTTGACTTAGGCCTCTCAATACTGCCATCAGCTTTGTGCTTGTACTTCCACACCCACTGACACCTTAAGTCCTCCATTCCAGGTGGCACACTAGCTGGATCAACCAGCTCGAAGGACTCGTTCACCCTATGGGACTCAAGCTCCTCACGCATGGACTCGACTCACTCATGACGGGACAAGGCCTCCTTGACCGACTTAGGCTCATGCACCTGACCCATAAGACAAAAAATCGAGTCCATGCTCACCCCCATCAGCATCCACAAGCATGCACTCCTCCCAATGATGCACCTCATGATCATGCATGCAAGCACACTGTGCATTTGGTGTGAACCTTTCAGGTGGCCGGGAGATGCGTGTGTTGCGGCGCATAGGTGATGCCTCCCCCTACTCCAAACTTTGCAGCTTCTCCTCCCAAGTCACTCTCTTCATGGGGGACCGTGGTGACTTGTACAGCTGCTGCTGCAGTAGTTGCTGCCACCTACCCACATGAACAGGCGGTGTATAATGTTGTGGTGGCTGCTGCGGCGTGTAGGCAACTGAAAGCTGGTGGGTGATGCCCTTGTCTTCAAGGAAGGTCTCCAGTTCCTTCCCCATGTACTCCCCACCCCGATCAGACCTTAGTATCTTCAACTTGGCCCCGGCTTCCCTCTCCACATAGCATATCCAACGCTTGAAGGCCTTGGCTACTTCATCCTTGGTTGTCACCAAGGTTACCCAACGGAGGCGGCTGTAGTCATCCAAGAAGCTGATGAAGTAATTGTCGCCCTTCTCCTTATGCGGAGTTTGCATAGGGCCACACACATCCGAGTGCACCAACTCAAGAGGTGCGGATGCTCTAGTGGTGGAGGTGGGAAAGGAGGTCCTTGGCAGCTTCCCGGTAGTGCAATCAGGGCACTTGCTTGGCTGCCCACCACCCTCCTTGATCTCCACACCCTTCAGCTCCCCCTTCTTCACACACTCCACAAGCTGCTGCCTCCCTGCATGCCCCATGCGTAGGTGCAGCAAATCTGCCGTCACCTGCTCCACGTCCCTCCAACGGGTGCTACAAGCGGCTTCCTCATGTGCCCTCTCCACCTGAGGCACACAAACTGGAACAAGGTATAGACCCTTGTCTAACTTGGCCTCCATCACCACTGCTCCACCCTTGCGAACAGTGCTCCCTCCCATGGTGAAGGTGCATGCGTATCCTAGCCTAGCAAGCTGAGAGCATGAGAAGAGGTTGGCTGCCAATTCAGGAACATGAAGCACACCCTTCACATTCAGCGCCTCCCCCTCCTTCCCCTTAATGGTGATGGTGCCAGTGCCGGTTGCTTGCAGCAAATCTCTGCTCCCTATCATCACATTCCTTGAATTAGGAGGGAGGGAGTGATAGGTGGTGAAGAGGTCACGCCGAGGTACCACTCCAGAGGTTGCACTAGAGTCTAGAATGAGGTGATTGGGGTCAGCCAACACTCGACCAGCAAGTGTCATCTCCTTCTCCAAATATACGGTAGGAAGGAGAAACCATCATCCGATTATTCCTCCTTTCCCTTCCTATCCTCATTTGCAGCCGCTGCTGCCGCTTTTCCATTGCTACCCTTCTTGTTCTGGGCTCCATTCCTCATCCTCTTCTCCACCCACTCAGGCCTATTGACAGGTGGATCCTCTCCTGGGTAGCCTTGAGGCTTCCAACCATCTGGCCTACTCCAACACTCCTTCCATGAGTGCTTCCGGTTGCATCCGGGGACGAGGTACTTGTCGAGCTCCTTCTTCTTCTCCCCACCTCCTTGGCGTTGCTGGTACTTCTTGGAGGCAACCCTATCTCCTGCCCCCATTCCCCCTTCAACTCCTCTACCAGCATCACACTTGCGAGCCTCATCAGAGACCAACACCTCCCATATCCAGGCCTTGGTCCATTTCTGCTGCTCTAGGTGAATGTATTGTAGTGAAGTCTCGTTTGCCTCTTGGTTTAGCCCTTGGAGTGCGGTGTAGATGATCTCCTTCTCATATACCTTTTAGTTCAACTCCTCCAAAGCTCTCACATACTCATCCACCCTCTGGAGGTACTGCACCATGGTCTCCCCTTAGCCATAATTACGTTCCATGGTGTAAAACCGCTTCCTCCAAGTGAGTATGCTTAGGAGTCCTTTTTGCAAGTGGCGATCTTGAACTCTATTCCATGCTTGGGCAGCTGCTCCTTGATTCCCATTCAGGTCAATCAGCATCTTCAGGAGCTCTAGTTGGCCTTCCAAGGCCCAACACAGTTACTGGAACGCTTGCTTGTCATTTTGGTCCCATGCTTCCTGTGCCTTAAGTAGCTCCTCCGCACTGAGCCGTTGCCTTCCGGTTCCCCGTGCTGCAGATCCACCTCCACTTCCCTCACGTATGGATGAGCTAGAGGCTCCACCAGCCCCCGCTCCCACTTGGCTAGACACTCCAGCAGATGCCTGTCCTTCATCAGCTTCAGGTCTTCGCTCCAATCCATCCAAAATGTTCTCTATGTCTTTAGTGCCTAGCCAAAGCGTAAACTGGAACCGCCATAGCGAAAAAATCCGAGCCAGTGAACCTATGAGGGCCATCTAATTCCTGGGCCATGATCAACCCTAAATTTGGAGGTCCTTAAACAAAATTGAAATATGATAATAGGAGGGAATGTCGCTGGCCTAACCAGCTCTGATGCCACTGATGGAAAGCATGCGAATCTAGAGAGCGTAGTAAGAGATTAAGTCTGCCAACTTCGACGGAACATTGCGTGCAGCTCATATAATCTTATAATATGAGCAGGTACGCGTTGAAAAGGTCTTATTCTCTACTCTCCAGAATGGTAAAACACACGCCATCAACCAAGATCTAGGCCGAATGCTATCGCGATCTGAGTGCGACTGGGTATCCTGGCAGAATTCCTAGGAAGCCATGGATTAGATTTAGGAGTAGCTTTCGCAAGAGTTCATATGAAAAGTGACGATCTTGACAAACCCTACCATCCCACCCTCGCCTTACAACAATCCCCAACATCTCAAAATGCCAAACTAGCAACAGCAAAGGTGTTGTAGTGAAAAGCAAAGGTTTGTTGGTGGTTGTTGGATGGAGTTCAATTCCAGCCTGCAACAAGTCTAACAGTCATGTTTTACCCAGCCCCTTAGCCTATAACCAGCTAGAGAAAAATACCAAGCTAGAGAAAAATACCACAACCACCTACACAATCAACAGCGTGCACGCATGGGTGATGGGAATAACCAGCCAACACCACCCTTTGTTTCAGTCCCATCTCCCTTTCCTGTGCCCCACGACCCCAAGCAAAATCTGCCTCCACCACGTACCGGCGTCATGGTCCCGGTGCCGTCCATGCAACGGGGAAAGCAACTGTTTGATCGCTCGGTGGGCCCTGCAGGCAGCAAGGCACCCATGGCTGCGCCACCTCCCGGTCCATCCTCAAGTGCTAATTCGGCGCCTGTGGGACCAGAGGATGGTCCTCTTGAGGAGGGAGGCGACATGGCTGATCATGAAGAGGAAGGAGAGGGAGCAGTGGATGAGCAGCCATCGGTGGCCTATGAGCATGAACCTTCACCTGCAGCCCCCTCTTTCCAGCCCATTCCACCACCCCCATGTTGCTCTAGCAGTCCCAACAAGGGGGTGCCACCCGTACGGTTTCCTGTATCAGCCATGACGGCCAAGTATGCGGACGATGACGACAACCCGTACGATATGGCATACCTTGCTGAGGATGATTGCGATACGGACAGCGACGATGAAGTGGAGTATCCGGACGAGGAGGAGGAGGAGGAGAAAGGCGCTTGGGAAGGAGTCATCCTCAACCTGGCAGCAGCATTGATCGGACCTGAAGGCAATGAGTGGTTGCCTTCTATGAAGGACGAGATGGAGATCCTTGACGAGCAAGGCACGTGGACGTTGGCTGAACTTCCCAAGACTGCCGGCGTCAAGTGGCTGCTGAAGAAGAAACTACAACCTGATGGCACTGTTGAGAAGTACAAGGCCAGGCTCGTGGCCAGGGCTTCAGCCAGCGCTTCGACATTGACTACAACGACACATATGCTCATGTTGGCAGCTACACCACCTTCCGTGTGCTCCTCTCAATCGCAGCAGCTTTGGACCTAGATTTCCTGCAGCTTGATGTGAAGAATGTATTTCTTCATGGCACCATCAGCCACGAGATCTACTTGCAGCAGACGCGGTACTTCACTGACAGTAGCAGCAAGGTGTGCCTCCTGCAGAAGAGCCTCTACGGGCTAAAGCAGAGTCCCCTTCTGTGGTACAAGGAGCTGGACAAGGTGCTCCTTGTGGAGGGGTACAAAAAGAGCCTTCTAGACCAGGCCCTATACTACAAGGATGGGTCGAGCGGGAAGTGCGTGTGGCTGGTAATCTACGTGGATGCCCTGCTAGCGGCAAGTGAAGACAAGCAGTTGCTGCAGGGCTTGAAGGAGCTGTTAGTTAAGGCGTTTCAGCTCCAAAAGGTGGAACAAGTGGAACGCTACCTCGGACTGCAGAGTGTGCACGACCGCCCCAACAAGACGCTCCTCCTGCACCAAAATGCATACATGGCGAAGGTGCAGCAGCGGTTCTTCAAGGGGGTGTCAAGAACTGAACGAGCGAATGAGTCACTAGAATTAGCAAGTACAAGGGTAGATATAGGAAACTTAGCCTAAACAATACAAACTATAACAAACATAGTTTGATACACCCCCATAGTCTAGGTGAAGGTAGTCTTGTGGAGAGCAACACATATCTCAGGGTGGATCAGGAAGTCACTACACAGTCTGAGAGCAAGGGTCACAGGACCAGTCAGCAAGAACATGCAATGGTCACAAGACCAGTCAACAAGAACAAAACAAATCTCAGCGTGGATCTCAAAGTCACCACGTAGTCTGAGAGCTAGCAAGAGGACACACAGTCAGTCCACATGCAAATATATATATATATATATATATATATATATATATATATATCATTTGCTGTGAGATACAAGAGTACAAGACAAAGCATCTATACGAAATCAAGTGAGGACGGGCAGGCACATGCCACTGATAAGGGGTCATCAGTGGTACATACCATCTGCAGTCCCACCAGCTGCAGAGTCGTAACCTATAAAGGTCTGGAAGAAGTCTACCCCCTCTCTCTGACTGAAGCCTTTCACCACGTAACGCGCCCTTGAACACCGGTGGTGCTCCAGGCGGCCGCTTCACTTTGCAGAGCCACATGCCACAGATGACGTTCGCCCCAGGTGGTGGGACTGCATCGACATAGGTGTCTGTGGTCTTATGAAATGCCATCTCTGCCTCCTCAGCTGCTGTCCAGTACGAGGCCCAAGGTCTCGAAACCGCCTCGACGTAGGTGCGAGGGATCGGGATGTCAAGGGCGTCTGGACCCCCCTTGGGGGCAAGCAGCACGGCGCAGAGATGAGGAACAGTTGTTGCAAGGAAACCAAGCTCGAACTGCCTGTCCTCGAGGACCTCCAAGGGAAATACAGGAGCACCCCTAAAGGACAGAGAACGAGCAGGTGAGTGGCGTAGTCAAGGCGGAGAGAAGAGGCAAAGTCAGCGCCAGCAGCAGGAAGTCGGAGCGGGTGGGATCGGAAGGGACGACACAGGAGGAGACGGAACGGGGCGCCCCGTCCCCTAGTCGGAAGGCACGCTAGGGGATGGGGCGCGGGGTGCACTAGGGCGCTACGGGCAACGGGCGGCGATCTAGCGGCGAAACCCTAAAACGGGCGCGTATCGAGCGGGACTAGGGCGGGGCGCTACAGGCGACGGACGCAAACAGCTCGAACGGGCGGGTTGACGGGGCGCTACGGGCGACGGGATGCAAACGGGCTAGGGCGGGGCGTTAGGCGGTGGGCCCATCGGATCAAACTACGCTCGATACCATGTCAAGAACTGATCGAGAGAAAGAATGACTAGAATGAGCAAGTGCAAGGGTAGATATAGGAAACCTAACCCTAGCACTAACAAAGTTGTACACCACCTAGACTAAACAATACCAACTACGACAAATATAGTTAGACAGGGGGCGCCACCGAACAAGCAGCCCATCACTCCCCTCACCTCCTCCAGCTTTGGCAAGCAGGATCCCGGGCAATTTGCGAACCGGACCATGACCAAATACTTGTCAATTCTCGGCATGGTGCAGTTTGCAGCCATCTCTACTCGACCTGACCTCTCTTTTGCGTGCGCACTTGAGGACGGATGCTCATTGGCACGAACTCTTCCGCACACTCTCCTACTGGGCTACCTCAGCGTGCGTGGGGCTGCTGTTCAAGGAAGGACCAAAGAGCTTGTCCCTTGTGGGGTATGCGGATGCGGATGATGCTGGCGACAAGGAGAACCGGTCGTCCCCAGGAGGCTACCTCTTCACGCTTGGCGGAGCTGCCGTCTCCTGGCAGGCCAAGAATCTGCAAGGTACGACCAAGCTCGCCTCCACCGAGAGCAAGATTGTGGCTGCAGTGGAAGCGGGCAAGGAGGGGCGCAAGCTAAGGTTCTTGCTGTGGGAGTTCCAGCTGCTCAACAAGGGTGTTCTCACCACCCTGTACGTGGACAACATGGTCGCCGTACAGCTCAGCCAGGCAGGCGGGCTGCAGGGGCGCATGAAGCATGTCGATCGCCGCCACATATGGCTGCAGGACATGGTGCCCATGAAGAAGTTGGAGCTGCAGCACATCCCTACGACGGTGCAGCCCGCCGACTTCTTCACAAAGCGGCTCGACAAGGCAGCCTTCAACTGTTGATGTACAGCAGCTGGGCTGGTTCAACGTGCTCCTGACACCAAGGGGGCGTGTTAGAAGGAAATGTTGCCATGAGCAACAAAATGCCAGCGCTGGGATTCGAACTCGATACCTTCAATCTGTCCTGAAAATGTCCCAGGACAGAATCAGGATAGTGTCTGCTAAGGCGCTGGTTATGATGCACGCGCGTTTTGAACAGAAGACTTTTCGATTCAAGTGTCCCAAAAGAGTCCTTTCATGACAATTTGGAGACTGTTTGGCGAGACCTGTCTCTGCTCGCGTTCGGATTGAAACTCGGCAGCGAAGTGTCGAAATTAACGGAATTCGCACAAAAGTTACAGTGGGTGGTCGACGGAATGCTGGTCGCAGAAATTCTCGTGTACATAATTCTAGTCAATGGGATTCGCCTGGTGAAATTCCATGCTCGAAATTTTGCATCGACGAAATTCAGCGTCCGACCCGGGTCGACACTTTCTTGTGTGCATTGTTTTTGTGTTGCGTTCTAGTATACAACCAATGAGCACGAACCAGAAATCAACTAAGTCACTATCACGGCTATGTTTGTGTATATCTCTAGCTATAGTTAAGTGTTTTCTGCAATCTTTGGTCCGTTGAATGTTAGAATGTAGAACTGAACGAGAATGTGTGAAACTAGGCAGCAGGGTGATACAAGTAGGAAACCCTAGCAATGTTGTACCCCCTAAGGCTAAACCCACTATAGCCTACACAATATGAACATGTATAATGTTTGACACACCCCCATAGGCTATGTGGGAGACAACCAGATGGTCACAAGACCAGTCAAAGCAAAGCAAAGCAAGCTCAGGGTGGATCTCAAGGAAACCACACAAATTCCGAGCACAAGCAAGTGGTCACAAGACCAGTTCACATGCAGTTTGATAATATAACAAGAGTAAACATGCAGGTATATATATATAGAGATCACAGTACAAGCAGAGTCAAGAAGTGAGCAAGTGAGGGAGAGTAGGCACAAGGCCTAGAACAGTACAGAAACGCTGATGGTCACAAGGCTGAAGCGCCTTGGTGAACACATCAGCAGTGTTGGCCCGAGTGGCCACGTAACGCAGACGAAGCTGACCACGCTGCTGCAGCTCTCGAGCAAGGAAGTAGCGCAGAGCGATGTGCTTCGTCCTGTGCTCCAGTCTGTGCTCCTCACACAAGGCAATGGCGGCCTTGTTGTCAACGTACAGCACTGGAGGAGAACGAGGCCGCTCTCCCAGGTCGGTCAGCAGGTAGGTGAGCCAGCGTAACTCCTGTGCAGCCATGGCTGTGGCGTAGATCTCAGCCTCACAACTGGAGCTGAGAACAGAAGAAGAGCGAGTAGAACGCCAAGAAACTGAACCAGAGCCAAGGCTGAAGGTGTAACCCTGAGACGACCGCTGCGTAGCCTGGTCGTCAGCCCAAGAAGCGTCTGAGTGACCCGTGAGGACAACGTCGCTCCGACCTCCAAGCACGAGCCCCATGCCCGACGTACTGCACAAGTAGCGCAACACCCTCTTAGCGGCATCCATGTGCTCCTTCCGGTGACGGCCGGGAGCGACATAGCGTGCTAGGATGCTAAGAGGGTATGCCAGGTCAGGTCGAGTGCAGGTCATCAGGTACATGAGGCAGCCCACAAGCTCTGGATACGGGCCACTCGGCTCTACGGACTCATCCGAAGGCAGAGCTGAGAGCGAGTGACCGGTAGGCAGAGGAGTGGGCTGAGGCGAGGAGTACGTGAAGCGGAAGCGCTGAAGGACCTGCTGCACCATGTGTGACTGAGTCAAGGTGATGGTGCGCTGTGCTCTGTCCCGGGTGATCCGCAAGCCAAGATAGCTTGTCAGCTCACCCAGGTCTGTGCACGTGTGTCTCTTCTGCAGCTCCGACTTCACGTGGGCGAGTGCCTCAGTGTCAGCAGTAGCAAAGACCAAGTCGTCTACGTAAACAAGAACGTAGAACGGCGGCAGAGTGGTGTCGGTGCGTAGAAACAGCGACGGGTCAGCAGTAGAAGGAGCAAACCCAAGAGCAGCAAGAGTAGTCCTCAGTGTGTCGTGCCACTCACGGGGTGCCTGGCGGAGACCGTAGACTGGCCGCCGGAGGCTCCACTGGGTACCAGGAGGGAACGACCCAGTGAAGCCAGGTGGGCGGCGCAGCCAGATCTCCTCGTGCAGGCTGCCCTGTAAGAACGCAGTGCTGAAGTCAAGAGAGTGGAGCTCGTAGTCACGCTGAGCAGCGACGTGCAGCAGAACCCGAAGAGTGGTCATCTTCGGGGTCGGGGAGAAGGTCTGGAAGAAGTCAACTCCCTCTCGCTGACTGAAGCCTCGTGCAACGTAACGCGCCTTGAAGACAGGCGGAGAACCCGGCGGCCGCTTCACCCTGAAAATCCACATGCCACTGACGATGTTCGCCCCAGGTGGGGGAACCTCGTCGACGTAGGTGCCTGTGGACTTCCAGGATGCCATCTCTGCGTCCATGGCTGTCTGCCACTGAGAGGAGTAGGGACCCTCCATCGCCTCTGCGTAGGAGCGTGGGGTCGGGATGTCTGGTGCATCCGGGTCTCCCTCAGGGGCAACTAGCATGGACACGAGATGAGGCAAAGCAGCGGCAAAGCACTCAAACTCCTCCTGTCTGTCCTCAAGGACGTCCGTGCCAAGAGCACACTCACCCCCGACAGACGGAGGACAGACAGACTCAGACTCAGACTCAGCAACAAGGCTAGCCGCGTAGTCTAGACGACAGGCAGCAGCAAAGTCAACAAGCTCAGCGACTAGAGCAGACGCAGCAGAGGACTCAAAGGAAGGGTCAGTGACAGCAGTGGCAAGGAGACGCGTGACAGTAGGACTGGCAGCACGAAGAGAGTCAGACTCCGGGTCAGCAAGAGCAGGAAGAGAGGACGCTGGTGGAGACGGCAGTGGGACACGCTGTGGAGCAGTAGAGGGACGCAGGGTCATATAGTGAGTTGTCAGAACATATATAGCTTATGCTGTTGTGTAGGCTATAGTGGGGTATCCCATAGGGGGTACAACCCAATTAGGGTTTTCTATATGTACTCACCTCATTCATAGTTCATTCATCCTCGTTCTTCATTCTTCTCATGGTATCGAGCAGGTTCCCTCGTGGGAACTGTTCCTAGGGCCCACCGTTTTTTTTTTCCTGCCCGGAGCGCACTCTGCCCCTACCCGAGTCGCGCTCCCCTCTCTCTTGGCCCCTAGTGGCCCCTTTAGCCGCCCGTCACGGCCCTTAGACGCCCGCGCGCCGCCCGTCCCGGCCCCTTAGACGCCCGCGCGCCGCCCGTCCCGGCCCCTAGACGCCCGTGCGCCACCCGGCCCGGCCCCTAGACGCCCGCGCGCCGCCCGTCCCGGCCCCTAGACGCCCGCGCGCCGCCCGTCCCGGCCCCTAGACGCCCGCGCGCCGCCCGTCCCGGCCCCTCGACGCCCGCGCGCCGCCCGTCCCGGCCCCTCGACGCCCGCGCGCCGCCCGTCCCGGCCCCTCGCCGCCCGTGAGCCGCCCGTCCCGGCCCCTAGACGCCCGCGCGCCGCCCGTCCCGGCCCCTAGACGCCCGCGCGCCGCCCGTCCCGGCCCCTAGACGCCCGCGCGCCGCCCGTCCCGGCCCCTCGACGCCCACGCGCCGCCCGTCCCGGCCCCTAGACGCCCGCGCGCCACCCGGCCCGACCCCTAGACGCCCGCGCGCCGCCCGTCCCGGCCCCTCGACGCCCGCGCGCCGCCCGTCCCGGCCCCTCGACGCCCGCGCGCCGCCCGTCCCGGCCCCACGCCGCCCGTGAGCCGACCGTCCCGGCCGCGCACCGCAGTCCCGGCCCCACGCCGCCCGTGCGCCGCCCGTCCCAGCCGCGCGCCGCCGTCTCGGTCCCCACGCCGCCTGTGCCGCTGAGGAGCTGAGCCGCCCGAGCCGCCCGAGCCGCCCGCACCGCCCGAGCAGCCCGAGCCGTGCTGCCCCTCAGCAGCACAACCGAGCCGCCCGACAGCAGAGCAGCCGAGCCGCCCAGCAGCCGAGCCGCTCAACAGCCGAGCCGCCCAGCAGTCGAGCCGCCCAGCAGCCGTGCCGCCCAGCAGCGGAGCCGCCGAGCCGCCGAGCCGCCCGGCAGCCGAGCCGCCGAGCCGCCGCGCCGCCCTCCTTCCGGGCCGCCCGACCTGTCCAGTCTGGTGAGCACAGCGCCCTTTCACTGCACTGCCCTCACCCTACTGTTTGCGCTGCCAGTCGTCTAGGGTCATGGCTACCCCTAGTGTTCTAGTCTTTGACGCTGAGGGTCGGGCCATTGACTTTGAGGTCTGGGTGGATGACCTGCAGCTGTTCTTACAGTGCGATAGGGCAGATGGTCTCTCTCTCTTTGACCTCACCTCTGGCGCCTCCACTGCCCCTGCTGCTGACGCCGACGCCACTGTTCGCTCCCAGTGGGCCACGCGCGACGCTGCTGCACGTCTTGCTGTGCGTCGCCACCTCCCTACCTCCGAGCGTGCACACTTTAGTCAGTACAAGAGTGCTCAGACCTTGTACGACGCTGTAGTTGCGCGCTACTCCTCCCCTGCCACTGCTGCACTGAGCCGTCTCATGCTACCGTACCTCTTTCCTGACCTTGCTGCCTTTCCCACAGTCGCTGACCTCATTACGCACCTCCGCACTAGTGACACTCGCTACCGCGCTGCACTCCCTGCTGACTTCTGCGCCAAGAACCCCCCCCCCATGTACATCACTCTTTACTACATAGTCACTCGCCTTCCTGACTCCCTTCGTGTAGTCAGGGACCACTTTCTCTCTGTCTGTCCCACCACTCTCACTGTTGACCTCCTCGAGAAGTCCCTCCTAGCGGCCGAGAAGAGCATAGTCGCTGTAGGGGCCTCTCGTGGTGACCCGCGCACCCCCATCTTTGAGGGGTGTTCCCCCTCCCCCCTTCTGCCCTCTGTTGCCTCTGCTGCTGCGGCCGACCTCCTTGGTCTTGAGTCGGTCGGTGTGGCGTCTGTCCCTAGTGGGAGACGCCGCTCTGGCAAGGGCAAGGGGGGCAAGGGCGCTGGAGGAGCGAGCGGGGGCGGTGGAGGTGGAGGTGGCGGCAGTGGGGGGAGTGGGGGTGGCGGTGGGAGTGGAGGTGGGGGTGGAGGAGTCGGTGGCGGCAGTGGAGGCGGAGGTGTCGGCGGCGGTGGCAGTGGGAGCGGGGGTGGCGGAGGTGGCGGCGGCGGAGGCGGAGGTGGAGGCGGCGGCAGTAGCGGAGGCGGCGGAGGCGGAGGAGGCGGCGGGGGTGGAGGTGGTGCTGGTCGCGGGTCTTCGCAGAGGAGTGGCTCCGGTGGTGGCTCGCGCCAGCAGCAGCAGCGTGGTCGTGACACCTTGTCCCCTCAGCAGCTTCGTGAGTGGTACACTGCGCGTCAGCGAGGTGGGGGTTTTGGTCCGTGCTCCTACGTTTTGCGCACCGGCGACCGTGCGGGTGAGCAGTGTGGGGGTCCCCACCCCACTCAGCGCTGCTTTGGCCGCCTGACGGACGCGTGGCGTCACCAGTTCCCGGAGGCCTCAGAGATCCCTCGTTGGGGTGACCTGTCCAGGGCGGGTGTTGCCATCTATGATCTTGACTTTGATGCTATTCTCTCTGCCATGTATGCTGTGTCTATTAGTGATGAGGGTGACTGTTACCGGTGTTTCCCGCCCGATCCGGGTATTGAGACTGCTGCTCTAGGTCCTGGTGAGGCTGCTGCCCTAGGTGCTTGCGACGCTGCTGCCCTAGGTGCTCGTGTGTCTGCGTCCTCAGGTACTGGTGAGTCTGCGCTCTCAGGTACTACGTCGGCTTCGGCCTCCCTCACCTTCACCCTTGACTCTGGGGCGTCTCGCTCCTTCTTTAGGGACCGCACCACACTCACACCGCTGAGTCGACCGGTTGCAGTGTCTCTGGCTGACCCCTCTGGGGGTCCTGTCCTGTCTCGCTTCTCCACAGTCCTCCCGTGTCCGGCGGCTCCCTCTGGCACCCTGTCTGGTCTCTACCTCCCCTCGTTCTCTACGAACCTGGTGAGTGGTGCTGACCTACAGGATGCGGGTGTACACCAGTTCACTCCTGCGCGTCAGCGGGTGACGCACTGTACAGAGGCTCGCACAGGCCGACACCTGGCTACGTTTACCCGTCAGCAGGGGTCGAGCCTGTACACACTGACCACTGCGTCTCCTCCCGTTACTGAGTCTGGTAGAGTCGCTTCGTCGGGTCAGGTGTTTGCTGCTGCGTCCAGGTCTGGTCCTGAGTCTGCCCCCTGTTCTTGTCGTCTCCTGTCTCACGAGACTCTTCTCTGGCACCACCGTCTTGGTCACCCCTCTCTGCTTCGGCTCAGAGGCATGGCCTCCCGTCTTCTAGTGTCTGGTCTCCCCCGGTCCCTCCCTCCCCTTCCTCAGGGCCCTGGCCCTACCTGTGTCCCCTGTGTCGAGGGGCGCCAGCGTGCTGCCCCTCACTCCTCCCAGTTTCCTCCGACAGAGGCCCCGTTGCAGACGCTCCACATGGACGTGTGGGGCCCAGCCCGCGTCCGTGGGCAGGGTCACGAGCGCTACTTCCTGCTCGTTGTTGACGACTACTCGCGTTACACCGCAGTCTTCCCCTTGCGCGGCAAGGGTGATGTCACTGAGGTGCTGATCGACTGGATCCGCGCAGCTCGTCTCCAGCTCAGGCAGAGCTTTGGCTCCGACTTTCCTGTTCTGCGTCTGCACTCGGACAGAGGCGGAGAGTTCTCCTCTGGCCTTCTGCGAGCCTACTGTCGTGCACGAGGCATCCGTCAGACCTTCACGCTCCCGGACTCTCCGCAGCAAAATGGGATTGCTGAGCGCCGCATTGGCATGGTCATGGACGTCGCTCGTACGTCTATGATGCATGCGGCTGCCCCCCATTTTCTGTGGCCGTTTGCGGTGAGGTACGCGGCACGTCAGATCAACCTTCACCCCAGGGTCTCCAGGCCGGAGACCTCCCCAGCCTTGCTGTGGACCGGGAAGGTGGGCGATGCGTCGGCGTTCCGGGTCTGGGGATCTCGGGCGTTTGTCCGCGACTTGTCTGCGGACAAACTGTCCCCTCGTGCTGCTCCTTGCGTCTTCCTGGGGTTCCCCCCAGACGCGCCTGGGTGGCAGTTCTACCACCCCACCTCTCGCCGTGTTCTGTCCTCTCAGGACGTCACGTTCGACGAGTCGGTACCCTACTACCGCCTCTTCCCCTACCGCACTCCGTCCCCCCCCCCGCCCCCGCTCTTCCTTGTACCAGGTCCCCCCCCGGTAGACCCCCTCCCCCCTCAGGGTCCTGCCCCTTCAGGTGTGTCCCAGGTAGACGCAGTCGAGCCTGTCGAGGTCACTGGTGACTCTGGTGCTGCTGGGGGTACTGAGCCTGGGGGTGCTGGGCCTGGGGGTGCTGAGCCTGGGGGTGCTGAGTCTGGGGGTGCTGAGTCTGGGGGTGCTGAGCCTGGGGGTGCTGAGCCTGGGGGTGCTGAGCCTGGGGGTGCTGAGCCTGGGGGTGCTGAGTGTGGGGGTGCTACGCCTGGGGGTGCTTTGCCTGGGGGTGCTGGACCTGGGAGTGCTGCGCCTGGAGGTCCTCCGCCTCGAGTTTCTACGCGTGCTTTGTCTCGCCGGGAGCCACTCTCTCCACAGGAGCTGCGCGGGTGGTTTGCCCGGCGCTGGAGCCGTGCTGCTGGTGCTGGAGGTTCGTCGGCTACTGAGGGTGCTGCTGTTGCGGGTCCCGGAGGTGCTCGTACTGGGAGTACTGGAGCTGCTGGGCCTGCGGGTTCGACTGGAGCTGGTGCTGCTGAGGGTGTTGGCGCTGAGACTACCACTGGCGGTCCTGCTGGGGGTGCTCCTGGTGTTGCTCGAGGTTCTGGAGCTACTGGAGGTGCTGCTGGAGCGGGTGCTCCTGCTGGGGGTACTGGTGCTGTCCCTGCTGTTTCTGGCGTAGCTACGCGGCCTCGACCGTACTTCGTTCCACTCCTGCAGCAGGTTCTTGGTCTTCCGCCCTCTCCTGGTCCTCCTCCTCCTCTCTTGGAGGGTCCACAGCCTGTCCCGTCGCGGTCACTGCTACAGCCTACCTCCCCTTTGCCTGCTCCTTCTCCCTACACTGGTCCTACTGGAGGTCTTACTGAGCGTCGTGAGCCTGCGTCTCGCCCTGCGTCGCCTGTCCGTGCTGCTCGCGCTAGTGGTCGTGGTTCGCGTCAGCGTCCTCCTCCTGTCCCTGGCACGCACAGGATGTCTCTGCGTCCGTCTACTGCTCCTCTGCGTGCCCCTTTGCCTTCTCCTCCTGAGTCCTCTCTTCCTGCTCTTCCCGACCCGGAGTCGGACTCTCTTCGTGCTGCCAGTCCTACTGTCACGCGTCTCCTTGCTACTGTCGTCACTGACCCTTCCTTCGAGTCTACTGCTGCGTCTGCCCTAGTTACTGAGCTCGTCGACTTTGCTGCTCGCTGTCGCCTAGACTACGCTGCTAGTCTTGTCGCTGAGTCTGGGTCTGCCTGTCCTCCGTCAGTCGGGGGTGAGTGTGCCCTTGGCACGGACGTCCTTGAGGACAGGCAGGAGGAGTTCCAGTGTCTGACAGCTGCTTCACCTCATCTCGTGTCCGTACTGCTTACCCCTGAGGGAGACCCGGATGCACTTGACATCCCGACTCCGCGCTCTTACGCGGAGGCGATAGAGGGTCCCTACTCCTCTCAGTGGCAGGCAGCTATGGATGCAGAGATGGCTTCCTGGAAGTCCACAGGCACCTACGTTGACGCTGTCCCCCCTCTTGGGGCGAACATCGTCAGTGGCATGTGGATCTTCAGGGTGAAGCGGCCGCCGGGTTCTCCGCCTGTCTTCAAGGCACGTTACGTGGCTCGTGGCTTCAGTCAGCGACAGGGAGTTGACTACTTTCAGACCTTCTCCCCCACCCCGAAGATGACCACTCTTCGGGTGCTGCTACACGTTGCTGCTCACCGTGACTACGAGCTGCACTCTCTCGACTTCAGCACTGCTTTCTTGCAGGGCAGCCTGCACGAGGAGATCTGGCTGCGCCGCCCACTTGGCTTCACTGGGTCTTTCCCTCCTGGTACCCAGTGGAGTCTCCGGCGTCCAGTCTACGGTCTCCGCCAGGCGCCACGTGAGTGGCACGACACACTGAGGACTACGCTTGCGGCTCTTGGGTTTGCTCCTTCTACTGCCGACCCGTCGCTGTTTCTACGCACCGACACCTCTCTGCCGCCGTTCTACATCCTCGTGTACGTCGACGACTTGGTCTTTGCCACAGCTGACACTGCTGGACTCGCCCACGTGAAGTCCGAGCTGCAGAAGAGACACACGTGCACAGACCTGGGTGAACTGCGCAGCTACCTTGGCTTGCAGATCAACCGGGACAGAGCACGCCGCACCATTACCCTGACTCAGTCACACATGGTGCAGCAGGTCCTTCAGCGCTTCGGCTTCACGTACTCCTCGCCTCAGGCCACTCCTCTGCCTACTCGCCACTCACTCTCAGCTCTGCCTTCGGATGAGTCCGTAGAGTCGAGTGGCCCGTATCCAGAGCTTGTTGGCTGCCTCATGTACCTGATGACCTGCACACGACCTGACCTTGCATACCCTCTTAGCATTCTTGCAC
Organism: Closterium sp. Naga37s-1; assembly: GCA_947471745.1. Taxonomy (NCBI): domain Eukaryota; kingdom Viridiplantae; phylum Streptophyta; class Zygnematophyceae; order Desmidiales; family Closteriaceae; genus Closterium; species Closterium sp. Naga37s-1. The sequence continues at coordinate 1,540,476 of CANJKZ010001148.1, forward strand.
GCTATGTTGCTCCTGGGAGACACCGACCAGAGCACATGGCTGCAGCGAAGAGGGTGTTGCGATACTTGTGCAGTACGTCGGGCATGGGACTAGTGCTTGGAGGGCGGAGTCCAGTGGTCCTCACTGGGCATGCGGACGCTTCTTGGGCTGACGACCAGGCTACGCAGCGGTCGTCGCAGGGTTACACCTTCAGTCTTGGTTCCGGCTCTGTCTCGTGGCGAGCTACTCGCTCGTCCTCTGTTCTCGGCTCCAGTTGTGAGGCTGAGATCTACGCCGGGGCCATGGCTGCACAGGAGCTTCGCTGGCTCACCTACCTGCTGACTGACCTTGGAGAGCCGCCTCGTTCTCCTCCAGTGCTGTACGTAGACAACAAGGCCATGCTGGCCTTGTGTCGAGAGCAGCGCTTGGAGCACAGAACGAAGCACATTGCTCTCCGTTACTTTCTTGCTCGTGAGCTGCAGCAGCGTGGTCAGTTGCGACTTGCGTACGTGGCCTCTCAGGCCAACACTGCTGATGTGTTCACCAAGGCACTTGCGCCTTGTGACCATCAGCGCTTCTGCACTCAGCTGGGTCTTGTACCTGTCTTGCCTCACTTGCTCTCCTCTTGACCTTACTTGTACTGTCACATATATATACCTACTCTTGCTTGTCTAGCTCTATATATATATGTGTACTCCTGCATGTGAACTGGCCTTGTGGCCTTGTCGTTGTGCTCGGACTGTGTGGTGACGTTGTGATCCACCCTGAGCTTGCTCTGCTTTGCTTGACTGGTCTTGTGACCCCTTGTTCTCCCCCACTTTGCCTATGGGGGTGTGTCAGAACATATATAGCTTATGCTGTTGTGTAGGCTATAGTGGGGTATCCCATAGGGGGTACAACCCAATTAGGGTTTTCTATATGTACTCACCTCATTCATAGTTCATTCATCCTCGTTCTTCATTCTTCTCATGAGTGCCAAGGACAGGAGGAGGACGCTGACGTGGAACACGACGACCAGCGCGGACAGCGCGGACAGGCGACTCTGGACGCGTCTCAGGCGACGGAGGACGAGACTCAGGCTCACGACGCTCCGTAAGACCTCCCGTCGGCGCAGTGTAGGGAGAAGGACCAGGAAGTGGAGAGACTGGCTGTAACTGTGACTGCGACTGGACAAGCGGTGGACTCAGTAGGGGAGGAGTAGGACCAGGAGAGGGCGGAAGGCCAAGAACCTGCTGAAGGAGCGGAACGTAGTACGGCCGTGGCCGCTCAGCACCTCCAGCTCCAACCCCCTCAGCAGGGCCAGTCCCAGCAGCTCCAGCAGCACCGCCAGCAGCAGCAGGGTCCCCAGCAGCTCCAGTACCAGCAGCACCTCCAGCAGTGCCAGCAGCACCACCAGCAGCAGCAGCACCTCCAGCAGCGCCAGCAGCACCGCCAGCAGCAGCAGTACCACCAGCAGCTCCAGTAGCTCCAGCACCAGTAGCACCTCCAGCAGCGCCAGCAGCACCAGCAGCACCTCCAGCAGCGCCAGCCGCACCGCCAGCAGCAGCAGCACCTCCAGCAGCTCCAGCAGCACCAGAACCAGTAGTACCTCCAGCAGCGCCAGCAGCACCTCCAGCAGCAGCAGTACCTCCAGCAGCTCCAGCAGCACCAGCAGCACCTCCAGCAGCGCCAGCCGCACCGCCAGCAGCAGCAGCACCTCCAGTAACTCCAGAAGCTCCAGAGTCCACGACACCGGGAGCGCCACTCCGGAGACTGCAGCGCCTAGCGTACCACTCTCGGAGCTGCTGGGGAGAGGGCAGCTCCCGCCTAGGAGGGGAAGCACTAGCACCAGCTCCGGCACCACTCCGAGCTCCAGAAGCACCTCTCCTGAGGCTGCAGTACTGTAAGTACCACTCACGCAGCTGCTGCGAGGAGAGGCCTCCCCCAGGTGCAGCACGCTCAGGCTCAGTACTCTCAGACGTAGCACTCCCAGGCTCAGCACCCCCAGGCTCAGCACCTCCAGACTCAGCACCCGCAGGCTCCGCACCCCCAGGCTCAGCACCCCCAGACTCAGCACCCGCAGGCTCCGCACCCCCAGACCCCGCACCCCCAGGCTCAGCACCCCCAGACTCCGCAACCCCAGGCTCCGCACGCTCAGGCTCAGCACCCCTGGCAGGACGAGAGTCGACAGCTACCTCGACAGGCTCAACCGGGTCTACCTGGGACACACCTGAGGGAGCGGCACCCTGAGGGGGGAGGGGGTCTACCACAGCAGCACCTGGCGCGAGGAAGAGAGGCGGGGGGGGGAGCGGGGCAGTGCGGTAGGGGAAGAGGCGGTAGTAGGGCACGGACTCGTCAAAAGTGACGTCCTGAGAGGGCAGGACACGGCGCGAGGTGGCGTGGTAAAACTGCCAACCAGACGCGTCCGGGACAAAGCCAAGGAAGACACAGGGAACAGCGCGGGAGGAGAGCTTGTCCGCGAACGTATCGCGAACAAAAGCTCGGGACCCCCAGACCCGAAAACGCGACGCATCGCCAACCTCTCCCGTCCAACGCAGTGTCGGCGAAGTCTCCGGAACGGAGACACGGGGCCAGAGGTTGAGCTGATGCGCAGCGTATCGGACCGCAAACGGCCACAGAAAGTGGGGGGCAGCCGCATGGATCAAGGAGGTACGAGCGACCTCCATGACCAAACCAATGCGGCGCTCAGCAACCCCATTCTGCTGTGGAGAGGCCGGAAGCGTGAACGACTGGCGGATGCCGTGCTCCGCACAGTAGGCTGCCAAGAGGTCAGAGGAGAACTCACCACCTCTGTCAGAGTGCAGACGCAGGACAGGAAAGTCCGAGTGGAACCGCTCACTGAGCTGGAGACGAGCAGCGCGGATCCAAGGGATCAAAACATCAGGGACCTCACCCTTGGTGCGCAAGGGGAAGACCGTGGTGTAGCGCGAGTAGTCGTCAACAACGATCAGGAAGTACCTCTCCTGACCCTGTCCACGGACGCGGGCTGGGCCCCACACGTCCATCTGGAGCGTCTGCAAGGGAGCAGTCGTCGGGGGAAACGAGGAGGAGTGAGGAGCGGCGCGCTGCCGCCCCTCGACACAGGGAAGGCAGGGAGGAGCAGGCGAGGGTGGGAGTGGAGGGAGAACCCTGGGAAGACCAGAGACAAGGTACCGGTTGTGCATGGCACGAAGGCGCTGCACTGACGGGTGACCAAGACGGTGGTGCCAGAGGACAGTCTCGTGTGCCAGAGAGCGACACGAGCAGGGGGCAGACAGCTGACCCGACGCAGACGCAGACGCAGCTACCTGTGGGGACTCAGTGGTCAGTGTGTACAGGTCCGACCCCGGCTGCCGAGTGAAGGTAGCCAGGTGGCGGCCCGTCCGAGCGCACGTGCAGTGTGTCACACGCTCGTAGGCAGGGGTAAACTGGTGGACACCCCCGTCCTGGAGCGCACTACCCGCCACCAAGTTCGTAGAGAACGAGGGGAGGTAGAGACCTGACAGAGTGCCCGACGGGACCGCAGGACAAGGGAGAACAGTAGAGGAGGTCGCAATGACCGGACCCCCAGAGGGGTCAGCGAGGGAGACTGCAACCGGCCGAGCAAGCTGCTCAAGGGCAGTGCGGTCACGAAAGAAACAGCGGGAAGCGCCTGAGTCCAGTGTGAAGGTGTGCAGTGCCTCAGTAGACGCAGTACCAGAGGGCGCAGACTCACGAGTACCTAGAGCAGCAGCCTCACCAGCACCTGGGGCAACAGACACACGAGCACCTAGTGCAGCAGCCTCACCAGTACCTAGAGCAGCAGACTGGATACCGGGGTCAGGCGGCACACACAGGTGACAGGCACTCTCAGCACTAGTAGGAAATGCATACATGGCAGTGAGGATAGCATCATAGTCAAGAGCATAGATATCTACCCTCTGCCTAAGCAGCTCCACCCAGTCGGGGAGCTCAGCCGCGTCGCCAAACTCTGTACGCCAGGCGTCGCTCAGACGGGCGAAGCAGCGGGACTCTGTGTGACCAAACGTCCCGCAAGGCTGACCAGTCCGAGCACCAGTGCGAATGACGTACGGGCAGCGAGCAGTACCCCGTGACCCTCCACGCTGAGCGTACCACTCACGAAGCTGCTGGGGCGTGAGGGACTCACTCGGACGTCGCGGGAGCTGCATCTGGCCACCGCCAGGAGCAGCAGTAGCAGTAGTAGTAGCAGCAGCGCGGCCACCCCTACAACCCCAACCAGCATACCACTCACGAAGCTGTTGGGGCGTGAGGGACTCACGCGGACGGCGCTGGAGCTGCATCTGGCCACGCCAGGAGCAGCAGTAGAAGTAGAAAGAGCAGTAGCAGCAGGAGCAGCAGTAACAGCAATACGGGCAGGGCAGTGCTCACCAGTGGCGAGAAGAGCAGGCGTACGACGGTGGTAACGGCGAGGCCGCTACCACTGCAGGGCGAGGGCTCCGCAGCAGCTGCAGGGGCGGCTGCTCCAGGGGCCAGGGGCGGCTGCAGAGGTCCAGGGGCGGCTGCTGCAGGGGCAGCTGCTGCAGGGGCGGCTGCTGCAGGGGCGGCTGCTCCAGGGGCCAGGGGCAGCTGCTCCCTTTTTTTTTTTTTTAATAATTAATTATTTATTTTAGGGTTTGGCAGAGCGCACTCGGCGCTGTAGAGGCGGCTCGCGGGCTGCAGGGTGGCTCGGGCAGCAGCGAGGGGGGGGGGGGGGGGGGGGGGCGGCGCGCGGCTCCCCAGGGCGCCGCGACGGGGCAGCGGGGGGTGGGGGGGGGCCGCGCGCGGCTCCCTAGGGCGTCGCGACGGGGCAGCGGGGGGTCGCGCGCGGCTCCCTAGGGCGTCGCGACGGGTCAGCGGGGGCCGAGCGCGGCTCCCCAGGACGTCGCGACAGGGCAGCGGGGGCCGAGCGCGGCTCCCCAGGGCGTCGCGACGGGGCAGCGGGGGCCGAGCGCGGCTCCCCAGGGCGACGCGACGGGATAGCGGGGGTCGCGCGCGGCTCCTCAGGGCAGCGCGACGGGGCAGAGGCAGCGCCCACGGGCGACACGCGGCTAGCAGAGGCGGCTCGGGGGGGGCCTGACGGGTCTGCAGAGGCGGCTCGGGGGCCTGACGGACCTGCAGGGGCGGCTCGAGGGCCGTACTAGCTTGCAGGAGGCAGCGCGAGGGCTGCAGGACGGCACGCGGGCAGACCGAAGGGCAGGTCGCACGGGGGCGCACGAGGGCGCACGTAAGGTAGGGCGCACGAGGGCGCACGAGGGCGCACGAGTATAGAAAGGCGCACGAGGGCGCACGTAAGGTAGGGCGCACGAGGGCGCTTCTAGCGGAATAGTGGGCCCGTAGGAGAAAGCGGTCCTAGGTAGCAACCTAGGCTCGTGATACCATGTTAGAATGTAGAACTGAACGAGAATGTGTGAAACTAGGCAGCAGGGTGATACAAGTAGGAAACCCTAGCAATGTTGTACCCCCTAAGGCTAAACCCACTATAGCCTACACAATATGAACATGTATAATGTTTGACATTGAATTCGTGCTTCCAAGCTCTATCGAGCTGCAATGGTAGTGGAATTCTACAATTGCTCCTTCACAGTCTGTTTCTGCTCTTGTTGCTGCTGTAGCTGACATTGCACTCTCTTGAATTCTCTACTGCCTTTCTTCGGGGCAGGCTGCACGAGCAGATCTGGCTGCGCCACCCTTCTGGTTTCACTGGCTCTTTCTCTCACGGGACCAAATGGAGTGTTCTGCAGCCGGTCTATGGTCTGCGTCAGGCACCTCATGAGTGGCACAACTTCTTGCGCACCACTCTTGCTGCCCTCAGTTTCATCCATTTTTTCAGCTGACCCCTCACTCTTCGTTTTGTTCTTGGCCCGCCCATTTCTATGTATTGGTTTACGTTGACGACCTGCACTTTGCCACTCCATTCCGTGAGACACTGGCCTCTGTAAAGGCCGAGCTGCAGAGGAGGCACACCTGCACTGATCTTGGCGAGCGACGCCAGTATCGTGACTTCCAGATCACCAGGTTCAGAGCAGCGCGCACCATCACTTTGACTCGGACACACATGGTGCAGCAGATTCTCGAGCGGTTCCGCCTACTTTTCTCCGCACCACAGCCCATCCCCTCTTACATTTGACCCTGGGCTCACGGCTCTTGTTCCTGACAAGCCTATTAAACATAGGCAGTCATTACGCAAGACCTAGCCTCATGTACCTGATAACTTGCACTCGTTCAGACCTAGCGTTCCCTCTCAGTGTCCTTGCTCGCTTTATGGCGACAGGGAGGCACCGTCCTGCGCTAATAGGGTGTTTGCTCATTCCTTCGCTCAATGTATTGTTTTGCTTCGATAGTGCAATCTTCATCCCCTCACTCAATTGCACTCGTAGCACCATCCTTGAATGTTTTAGCCTCTCACTTCAAGGATTCATATTAATGTAAAATAACAAATGGTGCTGACTCAGAATTCGTATATAATGAGTGACCTGCACACTCTAAGCAGTATATGTTGTAGTGAGACCGAGTATTCACTGTAATGTTGAAGTACAGTAAGGGCGGGGTGCATCATGCTATTTTTCAGGATCGCGATCTCAAGCGATCCTCACTACAGTGTTTTGTCTTTTGAGCACAGTAACTACGGTAGCATTGCTGCACCTCGACCTTGGGGGATCGCGAAAACTGCCACCCAACCACCCTCGATCACGCTGGATCTCAAAGCCTGCGATCCCACGCGATCAAGGGTTGGAGGTGCACCACGTGCACACCGATCCTTCTCGCGAGAAAAATATTGTCGCCGAACAACAAAACGAAAAGAGGGCGAGGTAAATATGAAACGGTTACGGAATAAAGTCTGAAACCAAAATGTACAGGCGACGCCTTGACCGCGTCTCATTGGTGGTTGGGGGTCGGGACTGCAAAACTGCAGGTGGTGCATCATAGGGGGGTACCATTGGGTCGCAGGGGACCCCCAGCATGCCCAACCCAACCAGATTCCACAGGGTTGCGGTTCTAATATCGCGATCATGCAATTTCATGCAATTTCAGCATGATGCACCCCGCCCTAATGGTGAAGTGGCAGACTAGCAAGACCGAAAATGTGGCAGAGAATGATCATGTGGGCAAGTCGTGTCATGTCATCTGGCTGGAGGACTGTCGAACTGTACACATCGGTCCTGAAAGCGCGTTTATCATACGTGGCTTCAGTTTTACCACGTCATATCGTTATCAGCCAACCGACCACTCCGTCAAGCTTTGATGCATCCAACGACCAATTGGGAAAAGAGATCCAACAAGGTGGTTCTGGGCACCATAGGCTGTAATGATGTTTTGCGTCACACATGCCTGCCTAGCTCCAGGTGTTGGCGGGCTGGGCACCACGGGCTGTAATGATGGGCGTCAGAAATACATCCGGCAGCCCGACGAAGTGCGCATAGATTGCCTGCGGGGCAAACGAAAAGTGACATGCGCAGTTCGAGCTCAACGTCCGTCCAGGGCTATTGCTATGATTTTTTCTAGCTCGGACGATCCGGGCCCCAGTGAAAAAGACCCTGTAAAATCCGAGCCAGCGGAAAAAAAGCCTTCACGAATCTGGGTTCCAGCCAGAAAAGGCCTGAATTCTACCTACCGGAATTTCGCGAGATAGGGAAATTATCGAGATGAACGAGTGGATCTAGAGGGGTTGAGAGAGACTTCAAATTTATACGTGGAGGACTACTAATAGCCATATCAACGTAGTACGGGGAAATCAAACACCTGGAGGCCAAACCAGGAACGAATGCTAAGGAAATTCCACTGAAAGTGGCCTATGCGTTCTACACGGGGAGAGGGAGGGGGATGCGAAGCAGGTTGGGGAGAATAAGTGTTGTGAAAACAAATCCGGGTACCCACTAAACAACCCCGGAGAAATCCGAGTGAGCTCAAGAGCCACCCTTCAGTTTTACAGGCTGGTCCGAAAATCCACAAGTGAAAATCGGGGTTCCTCTAAGAACAACCTTGTAATCTCAGTAAATACAGGTCCTGCTTCCGTCCCCCTTCCTCACCTCCCCCCTTCTCCCCCCCACCCCCAAACCAAACCCCCTCGCACTTTCTCCCCCGCGCATCATTTTCCCATCCCCAACCAATTGGGGACATGCAGCATCAAAGGTTGCGGTTGGTCGTTGGATTTAGGAATGACGTCGTCACACAGTCTGCCTTCGCTGCAGCACCATGTGTGGATCACTGGGGACAATGATGCTGGCAAATCGCAGCTGGGCTGTGTGTTTCGCCCAGCTCGATGAGCATTCGGATTCCTTGGTCGTGACTCGTGACTCGGGACATGCCACGCTGGTTGTTGCCGGAAGGGTGCAGAACAAGATTTATTGGTCGATGGGTCGCTGCCCTCGTGATCACGAAAGCACAAATTTGATGGGTTGAGTTGCTCGGGCAACGGCCCGGCCCAGGAGAAGTACACTTTGGCTTGTCAATTGGCCAGGCTGCACCACGTTTTGCAATATAGTTCATACTGACATTTAGTGGAAATTGGCCCGACTTTGTATATTCTCTCGCTTTTCCGTAAGCGTCACAGGGAGTGATCACGCCTGTGTAGCAAGTTTGTTGCAAGTACAGTTGATTGAACGAGCAAGAACTGCACTATTGAAGCAAACAGTAGAATGAGCGAAAAGGCATATGCAAATTGTTATATAACTAAGTGTTTCGACAAGAGTAATGTGCTCGCGAAGAGGTCTTTCGGGCCTGATGTCAAGGTTGGGAAATGTCGAATCCTAAGGTCGTGTCGTATGTTATCACCCAAGCCGAGTGGATTGGGCGCAATAGGCGCGATGGTCGTGTTGGCAGGATGAATATTAAGGCAACTATCGCGAGGTGGTAATGGACTACTGTTAATTGTAAAATCCGTGAAAAATATTGTACGCGGTATGCAGTGTCTTGTGAAATAAGGAAAAGCGTTTTCCTTACAAAGGTGAAGAACTAATACGACAAAAGGCCAAAGAGATGAGATGGGCTCGAACATTTCGCGGGTTAATGACAATTTTATGTACTGAAGACATAGATCTCGTTACATTTGTTTTTTTCAGTGCCGCCTCTGCCAAGGTGACTCTATAATAGTCTATGGTCAGGTATACAAATACGAACAGGCCTTCATACAGATATCTAGGTGTACCATGTATAGTCCCAAGTGCCCCACGACAATCCAGACTCGTTTCAGGAGCAAAGTGTGGTTTCAATATTCGGAGGGGCGTGAAGTGTAAGTGTACACGCACACATGCGCTAGTTTGACCAATGATTTTGCTTGCTGCCGCGAACCTCCTCCCGATTTATCCAAAATTGATCGAGGCGGCTGCCCAGATCAACCAATCACACCTGTCCGCTAGCCGATCGTTTGGTGGACCCGATTCAATTGAACATTCTCGTCCTCGTGTCACGCCGATCTGTTCATCGCAGCCTTTCATCCCTTCGCTGAATGTAGGCTGGAATGGAGGCTGTTTTAGGGAAGGGATGCTGTGCGTCAATGTTTGTGGCATCACCAGCGTGGGTGCACGAGGAATCTGTTGAAGTGAAGCATCAGTTGAGCATGCGTCTGCGGCAGAGCTACAGAACGAGATGCAGAGGGGAGATGACAAGCATGATCCACATGCATTTCAGTTCAACACCCCTCCCCCCCCCCCCTTTCCCCCACGCCGCCCGCATTCCGCAAATCCTAAGCCCCTCCCCTTCTGCCACCAAGTGTAGTGCGATCGCCAAGCATATTCCCCCCTGCCCGCAATTCCCATCCTGCGAAAAGTTGGCGTCATCCTGAATTGATCACCTCCGCGAACTCCTCCGGGCCCCCTTGCGCGACACTCGCTGTACGAGACGATTGCTTACTATTTCCCGAGCCTTCACTTTCTTGCCTTGCAACATTTCTCTCATTTCTGATCTTGAAAGCCACTGAATCGCTCGCGAGCTAATTTAGAGCTTTCCGCGGTCACTTAACATAGTTCGATCCCGTTATCCCCGATCTTCCCCTCGCGGCGTGCAAGTCACCTGTACTCCAGGCCCAATATCCTCTTTCTATCTTGTCGATCTCTTAATAATCTAAAATCCCGACATGCTGCATGTCCCGAGCTCGCATCCTGCAATGGCGGGGAATTATCACCACGCCATGAAGCCATGGAAAAGCCACAAGCCTCCTTCTCTCGAGACTTTTCCCTCCCTCGAATCCTCGGATTCCGGACCTCCAACTCTCGTTTCCTCCATGGGTTTCCGTCACTTGCTTTCCCGCCCCCTGATCGAAGCGCCGTGCCGCGATCCGTCGTATCCGTCGTCCGTTACCGCGATTTCCGGAGCTCCTTCCGTTTCCCATCGCCCGATCGGTGTCCATCTCTTCACGGAGGATTCGGGGGAGTACGGCTCGCATGTGCGACAAGGGATGTCGCCTGGGGGGGGCTGTGCGCGTGAGGCGTGTGCGACATTATTAAGCGACGGGGCAAGCGACGGAGGAATCTACGTTTTCGGGTGTTTCGCGCAACGGAAGCCTTCGCGACCGATTATTGACATCAACCTCCCGCCTTCTTCGCTTCATGACTCCACGTCACAGGTAAAATCGCAGGCCTTCGGTAACGTTTTTGTACCTCGATCAAGGAGAAATACCTGTTTCTATCGAAGACAGCTCAATCATTCTGGTTCTAGTTTAAAACTCCTAGCGTGGCGTGGCGTGTTTTGTTTTTTTCCCTTGCATATGTCCCAATTCTCATGATTCCGTGTTTACTCTGGTTTCCCTGATTTCTACAGGATTCTTCTCAAGCCCCTGCGACTCCTGGGGCCAGTGACGGCTTCAAACCTGTCGCATGCCACGGCATCAACATGTTCTTCGCTCGCGACGACGTCGCAGACGCGTCGCACGGCCTCACCACTGCGACAGCCGCTCGCACACGCCCTGCCCCCGTCCCAGCTAATGCCGTTTCTGGGCCGCAGTCCCCTGCTCCTAGATCCGCTCTCCCCCACAGCCTTCGTCATAAAGCCGGAAGCCGCCTGTCATTTCCCGTGATCAAAGATTCGATCGTCGTCGCGAGCGCATGGGGTTCGCATGAAGTGCACAGCCATGAGCAGCAGCGCCAGATGCAGGATCGTCATCAGCAGCAGACGCAGCCGCTTTATCAGCAGAAGCGTGACGTCTGGAAATCAGCATGCACAGCTGAAGTGGCGCCAGAATCGCCCGGCCGTTGGGACTCGAGCGAAGTGGACGACGGAGCTGCGGCGCAGAGTAATGGAATCGTGAAGACCTGCGCTCACTGCGGCACGTCCAAAACGCCTCTCTGGAGAAACGGCCCTCCCGGACCCAAGGTAAACACATCATTCTCATATTTCTGCAGGGGTGTAGACATGCAAAATGTTTATCCTGACTAGAGGAAGAATGGATGGCATTAGTTGCTAATTTTCTTGTATTACTGTTTTCTCTCTTTGTTCCTGCAGTCACTGTGCAATGCATGTGGCATTCGTTTCAACAAGATCCGCAGCGGCAAGCGCAAAGCATCCCCCCAGGAGGCAGCCATGCTGAGAGAATACGATACTGTCAATCCGGGCTTCTCCAAGCCTCCGCCTCAATCGCCAGTGCACAAACCGCACTCCAGGCTGCCTCGCCCCCTCGCTGGTCCGTTTGTTTACGGGCCTTCGCCGTGCTGGGAAGGCCTTCCATCTGCTGCCACCAGCAGCAACAGTGACTGCGGCAGTCCCACAGGAGAAGGGCCAGAGGGAGGTGATGTTAGCGAGGATTCAAGGACTCATGTTGGAAAGAAAGTTTGTCTGCGCCATGAGGATCAGGTTGAAAATAAAATGGGTGGGGATGATGTGGTGCTTGGAGCTGAGCTCCTCGTCTCACTTTTTGGCAGCTGCCCAGTGTAAATGGTGTACGTGAAGGACAGCCTCTCCAGCAGTCTACTGCATGCTTGACTGTAAATTACAACATGTACAGCTAGGTCACTTCTTAGGACGTAAATTGTAATGGTAACATGCAATGAGAAGTCACTTACATATGCTTTTTGGATCCACCTAGTCTCTTGGCTTTCTAGGTGATTTCAGTGTCCGTTTGTGTTGGAATAACTTCTTCGAGCGACGTCAAGTGTGCTGCTTTGCACGATATCGAGACTCGCTAGTAGTGAGACGATAGCATATCAGCGTGTCCACACAGCCAGACCTTGACTGGTCCGTGATTTCATCCTCGTGATGACCACCGTTTTCGTCACGAGTTCACGGAGAACCTGAACGTCGAGTTCCGGATATTGCGCTGGGAATCGCGCATCAAGTATTTCGCGGGTAATCTTCGGACGCGTCAAACCGAAATGGTGCTCTCGCACATCGACCACTTCACCATTCTTGTTCTCTCCAGTAGCTCTAATCGTTGCGACCCTCCTGCCTCTTTCTCTCATCCCCTCTTCCCATGCTCGAAGAATCCCCTCAGCTTAGTATTTATTTGGGTCGGGCGAGCGCTGTTCCGAGTATAACGCATTAGCGATGTACGTGATCTCTCTATCCGCGCCGCTACTGGCACAGTCACGGAAAACAACAACCCTGCCGGCCGGAGAGCCTAAGCCGTTAGATTGACGAGCCGACAGAAGCTGACGCGGAAAACCTCCTGCGACAAACGACAAGCCGTTAATCGGCATTTTATCGCAGCCGGGCGACGGCGATGGCGGAAAGGCGCCACGTGTCAACTTGAACCTGGCGGTTGACACGTACGATGAGGGATCGTACGGCGGGGCGGAAGTCGGGCGGCACAGGGAGTTGACACGAACGTGTCGTACATTGCTGCGTCGTACGCCGAGTGGGTGGAGAGTGCAGCGCGCGACCCGTTCCGCTGTATGACGAACCAGTAGAGGTCCTTGGTCAGGTGCGCTTGCGAACTCCGCCAACTTGTACTTTTTCTGTTTTACCTTCGCTAAAGTGCGTTCGAGCACCACCGACTTCTACTGCTCCGTGTCCCACGCTCCATGTGCATGGGGTTGGAAGCCATGGCGATTGTTTTTAGGTATGCTTGTAACTGACAGCTTGTGGGTCAGCTTGTATCGGGTCAGCATGTAGCGGGCAGCTGGCATATTCATTTGTGGGCTGGAATTCGCATAACACTCCGCTCTCATGTCGAGGTGCCTCGGAAAAGGCTTCAGCTCCGGATTCCCCTTCCCCTCACCCCATTCTGCTTCCCCCATCTCCCGCCCCCATTCCTCTCCCCCAGTTCCCCTTCCCCTCTTACCCTTCCTTCCCTCCTCCCCCGTTTTCTCCCAACCGTTTTGTCCACCCCCCACCCCAACCTCCCCTCCCCCCTCCTTTTTTAGTTCTTCCATCATTGACCCACATTAACCCTCGTTGACCCTCCCTGACCCTCACTGACCGAACCTCACTACTAGTTCCTCGGTGTCGACTTATTGACTGACATTGACTCCTATTGACTCTCGTTGACTCTCGTTGACCCTTGTTGACGCTTATTGGTTCTTGTTGACCCTCAGAATCCGGACCTGCTGGAGCAGAGGCGGTTCCGCGCTTTGGATTCAAATATATCCCTAAACGCTTTCACCCCCACGACCTCTAGTTGCTCTCGTTGACTTTCGTTGACCCGTGTTAATCATTCTGTAATAATTCTGAGGTTTTCCTCTGCATTACCCCTCCCCTTCCCTCCCCTGCCCTCCCCTGCCCTGCCCTGCCCTGCCCTGCCCTGCCCTGCCCTGCCCTGCCCTGCCCTGTAACCACTGTATTGGAGAACTTATGATTCCGATGAGTCCAAATACGATGCGATGCTAATGATTCCAAACGTATGCATCGTTTCACGGCAGTGCACGGATAATGCTGGTGACTTGATTTCCTACAAGCTTACTGTAAGAACGATAGTTGTCAATTCCATGTTGTCGCTGTGTTCCCATCTGTGATATAGGAGTACGTGACCAGGTTAGGGGGAACGCCACCCCTTTCTATGGCACGCAGTGGCATCCAGAGGTGGGTTGTTCCATGCTGACGTGTATTGTGATATGCTGACGTGGATTGTGACATGCTGACATGGGTCGTAGTAGCAGAAGAACGTCTATGAATGAGGGTTGGACCATTGGACGCATACAGCACTCCATTGTTCAGGTCTATGGCATCTCCTCCCCCTCACATCTCTACCCCTTCACCCTCCCATCTCGCCTCTCCCATATCCCTTACATCTCATCCTTCCCATTACCCCGCATGGCAGTGAGGCCCATGACAATAGTACTAGCAAACGCAGCACAACTGTCGACAGGAGCACAAGTTGTCAATAGTAGAGCATTGTGTCAAGAAGTGATGTGTGCATTGAGTAGGATGAGAGTACAAGCAGGAAACCCTAAGGGGTTGTACTCATTAGAGTATGCCCCACTACAGCCTAGAGCATACAAAACATAGTTTGACACACCCCCATAGGCAAAGTGGGGGATAGCAAACACAACAGACGGTCACAAGACCAGTCAAGCAAGAGAACAAAACTAAGCAAAGCTCAGGGTAGATGTCAAATGTTTATATGTTCTAGATGTTAGTTATTCTAGGCTACAGTGAGTTGCCCTCTAAAGGGTACAACATTCTCTAGGTCGACACTTGTATCTCGATTGTTCCTACTCACTCACATAATTCTCTCGACACTTTTCCTAGCCTATTTTAAGATGGTATTAGAGTAGGTAATTTTTCTCCCTCCCACGCTTCCGCTCCCTCCCTTAGCCGGTCCCGAGGCGCCCGTCCCTTAGACTCCGTTTCGTCGCGGGTAGGACGGCCCCCGCGGGCCTCGTTTTCGTCGCGTTCAAAGGCCCCCGCGGGCCTCGTTTTTCGTCGCGTTTAAAGGGCCCCGCTGGCCCCTCGTTTCGTCGTGCTCCAGAAGGGACCCCCCCCCGCGGGCCCGCGTAGTCGTGCTTAGCCCGCAACAGCCGCGCGTGCAAGCAGCGGGCACACACGCACCAGCAGCAGCAGCGCGCGCGTTAGCCAGCGGCAGCCGCGCACGCCACTGCAGCACGCGCATTGCAGCAGCAGCGCTCGCATTGGAGCAGCACGGCTAGGCAGCAGCGGGTGCTACTGCAGCAGCACGGCTAGGCATCAGCTAGCCGCCAGCAGCTCGCCGCCAGCAGCAGCTAGCCGCCAGCAGCTCGCCGCCAGCAGCAGCTAGCCGCCAGCAGCTAGCCGCCAGCAACTAGCCGCCATCAGCAGCTAGCCGCCAGCAGCAGCTAGCCGCCAGCAGCTAGCCGCATGCTAGCCCCTCCCACCCGCCCACAGCCCCTTTCAACCGCTCACAGCCCCTTCCAACCGCTCACAGCCCCTTCCAACTGCTCACAGCCCCTTCCAACCGCTCACAGCCCCTTCCAACCGCTCACAGCCCCTTCCAACCGCTCACAGCCCCTCATCACGCGCGCACACCACCCAGGACCACCCGACCTCCGTTGGTTCGACACTCGCGTGTTTCGCACGTACTCACAGTGTTTCGCACCGTCGCGGCTGGAGGCCGCTCCACTTAGCTGTTTAGGCTAGGCTTGACGTTCGTTGTTAGCTAGGTCTCTCCTCGCTCCGCCAGCCCCTCGAACGACTCTCTGGCTCCTCGATCGGCTCGTCAGCCCTGCCTCCTCCAGCCGTGTGCTCCTAGCCCAGCTAGCTCCCAGCTCCGTTCGTTACTAGACTGGCGTTCCTAGCTCAGTTTTCCTCCGTGCTCCGGCAGTACCTCGCCTAGTCCCACCTGGCGCTCCTCGCTCCTAGCTCCGTTTGCTCCATGCTCCAGGTGCTCCTAGCCTAGCGTCCAGTATGGACTCCTCCCGCCGCCTTCGTTTCGATGCAGAGGGGCGCCCGATAGAGTTCGGCACCTGGCTCCGCGAGACTCAGCGCTATCTCACCAGTCAGCACCAGGACGGCGCCACCCTGTACGCCCACGCGTCCGGCGCCCTCCAGGCACCACCGCGTCCCGAGCCCCTCCCTGCCGTGCCCCCCCCCGACTCCGGAGGCGCAGGCGGACTACGCTCGTCTCGTCTTGGCGAGGGACGTTTGGGACTCCCGTGACGCTGCGGCTGCACTCGCGCTGACCGAGCTCCTTCCGCCGACTGAGGCTGCTCACTTCGACCTGGTAGAGACTGCGAAGGAGGTGTATGATGCTATTTCTGCACGCTATTCCACCCCTTCCTCTGCCTCCCTCAGCCGCATCCTCATGCCGTTCGTGTTTCCCGACCTCGGCTCGTTTGCGACTGTCTCTGACCTAGCCACACACTTGCGCTCCCTTGTCGCTAGCTACCGAGCAGCTTGCACTGAGGCTCAGCTTCTTGTTGCCCCTCCTCCTATCTGGCTCACCGTCCACTGGGTAGTCACTCGTCTCCCTGACCGCCTCTCCACTGCCCGTGACGCACTTCTCCAGCAGCACCCCAGTGAGCTTACGATTGATCTTCTTGGGACCACTCTCGGGAAGATCGAGAGTGACCTCCTCTCTGTTGCCTCAGCCACTGACGCAGTTGCCCCTCGTCTGTTTGAGGGGTGTGCTGTCCCCCAGCTTCCTACCTTCACTGCTACTCGTGCCTCTGCTGCTGTGTCAGTCTCTGAGGACACTGCAGCTGTTTCTACCGCTGACAGGCAGAAACGGGGCAAGGGAGGTAAGAAAGGGGGGAAGGGGGGTGGCGGCGGTGGAGGAGGTGGCGGTGGTGGAGGCGGCCCTGGGGGCGGCAGTGGTGGCGGTGGCGGTGGTGCCCTAGGCGGAGGGAGCTCTGGAGGAGGTGCTGACCCGCCTGCTGGAGGAGGTTCGACCAGCGGTGGTGCGGGGCCCCAGCAGCAGCAGCCACAGCAGCAGCAGCCACAGCAGAGACAGCAGCAGTAGCAGGAACAGCAGCAGTGGCAGGCACCACAGCAGTTTCAGTCATGGGGACCCCCACTGCAGTGGGGTCCGCAGCAGCACTGGGGCCCTCCGCCACAGTGGGGACCTGGAGGACCCGGGAGCACTAGCCGCAGCAGCAGCACTACCAGTTGGGCCCCCCGCCCCCCGCGGCGCAACACCGGCCCCTGCGACCACTGGTGCGTCACCGAACCGGGCAGTCCCTGTGTATGCGGCTGCGACGACCACTCTGCAGCGCGGTGCTTCCGCCACCTCGACGACCTCTACCGTGCACGCTGGGGTCCTGAGGCGACCACCTTGCGCTGGGCTCGCCTGCTAGCCCGTAAGATTCCTGTATTTGAACTGTCTATGGACGATGCTCGTCAATATGCTTTGTATGCTGATGTTGACTATAGTGCTGATGGATATGTGTGCTCGCGTGTTCGTAGTCTAGGATGCTTGCCTCCTGTTAGTGTAGACCTGTGCCTCTCTAGTCTAGGTGCTTGTGTCTCTGCTATAGGTGCTTGTGTAACCTCCGAACCTGCCACGCCTCCGGCTGAGGCGTCTCTGTCGTTCACGCTGGACTCTGGCGCGTCGCAGTGTTTCTTCCGCGACTACACGACCCTCACACCACTCCTTGCTCCGGTTCCGGTAGCTCTGGCTGATCCTTCTTCAGGACCAGCCGTTGCGCGCAGCTCCACCACCCTCCCGTGCCCTGTGGTCCCCTCCGGTGTCCTGCGCGGCCTCCACATCCCCTCGTTCACTCGGAACTTGGTGGGTGTTGGATACCTCCAGGACAGGGGGATCACCGTTACCTTTGTGGGGGGTGGAAGGACTGTTGTCTGTACAGACGCCGCTACAGGTGCTGTTCTCGCCACGTTCACCAAGGAGTCCCGCTCTGGTCTCTACGTTCTCCACACCGAGCGCTCCTCGGTTACTTCCTCCGTTCAGGTCGCTGCGTCCCCTCAGGTCCCAGTGTCTAGTCCGGTTGCTGTGTCTGGTCAGGTAGTGGTGTCGGGTCAGGTTGCTGCGTCTTGCTCCTGTTGGTCCCTCGCCCACCCGACCGTCTTGTGGCATCACCGCCTTGGCCACCTGTCGCTCCCCCGCCTCCGCAGCATGGCCAGTCACAGTCTTGTCTCAGGTCTCCCGCGCGTCTTTCCGTCACTCCCGCCCTCGCTTGCCCCACCCTGCACACCTTGCGTTGCCGGCCGCCTGCGCGCCATTCCGCACTCCTCCTCCCTTCGTCCGGCCACTGCTCCCTTCCAGACTCTCCACCTGGACGTCTGGGGCCCTGCCCCTACGCTCGGACCTGAGAGGGAGCGCTGATTTCTAGTGGTCGTTGACGACTACTCCATGTACACCACGGTGTTTCCTCTCGCGAAGAAGTCCAAGGTGACTTCTACGCTAATCCGGTGGCTTCTGGCCACTGAGGGCACTCGTGGTAGTCGTGTCCGTTGTCTCCACTCCGACCGTGGGGGTGAGTTTCGCTCCGGCGTCCTTGCCGGGTTCTGCGGCGAGCAGGGCACCAGACAGTCCTGGACGCTGCCGGAGTCCCCACAGTAGAATGGGGTTGCTGAGCGCCGCATTGGCTTGGTCATGGACATCGCCCGCACGTCCATGATCCATGCCCGTGCGCCCCATTTTCTGTGGCCCTACGCGCTGCGCTACGCCGCGCACCAGCTGAACCTCCATCCGCGTGTCTTGCGGCCAGAGGTTTCACCGACCAGTCTTTGGACTGGGTCCCCTGGTGTTGGGTCGGCCTTTCACGTTTGGGGCTGCCTTGCGCTTGTCTGCGACACCTCTGCGGACAAGCTCTCGGCTCGCGCCATCCCCTGTGTCTTCCTTGGTTTCCCGGTGGGCTCTCCCGACTACTCCTTTTACCACCCGCCCCTCCACCAGTTTCTAGACTCTCGTGACGTCCGGTTTGACGAGTCAGTGTCGTACTACACCTGGTACCCCTGTCGAGGTCTCCCGGTTCCCCCTCCCCCCCTCTTCCTCGCACCCTCTCCTCCCCCTGCTCCCGCTCCTCTGGTACCCCCGCCCCCCCCTGGTCCTGCCCTGTCAGGTGTGTCTCACGCTATCCCTCTCCCCTCGGTCGCGCGTCAGGTAGCGTCTCCCTCCCCGCAGTCCTCCTCACAGTCCCTTCAGCAACCTTCGGCACTTCCGCGACAGGCTACTGTGGACTCGGTTGGTGTTGGGGCTGGAGGTGCAGCCACTGGCGGTACTCGGTCTGGGGGTGCTATTTCGAGGGGTGCTGGAGCGGGAGGTGCTGGCGCAGGTGGCGCTAGCTCTGGGGGTGCAGGAGCTGGAGGTTCTGGCACTAGAGGTGCTAGTTCTGGGGGTGCTGGAGCTGGAGGTGCTGGCACTGGAGGTGCTAGTTCTGGAGGTGCTGGAGCTGGAGGCGCTAGTTCTGGGGGTGCTGGTGCTGGAGGTACTGGCACTGGAGGTGCTAGTTCTGGGGGTGCTGGAGCTGGAGGTACTGACGCTGGAGGTGCTGGTACTGAGGAGACGGGAGCTGGAGGCTCGCCTACTACGTCGCCCACTGCGCGTCCCCACCGCCACGACACCCGTTTCCAGGCCCTTCGCCGGCTTGAGCGCGAGGAGCAGGAGTGGGTGGAGCAGGAGAGGCAGGAGCTGCAGCAGTTGGACCAGCAGCAGCAGCAGCAGCAGCAGCAGCAGCAACAGCAGCAGACGCCACAGCGGCCACCAATGCAGCAGCTGTTCCCTCCAGTGAGTGGCCTTCAGGCCCTTGGTCTTCCTTCCTCTCCTCCTGTCCACTCCGAGTCACCTACTGCGTACGGTCCTACGTTTCCTCCTCCGGACTCGACTTCGGCTGTTTTCTCTCCTCCTTAGTCACGGTCGTCTCCTCCTGTTGCCCCGCACGACTGGACCAGTCGTTGTCCTCCGCGTGCTCGGCCCTCGTCTCATCTTACCGACCTCCGCACTTTCTTGTTTCGTTCTCCTCCTCGTCGTTCTCTGCCTGTGTCTGTTCTCCCCTCACCTCCTAAGTCGTCTCTCACCGTTTCCTCTCACCCTATCACTGACTACTACCGTGCTGCTCGCCCTGTTGTCTCCCGTGTTCTCGCCTCTCTTGTCACCGACCCTCGTGCCTCTCCGTCGTCTGTCTCGGCTCTTACTGCCGCTGTCGCTGACTTTGCTTCCACCCGCCGTCTTGACTACGCCACGCGTGTGGTGGCTGCTCCACCTCCCCGTCCTCTGTCCGTCGGGGGTGAGTCTGCCCTTGGCTGTGACGTCCTAGAGGACAGGCAGTTTGAGCTAGAGTTCTTGGCTGCCGATCCCCCTCTCTCTGCACCATGCTGCTTTCCCCTGAGGGAGACCCCGACGCCCTTGACATACTGACACCTCGCACGTACCGTGAGGCAGTGTCAGGGGAGTGGGCCTCCCAGTGGAAAGCGGCTATGGACTCGGAGTTAGCGTCTTGGAGATCCACAGGCACTTACGTCGACGCAATTCCCCCTCCCAGGGCGAACGTTGTCGATGGCATGTGGCTCTTCAAGGTGAAGCGGCCGCCTGGTTCACCGCCTGTGTTCAAGGCGCACTACGTGGCTAGGGGGTTCAGTCAGCGTGAGGGAGTTGACTTCTTCCAGACCTTCGCCCCGACCCCGAAGATGACTACTCTTCAGGTGTTACTGCACGTAGCAGCACAGCGAGACTACGAGCTGCACTCCCTTGACTTCTCCACTGCGTTTCTCCAGGGCCGACTGCACGAGGAGATCTGGCTGCGCCGTCCTCCTGGCTTCACTGACACCTTCCCACCTGGGACCCAGTGGAGCCTGAGGCGACCAGTCTACGGTCTCCGCCAGTCGCCCCGTGAGTGGCACGACACTCTGCGCTCCACGCTTCGTGACCTTGTGTTTCGCCCTTCCTCTGCCGACTCGTCGCTGTTTGTTCGCACTGGTTCCACTCCTTTCTTGATACTAGTGTACGTCGACGACTTGGTCTTTGCTACAGCAGATAGGGCAGCTCTGACTGAGGTGAAATCTGAACTGCAGAAGAGACACAAGTGCATTGACCTCGGTGAACTGCAGCGCTACCTTGGCCTGCA
The DNA here is from genome assembly GCA_947471745.1 of Closterium sp. Naga37s-1. Lineage (NCBI taxonomy): Eukaryota > Viridiplantae > Streptophyta > Zygnematophyceae > Desmidiales > Closteriaceae > Closterium > Closterium sp. Naga37s-1. The sequence continues at coordinate 1,561,295 of CANJKZ010001148.1, forward strand.
GATCACCAGGGACAAAGCCGCTCACACCATCACACTGACTCAGTCACACATGGTGCAGCAGGTCCTTCGGCGGTTTGGGTTTCAGTTCTCCACCACACAGCCCACTCCTCTTTCCGTTGACCACCGACTCACTGGCCCTTTTCCTGACGAGCCCTTTGAGTCTAGTGGCCCCTACGCAGAGCTTGTGGGCTGCCTCATGTACCTGATGACTTGTACTCGGCCGGACCTCGCCTTTCCCCTCAGCGTCCTCTCTCGCTTTGTTGCGACTGGGAGACACCGTCCTGTTCAGTGGACAGCTGCTGTGAGGGTGGCGAAGTACCTGGCGACTACATCAGGCATGGGGCTTGTGCTTGGAGGGACACAGCCAGTTGTGTTGACCGGTCACTGCGACTATTCCTACGCTGACGACCTGGAGACTCAGCGTTCGACTCAGGGTTACTGCTTCAGTCTGGGTGCTGGTGCTGTGTCGTGGAGGTCTACACGGTCGTCGTCCATGGCTTCGTCCAGTGCAGAGGCAGAGATCTACGCTGGTGCCATGGCGGCACAGGAGCTTCGCTGGTTGACCTTCTTGCTCGCCGACCTTGGTGAGCAGCCTCGCTCTGCACCTACCTTTTACGCTGACAACAAGGCCATGATCCTCCTGTGTCGAGAGCCTCGACTGGAGAGCAGGGTGAAGCATATTGACGGGAGGTACTTCCTCCTGCGAGAGTAGCAGCGACGCGGCCAGGCACGCTTGGACTTTGTGGCCTCAGAGGCCAACACTGCCGACATCTTCACCAAGGCCTTGGCGCCTGGTGACCACCACAGGTTCTGTGTGCAGCTGGGGCTTGTTGACGCTGGTGTTTGGTTACTGTAGACTTGCTTCTTGTTGCTTGCTCTGCTTGTTCCTGTATCTATACATATTGTGAACTCTTGAACTGGCCTTGTGGCCCTTTGCTTGTGCTCAGATTGTGTGGTGACTTCGCGATCCACCCTGAGCTTGCTGTGTTCCTTCTCTTGACTGGTCTTGTGACCCGTTGTTTCCCTGGGTTGATTTGATGCCCCTCACTTAGCCTATGGGGGTGTGTCAAATGTTTATATGTTATAGATTTTAGTTATTCTAGGCTACAGTGAGTTGCCCTCTAAAGGGTACAACATTCTCTAGGTCGACACTTGTATCTCGATTGTTCCTACTCACTCACATAATTTTCTCGACACTTTTCCTAGCCTATTTTAAGAGTAGATATCAAGATCACCACACATTCTGAGCACAAGCAAGCGGTCACAAGGCCAGTTTACATGCAGAGTTCATAAAAGCAATTGCGGTACACTGATCACAACCTAGCAAGAGCAAACATGCAGGTATAATCCTATATATCAGAGTACAGCAAGTGCAAGGCATGATCAAGAGACAAGCAGGTGAGGCAGAGTGGGCACAAGCCCAAGAGCAGTGCAGAAACGCTGATGATCACTAGACCCAAGGGCCTTGGTGAAGACATCAGCAGTGTTGGCCTGTGTGGCCACGTAAGCAAGACGAAGCTGACCACGCTGCAGCAGCTCTCGCGTTAGGAAATAACGGAGAGCAATGTGCTTCGTTCTGTGCTCCAGTCTCTGGTCCTAACACAAGGCAATCATGGCCTTGTTGTCGACGTCGGTCAGCAGGTAGGTCTGCCAACGGAGCTCCTGTGCAGCCATAGCCCCAACGTAGGTCTCAGCCTCACAGCTTGAACTAAGTACAGAAGAAGAGCGAGTGGACCTCCACGAGACAGTACCAGTGCCGAGGCTGAAACTGTACCCCTTTGTCGACCGGTGAATCGTTTGGTCGTCAGCCCAAGAAGCGTCTGAGTGACCGGTGAGAACAACTGAACCCCGTCCTCCAAGCACGAGCCCCATGCCCAATGTACTGCACAAGTAACGCAATATCCTCTTCGCAGCTTCCCAGTGCACCTTTCGGTGTCTACCGGGTGCCACGTAGCGAGCCAGGAGGCTGAGAGGGTACGCGAGGTCAGGTCGTGTGCACGTCATCAGTTACATGAGGCAACCCACAAGCTAAGGGTACGGACCACTCGGATCTACGGACTTGTCTGAAGGTGGAGCTGAGAGCGAATGGCCGGTATACAGAGGAGTGGGCTGTGGCGAGGACCACGAGAAGTCGAAGCTCTGAAGGACCTGCTGCACCATGTGTGACTAAGTGAGGGTGATGGTGCGGTGTGCTCTGTTTCGGGTGATCTGCAAGCAAAAATATCTCCGCAGCTCATCCAGGTCAGTGCAGCTGTGTCTCTCTTGCAGCTCCGCCTTCACTAAGGCCAGAGCCTCAGTGTCAGCAGTAGCAAAATCCAAGTCGTCAACGTACACGAGAACGTAGAACGGCGGCAGAGAAGTGTCTGTACACAGAAACAACGAAGGGTCAGCAGTCGAGGGAGCGAAGCCAAGAGCTGCAAGTGTAGTCCTCAGTGTGTCGTGCCACTCGCGGGGCGGCTGTCGTAGGCCGTAGACTGGTCGCCGAAGACTCCACTGGGTACCCTCCGGAAACGACCCAGTGAAGCCACGAGGACGGCGCAACCAGATAGCCTCGTGAAGGCTGCCCTGCAAGAAGGCTGTCGAGAAGTCGAGGGAGTGCAGCTCGTAGTCGCGCTGTGCTGCAACGTGCAGTAGCACCTGAAGAGTGGTCATCTTCGGGGTGGGGGAGAAGGTCTAGAAGAAGTCGACCCCCTCACGCTGACTGAAGCCTCGTGCAACGTAACGCGCCTTGAAGGCAGGCAGAGAACCCGGCGGCCGCTTCACCCTGAAAATCCACATGCAATCGACTATGTTCGCCCTAGGTGGGGGAACCTCGTCGACGTAGGTGCCTGTGGACTTCCAGGAAGCCATCTATGCGTCCATGGCTATCTGCCACTGAGAGGAGTACGGACCCGTGATCGCCTCTGCGTAAGTGCGTGGGGTCGGGATGTCCAGTGCATCCGGGCCTCCCTCAGGGCAAAGTAGCGTGGACGCGAGATGAGGTGCAGCGGCCGCTAGGCACTCTAGCTCAATCTGCCTGTCCTCAAGAACGTCACAGCCAAGGGCAAGCTCACCCCCGACGGACGGAGGACAGGAAGAGTAAAAAACAAGACTCGCAGCGTAGTCAAGGGGGCACAAAGCAGCGAAGTCAACAAGCTCAGCAACTAAGGCAGACATAGCAGCAGACTCAAAGGAAGGGCCAGTCACAACCGTGGCATGGAGACGAGTGACAGTCGGACTGGCAGTACGGACAATGTGTGACTCAGGGTCAGGAACGTGAGGAAGAGAAGACGCAGGAGGAGACGGCAGGACAACACGCTGTGGAATAGAGGAAGGACGAAGTGCCATATGGTGAGTGCCTGGCACAGCGGGAGCACGAGGACGGACAACACGATGACCGCGAACAGGTGTGGAAGCATGAGTCTCAGGCTCACGACGCTCAGAGCAAAACTCAGTCACCTCAGTGTGAGGAGCAGGAGGAGGCAGTGGGGAGCCAGGCAGTAGCTGTGGCTGAGACTGGTCAGTCGGTGGGAACAGCAATGGAGGAGTAGTACTAGCAACCGGGAACTTAGTAGCAGCAGGCGGGGGACTGAGAAGGTGACGAAGCGCAGACTGCTGCGGCTGAGTAGTCACACCCCCAGAACCTCGAGCCCCAGTAGGAACAGCACCCCCAGAACCAGCACCACCAGCTCCACCACCGGGACTGCCCCAACGGACAGCCCACACGCGAAGCTGCTGCGGCGAGAGCGACTCCTGCCGACTAGCACCACCAACTCCAGTACCTCCAGTAGCACCTCCAGTGTCAGCACCGCCAGTAGCCCCAACTTGTGGAACAACAGCACTAGCACCTACAGGGCCAGCACCTCCAGTACCTCCAGTATCACCTGTGCCTCCAGTACCAGTACCTCCAGCACGGCCAACTCCAGGAACACCAGCACTAGCACCTCCAGGGCTAGCACCTCCAGAACCTGCAGCTCCAGTACGTCCAGCGCCACCACCAGGACTGCCCCAACGGACAGCCCACTCGCGAAGCCGCTCCGGCGAGAGAGGCTCCTGGCAACGTGAGCCAGGACTACCCGCAGCAGCACCCATAGCAGCAGCACCTCCAGTACCTCCAGTAGCACCTGTGCCTCCAGCACAGTACCTCCAGCACGGCCAACTCCAGGAACACCAGCACTAGCACCTCAAGGGCCAGCACCTCCAGAACCTGCAGCTCCAGCACGTCCAGCACAACCACATGGACTGCCCCAACGGACAGCCCACTCGCGAAGCCGCTCCGGCGAGAGAGGCTCCTGGCGACGTGAGCCAGGACTACCCGCAGCAGCACCCACAGCAGCAGCACCTCCAGTACCTCTAGTAGCACCTGTCCCTCCAGCACCTGTACCTCCAGCACGGCCAACTCCAGGAACACCAGCACTAGCACCTCAAGGGCCAGCACCTCCAGAGCCTGCAGCTCTAGCACGCCAAGCGCCACCACCAGGACTGCCCCAACGGACAGCCCACTCGCGAAGCCGCTCCGGTGAGAGAGTCTCCTGCCGACGTGCACCAGCACCACCAGCACCAGCACCACCAGCACCTCCACCCGTGGAACCTGCAGCAGCAGCACCTCCAGCACCCCCTGCACCCGTAGGACTCGCAGCACCCCCAGAGCCAGCACCCCCAGAGTCCGCACCCCGAGTGTCACCACCTCCAGCAGCACCAGAGTCCACAGCGATGGGCCGCAGAGGCGGTGAAGACGGTCGAGGCTGAAAACCAGGAGGGACCGCCAAGCGTGCGGAGCGGCGAGGGGCCACGGTGTCGGTGGTAGTCTGGTCACCCCCCTCAGCTGGGCCAGAGGTGTCTGAAGAGACCTCCACAGGCTCAACCAAGGGGGGTGGGTCTACCTGAGACACACCTGAGGGAGCGGGACCAGGAGGAGGGAGGGGGGCTACCAGGGGGGGGGTCGTCTACCAAGGAGAGAGGCGGGAGGGGTACTGGGGAACTGCGGTGGGGGTGAAGACGGTAGAAGCAGACGGACTTGTCAAAGGTGACGTCGCGGGAGGACAGCACACGACGAGAGCCCGGGTGGTAAAACTGCCAGGGCGGTGCGTCGGTGGGAAAGCCAAGGAACACGCACCGAAGAGTGCGTGGAGAGAGCTTGCCCGCGGGCAAATCGCGGACAAGAGAGAGGGAACCCCAGACCCGAAACGCCGACGCATCACCAACCTCGCCCGTCCACCGCAAAGTGGGGGAGGTCTCCGGGTGGGAGACACGGGGCCAGAGGTTGAGCTGCTCAGCGGTGTATCGGACCGCAAACGGCCACAGAAAATGGGGAGCAGCCGCATGGATCATGGAGGTGCGAGCAACCACCATGACCAGACCAATGCGGCGCTCGGCAATCCCATTCTGCTGTGGAGAGGCCGGAAGCGTGCACGACTGGACGATGCCCTCAGCACCACAGAAGTCCTCGAGGAGGCGGGAGCAAAACTCACCACCTCGGTCAGAGTGCAGCCGCAGGACTGGGAGGTCATAACGGAACCGAGCGCGAAGCTGGAGACAGGCAGCGCGGATTCAACGAATCAAGACACTGCGGACAACCGCCTTGCTCTGCAAGGGGAAGACCGTGGTGTAGCGCGTGTAGTCGTCTACAACCAGCAGAAAGTAGCGCTCGCCACCCTGTCCAGTGACGCGGGCGGGGCCCCACACGTCCATGTGCAGGGTCTGCAGAGGAGCAGTGGTAGGAGGAAACGAGGAGGAGTGAGGAGCGGCGCGTTGCCGCCCCTCGACGCAGGGAAGGCAGGGCGGTGCAAGCGACCTCGGAAGCGGGGGCAGGGACCTAGGGAGACAAGACACAAGGAGTCGGGAGTGCATGCCACGCAGGCGTGGCAAGGAGGGGTGGCCAAGACGGTGGTGCCAGAGGAGAGTCTGGTGCGTGAGGAGACGACACGAACAAGACGCAACGACCTCAACTTACGCATCTACCTGACCTGACTCAGCTACCAGTGCAGACTCAGTGGTCAGTGTGTACAGGCCAGACCCAGGCCTCTGAGTGAACGTGGCGAGGTGCTCACCAGTGCGCGAGTCCGTACAGATCGCCACTAGCTCGCCTCCAGGCTGGGTGACAGTGACCCACTGGTCCTGGAGAACAGAGGTAGCCACCAAGTTCTTAGCGAACGAGGGGAGGTGGAGACCTGTGAGGAGGGTAGAAGGGGCCGCCGAATAAGGGAGAACAGTGGCGCCACGCGCGACTACCGGGCCCCCAGAGGGGTCGGCCAGTGTGACAGGGACAGGGACTATGAGCGGTGTGACTGTGGTGCTGTCGTGGAAGAAGCAACGAGACGCGCCTGAGTTGAGAGTAAAAGTGTGCAAGGCCTCCTCAGTCTCTACACCTGTTCTAGCTGAGTCAAAAGCACCAAGACTAGCGCCTCTACGCCACCAGGTGCCTCTACACCCCCAGTACGAGTACTCCGAAACCCTCCGCCACCGGGGCTGCCCCACCGGACAGCCCACTCACGAAGCTGCTGCGGGGAGAGAGTCTCCGGCGGACGCTGCTGCTGCTGCTGCTGTCCACCCCCAGAACCTCCTCGTCTACCAGCGGCACTACCAGCAGGAGTAAACTCACAGGGACCTCCAGTAGTAGCACACCAGGCTCCGCCACCAAGGCTGCCCCACCGGACAGCCCTCTTGCGAAGCTGCTACGACGAGAGCGCCTCCCGCCGACGAGTACGAGGACCGCCAGCACCAGCACCTCCAGCTCTAGCCCGGCTAGCTCCGCCACCGGGGCTGCCCCACCAGATAGCCCACTCATGAAGCTGCTGCGGCGAGAGAGACTCCTGCACACTCGGCTGCCGCTGACGTAGAACAATGTTAGTGGCCATGGCAGGCAGTGGCAGCTGGTAGCAGTAGCTGCGCAGCAACAGTAGTACAGGCGGCAGTAACAGCGCAGCAGCACTCGGGGCAAGGTGGTGCTAGTGCAGGACAGGGCAGCGCGGGACAGCGCACGCGGGTGGTTTAGGGTTTAGGGTTTAGGGTTTAGGGTTTAGGGTTTAGGGTTTAGAGCGCTTGGCAGCGGGGCGCGCTGGCGCGCTTGGCAGTGGGGCGCGCTGGCGCACAGGGCAGCAGGGCGCGCTGGTGCGCTGGGAAGCGGGGCACGCTGGCGCGCTGGGCAGCGGGGCGCCCTGACGCGCTGGGCAGCAGGGCGCGCTGGCACGCTGGGCAGCGGGGCGCGCTGGCGCGATGGGCAGCGGGGCACGCTGGCGCATTGGGCAGTGGGGCGCGCTGGCGTTGTGGGCAACAGGATGCGCGGGCAGCGTACGGGCAACGTGCGGGCAAGGCAGGGCAGCAGGGCGACGGCGTGCTGGGCAGGGCAGAAACGACGGGCCGGGCAGGAAAAACAAAAGGGACTGCCGGGCAGAGCGGAACGAATACGGTGGGCCCTAAAAATTCCGGTCTGAACTGGGACCTACTCTGAAACCATGTCAAGAAGTGATGTGTGCATTGAGTAGGATGAGAGTACAAGTAGGAAACCCTAAGGGGTTGTACTCACTAGAGTATGCCCCACTACAGCCTAGAGCATACAAAACATAGTTTGACACATTGGTCTGTAGCAACACTAGTACTTGTACCAGCACCAGCAACGGCTCCGCTACCACCACCAGCAGCACTCGCAGCAGAGGCAGCATGAGCAGGGTTTAGTGTCAAAAGTGCACTCTTCTGTTTGTAATGAGCTCTTGGACCCATAATGGATCAAGGCCCTCAGTTATCAGCGTAAAAGATGCTGATTTGGCTGATTTTTTCACTCGTTTTTTCCACTTTGCCTGAAATTTTAACATTTCCTTAATTTCATTACCGATTTTTCCGTTTTAAGTTCTATAACCATACTGACGTATCAGTGTTGTAGTGTACCGAGCATGCTGATCCATCGGTTTAGTGTTGGGTATTTTAAGGGCTTTTTCGCGTCTTCGCCTATTACTGCTAACAGTGTTTCGCCACCTTCGCGCGTCACAATTCCCAGACCATGCATCTTTGGACTGGCCCAGGTACGCTTAGGGACTAGCCCGTACCTCGCTGCCAGCTTCGCACTAGTTAGTTTACACACACCGCGTTACCGTTTGCTTGTTTCACTATAAGTATTTGCTCATGCCTTCGCTCAAATTTTCTCATTTGCCAACTTAGTGCAATCCTCGTTTTTCCGCTACATTTCACACGTAAGAATTGGCAATCGGAGCCACCTACCGGTATTTTTCGGACCGCACATTTTTTCCTCAACCAGCAGAACTCAACTTCTCCACCCGTCAGAAGCTGCGCACTTGGCGCCAGCTTGAAACTGTTCAATACTACACCGGCGGATTTATGGTACAACACTGCAGATATTTTCACCAAGGCGTTGCCGCCTTGTGACCACCAGCATTTCTGCACCCAGCTGGGCCTTGTGTATACATGCCCTCACTTGCTTGCGTAGAGATGCTTTGCCTTGTACTTTTGCATCTCACTATATTTGCTATATATATGCTTGTGGACTGGCCTTGTGGCCCCTTGCTTCCGTAGAGATGCTTGCCATGCTTGTCTTGTACTCTTGCATATTTTATATTTGCTATGTACTTGCATGTGGATTGGCCTTGTGGCCTCTTTCTTGCTCTCGGACTGTGTGGTGATCTTGAGATCCACTTCGAGATTTGTTTTGTTCTTGTGGACTGGTCTTGTGACCGTTGCTTGTTTTTGCTGACTGGTTCTGTGACCCTTGATCCCAGACTCTGTGGTTGCGTGTTGCTTTCCACAGGACTGCCGTCACCTAGACTGTGGGGGTGCGTCAAACAATATTTATATAGATTGTTTAGGTTTGTCTAGGTGTTGTATATTATGTTGCACTTGTGCTAAAACTATTGCTAGGGTTTGCAGTATCTTGCTTGTTTCTTGTTTCCTTAGTCAAATCATTCTCACGCTACATGCTTAACAGGCGCGTGGCTGGGTGGTAAATCTGCCAATCACGCGCGTCTGTGGGAAAGCCAAGGAAGACGCAATGAATAGTGCGAGAAGAGAGCTTGCCCGCGGAAGGATCTCAGACAAGGGCAAGCGAACCCAAGACCCGAAACGCCGACGCATTGCCAACCTCCCCCATCCAAAGTAGGGTAGGCGAGGTCTCTGGCTGGGAGACACAGGGCCAGAGGTTGAGCAGATGTGTGGCGTATCGGACCGCAAACGACCACAGAAAATGGGGAGTAGCTGCATGGATCATGGAGGTGCGAGCAACTTCATGATCAAGCCAATGCGGTGCTCAGCAATCCCATTCTGCTGTGGACAGGCAAGAAGCGTGAAAGACTGGGTGATACCCTCCTCACGACAAAAGTCCTCAAGGAGACCGGAGGAAAACTCACTTCCCCGGTCTGAATGCAGACGGAGTACCGGGAGGTCCTGCCGGAACCGTGCGCTCAGCTGGCGACGAACAGCGCGGATCCAAGGGATCAAAACAACATGGACATCTCTCTTGTGCTGCAAGTAAAACATCGTGGTGTAGCGCGTGTAGTCATCAACGACCAGCAGAAATTAGCGTTCCCGGTGCTGCCCAGAGATGGGGACGGGGCCCCACACGTCCATGTGCAGCGTCTGCAGAAGAGCAGTGGTCGGAGGAAACGAGGAGGAGTGAGGAGCGGCGCGGTGCTGCCCCTCGACGCAGGGAGTGCACGGCGGCGCAAGCGACGGCGGGAGTGGGGGCAGGGGCTGTGGATGGCCAGAGACAAGGAGATACGAGTGCATGCGACGCAGACGGTGAAGGGATGGGTGACCAAGACGGTGGTGCCGGAGGAGGGATGGGTGCGTGAGTAACCGACACAAATGAGACGCAGCTACCTGACATGACGCAGCCACCTGAGCAGACTCAGTGTGCAGTCTGTACAGTCCAGACCCAGGCCTTCGTGTGAACGTAAGGTGGTCGCCAGTCACTGTGTCCATACAGATCGCCACGCGCTCGCCCTCAGGAGTGGTGGTGGTGACCATCATATCCTGGAGGTGAGCGGTACTCACCAAGTTCGTAGCGAACGAGGGGAAGTGGAGACCTATGAGGGAGCCAGAGGGGGCTGCCGGACACGGGAGAACAGTGGAGCCGCGTGCAATGACTGGTCCAGAGGAGGGGTCGGCCAGGGTGACAGGGACAAGTGCCGTGAGCGGTGTGACTGTGGTGCAGTCGCGGAAGAAGAACCTTGACGCGCCGAGGTGTGCAAGGCCTCCGCAGGAACTGCATATGTGCTAGCAGTATCACAAGCACCTACACTAGCAGCCTCTACACTACCAGATCTAGGCACATAAGAGTAATAGAAACCCTTAGCACTAGCACCAACAGCATACATAGCATACTCGCCGGCAGAGATCTGGTCCCAATCAAGAGAAAAAAAGTCTACGCCCTTCTTGAGCAAGTCTGAAATCTTGGCCTTCTCACCAAACTCCGCTAAAAAAGCGTCGCCGAGGCGGTAGAAGCAGCGAGACTCAGTATGCCCCAGCCTGCCGCAGACCTCGCCGGGGCGAGACTCATGCGCCGGACGTACTGGCAGCGACCTCTGCCTCCGGGGCCGCCTCGCTGGGCAACCCACTCACAAAGCTGCTGCGGCGAGAGAGTCTCCTGTCGACGTGACTGCTGCTGCGGCGAGAGAGTCTCCTGCCGACGTGAATGCTGCTGCTGTCCACCCCCAGAACCTTGGCCTCTACCAGCTGCACCACCAGACGCAACTCCCTGACCTCCACCCCCGCCAGCTCCACCTCGACCGCCACCCGAGCCCCCTCCACCACCCCCGCCACCCCCACTGCCTTCACCACCTTCGGCACCTCCACCGCCACCGCCACCTCCACCACCCCCGCCACCGCCACCTCCACCACCCCCGCCACCGCCCCCACTAGCGCCACCTCCACCACCCCCACCGCCCCCACCCCTAGTACGCGCACCCCTGCCGCGACGCCTCCCACTAGGAGCAAACGCAGCACCGACCTCCTCAGCACCAAGGAGGTCAACAGAAGGCGCGAGGAGGGAAGGGGAGCACCTCTCAAAGAAGGAGGGGCGGGGAGTGCCACGGGAGGAAGCTCCAGTGCAGGCACTGGTCTCAGACTCGAGGAGACGGAACTTAAATGAGGCAAGGGTGACCTCGGTGGGGTCTAGGGAGAGGAAGTGATCTCTAACCGCGCGAAGAGAGCTAGGAAGGCGAGTCGTGAGGAAGTAGATAGTGAGATACATGGGGGGCTGGCTTTCAGCCGGAAATTCGAGATGGAGAGCAGCATAGTAGCGCGTGTCAAGGGAGCGCAGGCGAGTCATGAGGTCGGACACAGTGGCGAAGTCAGGCAGCTCAGGGAAGAGAAACGGCAGCGCAAGACGGCCGAGGGTGGCTGAAGAGGGGGAGGAGTAGCGATTAACTACAGCGTCATAGAGCGCTTTGGCCGTTTTCAGCTGGCGAAAGTGCGGCATCTGGTAGGGCGGGAGGTGAGAGCGGACTGCAAGCTGGGTAGTGGCGGCGCGTGCTAACTGAAATACAGCCAGTCATAAACTGCTGCCGCAGAGTCTCAGTAACGCTAGGGCCAGGGTCAGTCGCCTCAGGTGGGGCAGGAAGGCACCTCGACATGTGCTCCAAGAGCGAGAAATCGTCCTTTGTACAGCTAAGAAGGTACAGGTAAAGGTCCTTGAGCCAGGACTCATACTCGATTGGGCGGCCATTTGCATAAAAAATCAGTACAGTAGGCATCGCCATGGCAGGCAGGGGGGCTTAGCAGCGGTTGCGCGAGGGTAGCAGCGGCGGCGGTGCGGCACACGGCCAGCAGCGACGCTTGGGCGGCAGCAGCATAGGAGCATGAGCGGCAGTGCAAGGGCGGCATCAACGACGGTGTCAAAGTAACAACTCATGAATGAATGATGAAATCAAAGGCATACAAGGGTTGATATAGCAAACCCTAACCCTAGTGCTAGGACAAATGCAACACAATGTAGAACACCTAAGCTAAACTAACAAACTATAACAATTATAGTTTGACACACCCCCATAGTCTAGGTGACGGTAATCCTGTGAAAAGCAACGCACAGTCTACGAGCAAGTGTCACAGGACCAGTCAGCAAGAGCAAGCAACGGTCACAAGACCAGTTCACAAGAACAAAACAAGGCTCGGGGTGGATCTCAAGATCACCACACATCCGAGAACAAGCAAGAGGCCACATGGCTAGTCCACATGCAAGGACATAGCAAATATAGAAGATGCAAGAATACAAGACATGCATGACAAGCATCTCTACAGAAGCAAGGGGCCACAATGTCACAATGCTAACTTAGCTTAGCAGGCGGGTTTAGGGCCTAGGCTTAGTAGCCTAGGCCAAGGGGGTGTCGAGGGAGTTAGCCATGGAGAATATCGAGAATCAGGTGGGTTTCACTATAGCAAACAAGGTACATATAGAAAATTGAACAAAGGTGCACCACCAAACAATAGGAACTACACTACAGTAAATCCTACAGGTATAACATAACATTATAATTTAATGTCTGACACACCCCCGTAACTGCCTGCAGAAGAAAACCTGTGTAGAACACCCCTTGAAGGGGTACACCTGGCACAGCGGAAGACGGCAGAGGGGTAAGTGAGGTGGAGGAGGCGAGAGAGAGAGGGAGAGGAGAGAGAGAGAGAGAGAGAGAGAGAGAGAGAGAGAGAGAGAGAGAGAGAGAGAGAGAGAGAGAGAGAGAGAGAGGGTTAGCCTCTGCCCTCTGCCTTTAGCCTCTGCCCTTGGTTTCCTAGCTACTTAAGAGGCTGCTCTAGCCTCCTTGGGTCATTATTCAGTGGGAGCCGGATTTTTTTCGCTCGTGAGAGAGAGAGAGAGAGAGAGAGAGAGAGAGAGAGAGAGAGAGAGAGAGAGAGAGAGAGAGAGAGAGAGAGAGAGGGTTAGCCTCTGCCCTCTGCCTTTAGCCTCTGCCCTTGGTTTCCTAGCTACTTAAGAGGCTGCTCTAGCCTCCTTGGGTCATTATTCAGTGGGAGCCGGATTTTTTCGCTCGCGTCGGCCGCCTTCGGCGCCCGACGCTCGACCGCGCGGCCTTCGGCCGCGCGCGAGGGGACGGCAAGAACAAACGCACGCAATATATACTAAGCAAGGACATACACGCAATGACGGTTTCAATAAGCACCTAGACAGGCATGGCATCAAAGGGGCAACCGGAGCCCGCACCTACATGCGGTGAGCTCCAAGGGCGTGAAGAACGCCCGTCAGGGAGCGCCACAGCTCCCGGACCACAAGCGTGCTTGCGCCGATCGCCGCGGCTCCAGATCCTGCGCGCAAGTGCCGCCTCAGGCCCCGGACAGCCTCGTCAAGCTGTCCCGCAGCAGCAGCGCCACCCTCCGCGGGCGCAGCCAGCACGGGTGCCAGCAGCACTGCGAGCTGGTCCGCTGCGTCCAGGCAAGAGTCACGCTGGCGGCCACGGAAGGTCTCAGGAGGGATCAGAGGGAGAGACGAGTGGGCCAGCACCTGAATCAGCTACAGCGCGTGGAGACTGTCAGCGAGGCGGTGGAGCTGTCCGAGATTCGCCTCGGGAACACGGGTCTGCGGAGGCTGGAGTGCCTCCGCCAGGAACTGGAGCAGCTCCTCACCATCAACTGGGAGAGCAAACGGAGCCGCCAACGAGCCGCCACCCGCGGCCACAAACTCCACTCCCGCAACGGGCGGAACCGGCGGCAGATGGAGACGAGAGCCGGGAGCAGGTGCCGACACGGCGGGAGAAGGAGCTGGCGGCGCTTGGATCTGAGGGGGAGGCGCAGCAACAGGCTGCAGGTTCGTGGGGACCGCAGCCGGACGAGGAGCCTCGTGGGCTGGCGAGGCGCGCAGCGAACTGCTCTGGCTCTGCGCCGCCCTCTCCTCCCGAACCGCCCTCGACACTTCCCGCTGAAGATCCGCCATCGTCACGGGCGGGCGATACCCCCCACCCCCGCCACGAGCACGGGGACCCCTCCAACCCCCCTGACCCCCGGGGTGAGCAGGCCAGTGCGACTGTGGCTGGTACCGCCGTGGCGACTCACGCCGGCGACGAGACGACTTGCGGTCCTGGTGGGGAGCGGGGGACTGGGGGCGCGACGAGCGACGGTCAGGTGACGGAGGGCGTGACGGCTGGCCTGCCGGAGCCACCGCCGTCACAGCAGGGGCGGACTGACCCGCCGCCGCGGGCGCAACTGACGGAGCCGGTTCGCCAATGGTGGCGGACGCCGCCTTTGGTGACGAAACAGAGGCCGGCGCAGGCAAGCAGGGGACAGAAGCGGTCGGCGCAACAAGGGCGCCAGGGACAGGCGCAGGGGGCTCAGCAACAGCCCCAGCAGGGGCAGACGCCGACGGCTCGACAAGGGGAGCCAGGGGGCCAGGTGCCGCAGGCGGAGCAGACGGAACAGCAGCGGGAGCGGACGGGCCCGCCTCTGACTCGGCAAGGGGATCCACGGGTGCGTGGGGAGGAGTCTTTTCAGAGACTGCTGTCACGGGTTTCGGAGCCGGCGGTAGAAGGGGCTTCGTCGCCATGGTCCCCCTTTCGGGCTCCGCCGGAGGCTTGGCGACCACAGCCGGCCAAGCGGCAACGAGCCCTGGCGACGGCTCAGACACAGCGGCAATGACCATCCCTGGAGCAGGAAAACCGCGGGGCGAGGAGACAAACCGTAAGCGGAACAGGCGGAGGACCAGAGAACGGGTATCAGGCGGCGGCACGAATGGCTTTAAATAACGTGGAGGAAACTAATGACGAAGACGAGCGGGACGACCCACCTTATAGGGAAGAAGCCCTTCCCGAGAGCGAGGATGAGGAGACGGAGGGGGAAGGCATGGCGAGAGAAGGACCAAGGAGAAGGGAAGAGGTGGTGCAGCGGGCGGAATTGCAAGTGCCACAGATGGCTCAACCACCATCCGATGCCGATCGGACGGGTGCGAATCCAACCTCGAGCCCACCAATGAGATCGAGCCGCGCTGGGAGAAATCGAACCGCCAATGCCAGTACTGCGGCGCGCCCACCGGCGTCAATTCCCCGCTACTTTTCACCAGACGAGCTAGCGAAGCGGACAGACCTGTTCGCAGCCATCGTGAATTGGGACATTGCAGCACTCTGCGATAGTCGTCAGCCTCCACTGTCGCGGCGTTTACCGCCAAACCTGTGTCACCTTTTTTCGCTCGCGCTACTGACACCGTTACACCACCTATCACGAAACCCTGATTCGGAAATGGGATGGCGCCTGCTGCTGTTTCTCCCGCGCCTGACACTTCGCCAGACCTCGCCACAACGCCCGAACTGGCCAAGTGTCAAGAGTCGGCTCTGAGCTTTCCAGCGTGGCGAATGGGATCAGCTGTACCAAGACGCGTTGAATGCAGTCAACACACCGCCCCCGCCAAGACATCAGCCAGATGCGACTGGTGTCATCAGCCGTGCGGAGAGCCTAGCGAAACGTGGCAGTCTGCGCCGAGCCGTACTGGCCCTCGAGTCAACGCCCGTCTGCACACCCAGCCCGGAAATATTGGAGGAGCTGCGCCAAAAGCACCCACCCGCTGGAGACGAGGCAGTGACGTGGCCCGAGACACAAGGGTCAAAGCTGTCAATCCCCCACCCTGACTTCGCTAAAATGTTGGGGAGATGCGAGAATGGGGTCGGAGCCGGACCATCAAGGATGACTTTCGAGCACCTGCGCGACGCGGCGATCACCAACGGAACGGTCAGCACCCATCTGCACGCCTTGGTCAGCACTATGCTGGGAGGAGAATTGCCAGGCTCGGTAGCAAACCTGCTGACGGCGTCGCGACTCATCGCCCTTGCCAAGCCGGGGGGAGGGGCTAGGCCAATCGCCATCGGCGAATGCCTAACGAGGCTGGTAGCCAAGGCTGCCCTGTTAATCATGGGAGAACCGGTCAGCGATTTTTTCCTACCGCTACAGTACGGGGTGGCAGTACCAGGTGGAGCAGAGGCAGTAATCCACCCAGCCAGGGCTTTTTCGGATGCCCGCCCGGACAGCCTGGTACTGCAAGCCGACATTTCAAATGCGTTCAACAGCATTTCGCGAACCGCCATCGCCGACGCGTTACACGAGCCCACCCTCTCGCCGCTGCTGCCGCTCGTGAAACTGACATACGGTAACCCGTCGCAGCTGCTACTGGACTCCAATTTCAACAGCGCACCATTAACAAGTGAACGCGGCGTGCGCCAAGGCGACCCACTTGGGCCGCTCCTATTTGCAGCAGGGATACACGCCACACTTCGAGAGACAGCCGAAGCACACCCTGACGTACTGTGCTTGGCATATGCGGACGATGTCACCTTCCTGGGTGACACATCCCGCACTGTAGCTGCATTCACATACTTCACGGCAAAGCTGGCGCACCTGGGCCTCGAGCATAACCCACAGAAGTGTAGCGCCTGGAGCTCAAGCGCAATCGACACAGCTTGCCTTCCGCCAGGAGTGCCGTTCTCTAAAGACGGCGTGAAGCTACTGGGTAGCTTCGTGGGGCCGGAAAGTGGCGCAGCTCGGTTCCTAGCGGGACAACTCGCCGAGATGTCAAAACCCCTACCCCTGCTCGAGCGAACAGACCCCCAGGTAGCAGCACTGCTACTTACGCGATGCATCTCGCGACGAGTTGCATACCTCACCCGGACGACACC
This sequence comes from Closterium sp. Naga37s-1, assembly GCA_947471745.1. Taxonomy (NCBI): domain Eukaryota; kingdom Viridiplantae; phylum Streptophyta; class Zygnematophyceae; order Desmidiales; family Closteriaceae; genus Closterium; species Closterium sp. Naga37s-1. The sequence continues at coordinate 1,577,881 of CANJKZ010001148.1, forward strand.
ACTCCATCTCCTCCCCCGTGATACATGGAGCCAGTGGGGTAGGGATCTGCTCGCCACGCTCCTCACATCGTGCGATATCCGCGTTCCAACGTGTCGAACCGAACAATCGCGGGTTTGGGAGCAAGCGTCGCTGCCGCCATCGTTAGGAGGACTGGGCATCACAGACCCCCTAGTTGAGGGGATTTATGGTTTCGCGGCCAGCTTTACGCAGGCGGCGCTGTATCTCAGCTGTCTACCGCTGGAAGAAGACAACGCTCTCACCCTAGCACGGAACCATATGCTACTGCCGCGGGTTGACAGCACACCGCTACACACATGGCTGACCGAGTGTGAGGAGGCACTGCCGCTAGATGCGCGGGAGATACTGGAGAAGGAGCGGCTTGAGCGTTCTGACATCCGGCTCCAACACGTGCTAGGACTCAAAGTCCATGGAAGCAGATACGCAAAGCAGGTGCAGGCGACGAGGCGCATGAAGCCGAATCCGCTTGCAGGTCACACGCAGCGGATGTTTTCAATGACTGGCTACGGCACAGGCGACTGGCTCACCGCGATCCCCATCGCTCCCGCTAGGCGGATAGGGCCAGTGCACTTCGCCAACGCGGTACGCTTCCGACTCGGCCTACCGTTCTCAACTCCCAAGAACTGTGACTGCGCGGACCACACGGCTATCACCGACCCCCGCCTCCCGAACCACCTGCTCCGCTGCGGCACGGGCAAGCACCGCACGAACACGCACAATGAGCTGCGGGACGCCTGCGTTAGCATGGCGCAAGACGCGGGGTTTATAGTACACAGGGAGTCGGCCACCTACTGCCCTATCGAGGAGCAAACGGCCGACTTCACCATGACCGATAGAAGCAGTGGGGCGGTTTACATCTGCGACGTTACCATCACTGACCCTATCAGCACCAAGGACCCGGAAGCACAAAAGGGCAGGGGATGGGCGGCACGTGAACAAGCCGATAAGAAAATCATGCACTACGCCAACCGCCCGGAAACGGTTGGCTTCTTCCCACTGGCAGTAGACACCTACGGCTGCCCATGCGCCAAGGTCCCTGTCTTCCTCAAGCTCCTGGCAGACACAGCGGCTCGGCGCCACTTCAACGCCGACTCAAAATCTTTCTATGCCGCCAAGTTTCTGCACCAATTCAGGCAGAGGTGGTCAGTGGCCCTTCAGAGGGCTCAATCCGTGGGACTCCTGATCAAGTTGGGTGAGGCTGCAGCAGCCGAGAACCCACCCGTAGGAGGAATAGGGCAGGAGTTGCACCTAGGGGACTGTTTTGCGGTGGTAGAGCCTCTCCTTGAGCTGTAGAGGTTGTAGTGGCATTGCTCTGTGGATCCGTTTGTTCTGGTTTGTGCAATCTGGCATGTGTGTACCTTTCTGACCTATCAATATACGGACCATTAGAGAGGGAGAGGAGAGGAAAGGAGAGAAGTACGAAGGAGGAGGTGAGAGAGGGATGAGGAGAGGAGGTGAGGGGGAGCCACCCGTGGCGAAACTCTCTTACTAACCCCCTTTTACAAAGGGGGAGGTGAGAGAGTGATGAGGAGAGGAGGTGGGGGGGAGCCAAGCGCGGCGAAACCCCTCTGAACCCCCAAATCCCCACACCCATTCAACCACCCCCCTTTAACCTCACCCCCCATTTCAGCCGCCCCCTGGGACCGCACCCCCTCCCCCCCTTCCGTCCTCCAGGTCCTTCCCCACCCACGGTAGTCCCTGCAGAATACTTACCGCCACCCCCTCAGCCCCCCCCCCCCCCCCAACGGCAAAAGCGGGAGTGAGCGAGAGGAAGAGGAGGCGGCAGTTCTGCTCCTTCTCACGGCAGCCAACCCCCCAACCACCCGTCTCCGCCACCTCCCCCCCACAGCAGTAGCCGCGGGAGGGGAGACGACGGGGAAGAGGGGGGGGGGGGGGGGGGGGGGGGATAGAGGGGCGGGCGGCAGAGCGTGCGGCTGGCGCTGGCGGTTGTGCTCTGGCGGTGTCTCTGCTGGCGGTGTCTCTGCTGGCAGTGTCGCTGCTGGCGGTGGCGCAGCTGGCGGTGTCGCTGCTGGCGGTGGCGCTACTGGCGGTGGCGCTGCTGGTGGTGTCGCTGGCGGTGGCGCTGCTGGCGGGGTCGCTGGCGGTGTTGCTGCTGGCGGGTCTCTGCTGGCGGTGTAGCTGCTGGCGGGGTCTCTGCTGGCGGTGTCGCTCGAGTTGTAGCTGCTGGCGGTCCCGCCATGCCCTTCCCCCGTCCCTCTCATCCCCCACAGTGACATGAAGGGGCCACGACAAGGGGTGACATGAAGGGGCCACGACGGGGAAAGGGGAGGCGACGGGGACGGCGGCAAGGACTGCCGGTGCGCTGGCGGTCATCGCTGCTCCCTTCCCCTCTTCCCTCTCCCCCCCACAGCGTTCGGCCGCCACTCCTTGCCCTTCTTCCCCCACCCCCCCACAGCGACCGCCGCTGCACACGCGAACAGCCACGACGGGGGGGTGACAAGCGGGGCCTTCGATCGAGCGGGACACATGCGGCGGGGAGCGAACTGGCGGCGGTTTGCGTACGGACGGCAGGGTGTGCGCAGAACGCAGGGCGAAGGGCGAACGGGCGACGGGCGACGAGCTGATCGTGAGAAAAAGCTCACGAGGCACGCTACGGGGCGCGTCATTGCGAGCACTGACGGTGGGCCCATTTAAAACAGTCCTAAATCGGACCTAGCTCAACACCATGTCACAATGCTAATTTAGCATAGCAGGCGGGTTTAGGGCCTAGGCTTAGTAGCCTAGGCCAAGGGGGTGCCGAGGGAGTTAGCCAAGGAGAATATCGAGAATGAGGTGGGTTTCAGTATAGCACACAAGGTACATATGGCAAAATGAACAAAGGTGCACCACCAAACAATAGGAACTACACTACAGTAAATCCTACAGGCAGTTATATAACATAACGTTATATTTTTATGTCTGACACACAAGGCCTGTCCACAAGCACAGATATAGGATATATAGTGAGATGCAATAGTACAAGTTAAAGCATCTCTAAGCAAGCAAGTGAGGGCATGTAGACACAAGGCCAAGCTGGGTGCATAAACGCTGGTGGTCACAAGGCGGCAACGCCTTGGTGAAGATATCTGCCGTGTTGGCCACAGAGACCACGCGTCGCACGAGTGCCTGGCCACGCTGCTACAACTCTTGCAGAAGGAAGTATCGAAGCTGGATGTGCTTCGCCTTCCCAACCAGTCGGGGCTCCTCGCACAACAGGATAGCAGACATGTTGTCGGCGAACAAGACTAGGGGAGAGTGAGGCCGCTCACCAAGGTCGGTGAGGAGGAAAGTAAACCAGCGAAGCTCCTGGGCGGCCATGGCCGCAGCGTACACCTCTGCCTCACAGCTGGAACTAGAGACGGACGACGCCCAATTCGACCTCCATGAAACAGCGTTGGTCCCAAGGCTTAAGCAGTAACCCTGTGTAGACCGCAGCGACTCTGCGTCGTCAGCCCACGACGAGTCTAAGAAACTTGTAAGTGTAACTGGCTGCTTTCCTCCAAGGACAAGTCCCATGCCTGATGTACTCGCCACATACTTCGCCACCTCCTTAGCAGCGTACCAGTGGGAAGGTCGGTGTCTCCCAGGCGCAACAAAGCGCGTAAGGACGCTAAGAGGGTAAGCTAGGTCAGGGCGAGTACATGTCATCAGGTACATGAGACAACCCACCAGCTCAGGATATGGACCACTGGACTCAAATGGCTCGTCCGAAGGTGGAACCGTGAGCCCATGATCCACAACAAGAGGGGTGCTGTACCTTGGAGAACGGGAAGCAAAACCGCATGAGGATCTGCTCGACCATATGCGAATGCGTCAGCGTAATGGTGCGAGCTGCCCTGTCCCTGGTGATCTGCAGGCCAAGGTAGTGATGCAGCTCACCAAGGTCAGTGCAAGTGTGTCTCCTCTGCATTTCCTCCTTCACGGAGGCCAGTGCACGTCGGTCGGGAGTGGCGAAGACCAGGTCGTCAATGTAGACCAGAACAAAGAACGGGGTCGAGCCACGACGGACGAACATCGACAGGTCGGCAGACAACGGAAAGAAGTCAAGCACTGCAAGAGTCGTACGTAGGGTGTCGTGCCATTCGCGGGGAGCCTGGCGCAGGCCGTAGACCGATCGACGCAGTTGCCACTGGGTCCCAGGAGGGAAAGTGCCAGTGAAGCCAGGCGGACGACGCAGCCAGATCTGCTCGTGCAGGCTCCCCTGAAGGAAAGCGGTGGAGAAGTTTAAGGAGTGCAACTCGTAGTCGCGATGTGCTGCAATATGCAGCAACACACGAAGAGTGGTCATCTTTGGGGTGGGAGCGAAGGTCTAGAAGAAGTATACCCCCTCTCGCCACGTAGCGCGCCTTGAACACCGGTGGTGCTCCAGGCGGCCGCTTCACCTTGTAGAGCCACATGCCACTGTCAACGTTCGGCCCAGGTGGCGGGACGGCGTCGACGTAGGTGCCTGTGGACCTATAAGATGCCATCTCTGCCTCCTCAGCTGCTATCTAGTACGAAGCCCAGGGTCCCGAGACCGCCTCAGCCTGAGTGCGAGGGATCGGGATGTCAAAGGCGTCTGGATCCCCCTCACGAGCAAGCAGCATGGCGCAGAGACGAGGAACAGCGGCCGCAAGGAAACCAAGCTCGAACTGCCTGTCCTCGAGGACCTCCAGGGGAAAGGCAGGAGCACCCGCAGAGGACGGAGAACGAGTAGGGCCACTCACTAGGTGAGCGGCGTAGTCAAGGCGGTGGGAAGAGGCAAAGCCAGCGACAATGGTAACAAGAGCTGAGACAGACAACGGGGGGGCAGTCGGGTGAGTGACCAATGCGGACAAAGCACAGGAGGTGACAGGACGAGAGGCACGGAGGGATGCCTCAAGAGGCTGTGGAAGGACAGGAGGAGCTGGAACACGAGAGCAGAGAACAAGGTGAAACGGCCCGTCCGCACGGTAACGGAACCGACGAGGCTCTGGAGACACATAACGACTGAGGGGAGAACGACGAATCCACGGGGACGAGGAAAGGGACACGACAGGGGGAACAGGAGGGGACGGTAGAGGACCACGAACCAAGAGTGCAGGTGCAGGGTCGGGCAAGTCGCGTAGTCGCTGCTGCTCCGCCTCCCCTGGCGTCCGCTGCGACGGCACCTGCCCCTGCTGATGCTCCTGTGGCTCCTCCTCTGCCTTCTCATGCTGTGGCTGCAGCTGCATCTCCTGCTGCGACCGGTACTCCTGCGCTACGCTCTCCTGCTGCGGCGTGACTCCTCCTCTACTCTCTCCTGCTGTGTCTGCAACTGCACCTGCTGCTACGGGCAGGACTCCTGCTCTACTCTCTCCTGCTGCGACTGCAACTGCACCTGCTGCTGCACTCGTGACTCCTCCTCTACTCTCTCCTGCTGCGGCTGCAACTGCAATTGCTGCTGTAGTCGTGACCCCTCCTCTACTCTCTCCTGCCGCGGCTGTGACTCCTCCTCTACTCTCTCTCTCCTACTGTGGCTGTGGCTCCTCCTCTACCCTCTCCTGACGCTGCGACTGAGACTGCTGCTGCTGCTGCTGCTGTGCCCTCTCAAACCGCTCACGCTCCGCCCTCTCCAATCGGAGGAGACGTTGCTCACGGGTCTGGAAACGTACAGTGCGCGGTGTGGGCGCCACAGAGCCACTGCCTCCAGCTCCCTCACCCCCAGAACCAGCAGCTCCACCACCGACACCCCCGGGGCCTCCAGTACCTCCCGCAGGAACACCCCCACGCTCCGCAGCAACCGGCCGCAGAGAAGAACGAGATGGGAACTGCGGGACGGACGGGAAGCCAGGGGGTGACGCGAGGCGAGGCCGCCGAGTCGAGGCTGCCGTGTCCTCAACGGGAGTGGCCTCCACGCCCACACCCCCTGCACCCCCAGAGCCGACACCACCAGCTCCAGCAGCCCCAGGTCCCTCACCCTCCGCAACTGCACCTCCCGCACCCCCAGACACGACACGGACTGGACGCTGCAGGGGGGACGACTGCGGAGTGACGTGCAACACACCTAACGGGGCAGGACGTGAAGGGGGGGGAGGCTACTGGGGCGACTTGGGGGGGGCTCAAGGGTGAGGAACAGCGGGGGGGAAAAAGACCTCAGTACCTCGGTGGGGCCGACTCATGTAGTAAGAGACAGACTCGTCGAACGTGACGTCCTGGAAACTGAAGAACTTGTAGGTGAGTGGGTTGTAGAGCACCCAGCCGGAGGCGTCCAAAGGGAAGCCAAGAAAGACGCATGCACGAGTGCGCGGAGACAACTTGTTCGCACCAAGGGCGCGAACGTGAGCCACAGAACCCCAGACGCGGAAGTCAGCTGCTACGCCCGGAGATCCTGTCCAAAGGGAGACCGACGTCACCCGTGGCCGTGCGTCACTGGGCCACAGGTTCAGCTGGTGCGCGTCGTAGCGGACTGCCTGAGGCCATATGAATTTGGGGGCACCGGCATGGCACATGGAGGTCCGGGCAACCTCCATGACCAGGCCGATGCGTCGCTCGGCTACCCCGTTCTGCTGCGGCGAGGCTGGTAGCGTGTAAGACTGTACGACCACCCAACCCTGACAGAACGTCTCCAGGCAAGTGGAATAAAACTCACCACCACGGTCTGAGTGTAGGCGGAGCCCATACAGGCCCTGGGCGCCACCCCTCGCTAGTAGCCACGGCTCAAGGACGGTAGGCACGTCGGCCTTCCGTCGCAAAGGGAAAACCGTGGTGTAGCGAAAGGACTCGTCCACCACAATCAGGAAGTAGCGCTCCTAACGTGGGCCAAGGACCGGGGAGGGGCCCTAGACGTCAAAGTGCAGGGTCTGGAAGGGAGCCGTGGTGGGGGGGAATGAGGAGGAGTGAGGGGCAGCGCGCTGCCGACCCTCGACGCAAGGAGTGCACGGCGGCGCAGGCGAGCGAGGAAGCGGACAAGCGACTCAGGGAGGTCTGAGACCAGACGGTGACGTACCATCCTACTGAGACGTGGGAACGACGACTGACCTAGACGGTGGTGCCAGAGGGCCGACGGGTGGGTGAGGGACCGACAGTCGCATGACACAGCAGCTACCTGACCTGACCTGACCTGACCCTGTGTGGTGGGACCCAGTGTGTAGTGAGTACAGACCAGAGCCCGGCTCCCTGTGGAAAGTGGTTAGAGGGGCCCCATTGGCACCGACTGTGCAGAAGGTAACATGCTCGTCCAGTGGGAAAGTAGTGACTACACCTAGGTCGTGGAGGTGACTGACACCCACCAGGTTCCTGGAGAACGAGGGGGTGTAGTAACCTGTGAGAAACGTAGAGGGAGCCGCCGAACACGGGAGAGTGGTGGTACTGTGGGCAACTACAGGTCCCACGGAGGGGTCAGCCAAGGCGACAGTGACTGGAGTGCGCAGTGGCGTGAGGTCAGTACTGTCGCGAAAAAAACAGCTGGACGCTCCAGAGTCCAGGGTGAAGGAAAGCTGTGCAGGCTGTGAGGTCGCACCTGAGCCAGCGACAAAGGCTGGTGCTACACTAGTGGTAGCTGCAGCTCCCACACAAAGGCCCTCAGAGGTGCCTGGACTGGAAACTACACACGCACCAAGACCGGAAACACATGTCTCTACTCGTGGAGCGGGAAAAGGTCCTAAACCAGGTAGGTGAGACTCAACAGGTGAGGCAGTGCGCTCGCGAAGACGCGAGGGCCACTGCGGTGTAATAGCATGAGGACCAAAACGCTCACGATGGAGGTCGTCGAGGCGATGGTAGTAGCGGGACGCAGAGTGGTCAGGATTCCAGCAGGTGGTGCCAGCACCCGGGCCAGTCAGGATCCGGTACCCGTAGGGACCGACGTTGCGCCCACTACTGGCTGAGCCGCTGCTACGGCCGGTACTCCTAGGACCCTCAGGCCCCCACTGTCGGGAGTGCTATAGTTTCTGTCGCTGCGGCTGACCCTGCTGCTTCTGTAGAATTATAGCACACGCCATGGTAGGCACTAGAGACGGCCGAGCGCGGTGGGGAGAGGCTAGGAGCGGTTACTGGCTACAGCCTATGCTGCTGCCGGTTCTGCTGGGGGCAGCCTATGCTGCTGCTGGTGCTGCTGGGGGCAGCCAATGCTGCTGCTGGTTCTGCTGGGGGCAGCCTATGCTGTTGCTGGTGCTGCTGGGGGCAGGCAATGCTGCTGCTGGATCTGCTGGGGGCAGCCTATGCTGCTGCTGGTTCTGGCGGCAGTCCAAGCTGCTGCTGTCTCTAGTGGCAGCCTATGCTACTGCTGGTTCTTGCATGTATAGAGCAGTGGGAGCGGTTCTGGGCGGTTCTGGGCGGTTCTGGACGGTTATGGACGGTTCCGGACGGTTCTGGCCGGTTATGGGCGGTCCTGGGCGGTTCTGGGCGGTTCTGTGCGGTTATGGGCGGGTCCGGGCGGTTTCTAGTAGCTGCTGGCGCGTGTCTAGTAGCTGCTGGCACTGCTGGGGCGTTCCTAGCAGTTGCTGGCGCTGCCGGGGCGTTCCTAGCAGTTTCTGGCGCTGCTAGCACGGTTCTAGCGGCTGCTGGCGCTGCTAGCACGGTTCTAGCGGCTGCTGGCGCTGCTAGCACGGTTCTAGCGGCTGCTGGCACTGCTGGGGTGTTTCTAGCGGCTGGTTTCAAGTGGGGCGGCGGGCACAGGGTGCGGGGAGGCGACGGGATGGGGACGGGAGGAGACGGGGACGCGAACCCGAGGGCGACGGGGACGCGACGCGGAGGGCGACAGGGACGCGACGGGGAGGGGACGGGAGGTGACGGGGGCGCGACGCGGAGGGCGACCGGGACGCGACGGGGACGGGACGGGGGATGACGGGGGCACGACTCGGAGGGGGACGGGAGGTGACGGGGATGCGACGGGGACGGGACGGGAGGTGGCGGGAATGCGACGCGAAGGGGACGGGAGGCAACGGCGGCGCGACGGGGAGGGGACAGGGGGTGACGGGGGCGCGACGCGGAGGGCGACGGGGGACGCGACGGGGAGGGGACGGGGGGCGACGTGTGGGGGACCCGCGGGGGTCCCTTCCTAGCGCGATGTGATGGGCCCGCGGGGGCCGTTCTAGGTCGTGACGTGGGGGGGACCCACGGGGGTCCCTTCCTAGCGCGATCTAGTGGGCCCGCGTGGGCCATTCTAGGTCGTGACGGGTGACGGGCGGGGCTAGCAGGCTGACGGGATCGACGGGGGGGGTGCTACGGGTGACTAGGCGTTACGGATGACGAGGCGCTACGGGTGACGAGGCGCTACGGGCTAGGTCAGGGTACGGGGCGGTGGGCCCATATGGTCTTATCGCTCTATACCATGTCAAAGTAACAACTGGTGAATGAATGATGAAATCAAGGGCATACAAGGGTTAATATAGCAAACCCTAACCCTAGTGCTAGGAAAAGTGTAACACAATGTAGAAAACCTAGACTAAACTAACAAACTATATCAATTATAGTTTGACAGACGGTGGGCTGGTAGGGGCTGCGCACGGGCGGCTGCTGTAGCGGCAGCGGTAGCAGGTGTAGCTGTAGTGGCAGCGGCGGCGGCGGATGTGGCGGCAGCGGCGGCGGCAACTGTAGAGGCAGTGGCAACGGCTGTAGTGGCAGCAGCGGCGGCTGCGGCAGGGGCGGTGGCAGCAGAAGTAGCGGCAACTGCAGCAGCTGTAGCGGCAGCGGCAGAAGCAGGAGTAGCAGCGGCTGTAGCGGCAGCGGCGGCGCCTGCGGCAGAGGCGGCGACGGCAGCTGTAGTTGTAGCGACAGCTGTAGCAGCAGCATCAGCGGCAACGACTGCGGTAGGGGCAGCAGCAGCAGTAGCGGCGCTGGCTGTCGCTAGCTTTCCCTCATCCCACCGCCTTGACTATGCTGCTCACCTGGTGAGTGGCCCTGCTTGTTCTCTGTCCTCTTGGGGTGCTCCTGTCTTTCCCCTGGAGGTCATGGAGGACAGACAAATCGAGCTTGGTTTCCTTGCGGCCGCTGTTCCTCATCTCTGCGCCATGCTGCTTGCCCCTGAGGGGGATCCAGACGCCCTTGACATCCCGATCCCTCGCACTCACGCTGAGGCAGTCGCAGGACCTTGGGCCTCGTAATGGATAGCATCTCAGGAGGCAAAGATGGCATCTTATAGGTCCAATGCACCTACGTCGACGTAGTCCCACCTCCTCGGGCGAACGTCGTCAGTGGCATATGGCTCTACAAGGTGAAGCGGCAGCCTAGAGCACCAACGATGTTCAAGGCGCGCTTCGTGGCGAGAGTGGGTATACTTCTTCCAGACCTTCGCTCCCACCCCAAAGATGACCACTCTTTGGGCATTGCTGCATGTTGAAGCCCAGCGCGACTATGAGTTGCACTCCTTGGACTTCTCCACAGCATTCCTTCAGGGAAGCCTGCACGAGCAGATTTGGCTGCGTCGTCCGCCTGGCTTCACTCGCTCTTTCCTTGCTGGGACCCAGTGGCAGCTGCATTGACCGGTCTACAGCCTGCGCCAAGCCCCGTGAGTGGCACGACACACTGCGCACGACTCTTGCAGCACTTGGTTTCTTTCCGTCGTGTGCGGACCCGTCGTTATTTGTCCGCCGTACCTCGACCCCGTTATTTGTTCTGGTTTACGTCGACGACCTGGATTTCGCCACTCCCGACCGCAGTGCACTGGCCTCCGTAAAGGAGGAACTGTAGAGGAGACACACTTACACTGACCTTGGTGAGCTGCAACGCTACCTTGGCCTGCAGATCACGAGGGACATTGCAGCTTGCACCATTACGCTGACACAGTCGCATATGGTCGAGCAGATCCTCACGCGGTTCTACTTCGCGTTCTCCAAGGTATAGCTCACCCCTCTTGCGTGGATCATGGGCTCACGGCTCCACCTTTGGACGAGTCATTTGAGTCCAGTGGTCCATATGCAGAGTTGGTGGGTTGTCTCATGTACCTGGTGACCTGTACTCGCCCAGACCTAGCTTTCCCTCTTAGCGTCCTGGCACTCTTTGTTGCGTCTGGGAGACACCGACCTTCTCACTGGTTGGCTGCTCACAGGGTAGTGAAGTATGTGGCGAACATATCAGGCATGGGACTTGTACTTGGAGGGAAGCAACCAGTTACACTCACAGGTTATTCGGACTCGTCATGGGCTGACAGTGCCCAGACACTGAGGTCTACACAGAGTTACTTCTTCAGCCTTGGGAGTGGATCTGTTTCGTGGAGGGTGACTTGGGCGTCGTCGGTCGCTAGCTCCAGCTTTGAGGCAGAGGTGTACGTTGCAGCCGTGGCCGCACAGGAGCTTTGTTGGCCATCTTTCCTCCTCACCATCCTTGGTGAGCGGCCTCGCTCTCCCCCAGTCTTGTTCGTTGACAACATGTTTGCTGTCCTGTTGTGCGAGGAGCCTCGATTGGTTGGGAAGGCGAAGCACATCCAGCTTCGTTACTTCCTTTTGCGCGAGTTGCAGCAGCGTGGCCAGGCCTGCGTGGTCCGTGTGGTCTCTGAGACCAACACCGTATATATCTTCACCAAGGCCTTGCCGCCTTGTGACCACCAGCGTTTCTGCACCCCGCTTGGCCTTTATACCCGGAGTTTCCCACTTGCTTACGTAGAGATGCTTTGTCTTAAACTCTTGCATCTCATTATATATACTATATACCTGGTTGTGGACTAGCCTTGTGGCCCCTTGCTTGCTCTCGGACTGTGTGGTTACTTTGTTATCCACCCTGAGATTTCTTGCTTGTTCTTGTTGACTGGTCTTGTGACCGTTGCTTGTTCTTGTTGACTGGTCCTGTGAACCTTGCTTGCTCTCAGACTGTGTGGAGACTTCATGATCCACCCTGATATATGTGTTGCTTTCCACAGGACTACCGTCACCTAGACTAAGGGGGTGTGTCAAACTATGATTTCTATAGTTTGTATGGTATAGTATAGGTGTGTTATATTTGTGCTAGGGTTAGGGTTATCCTTGCCTATGTCTATCTTGTTTGTTCATTGTTAGTCTAATGATTCTTCCGTTCACTTCTTGACAGTGCGTAGTGGCGTGAGGTCAATGCAGTCGTGAAAGAAATAGCTGGATGCCCCAGAGTCACGGGTGAAGGAAAGCGGCGCAGTCGCTGAGGTCGTACCCGAGCTAGCGACAAAGGCTGGTACTTGGCTAGCGGTAGCTGCAGCTCCCTCACAAAGACCCTCAATGGCACTGGCCACTTTTCAGAGGGAGCCAGGCTCTGGTCTGTACTCGTTACACACTGGGTCCCACCACACTGGGCCAGGTCAGGTCAGGTAGCTGCTGTGTCGTGCGACAGTCGGTCACTCACCCACCCGTAGGTCCTCTGGCACCACCGCCTAGGTTATCCGTCCTTCCCACGTCTTAGTAGGATGGTATGCCACCGTTTGGTCTCAGGTCTCCCTGTGTCCTTAGCCCCGCTTCCCCGCTCGCCTGCGCCGCCGTGCACTCCTTGCCTTGAGGGTCGGCAGCACGCTGCCCCTCACACCTCCTCGTTCCCTCCCACCACGGCTCCCTTACAGACCCTGCACTTGGACATCTGGGGCTCCTCCCCGGTCCTTGGCCCATGTCAGGAGCGCTACTTCCAGATTGTGGTGGACGACTACTCCCGCTACTCCACGCTGTTTCCATTGAGACGCAAGGCCGACGTGCCTGACGTCCTCGAGCCGTGGCTACTAGCGAGCAGTGGCATCCAGGGCCTTCGTGGGCTCCGTCTACACTCGGACCAGAGTGGTGAGTTTGCTTCCACTCGCTTGGTGGTGAGTTTTCTACAGACAGCTCTGACCTCTGCCTCAATACTGATCCTACCAGATCCAGTCAGAAACTATGTGGTGGAAGCAGACGCTAGTGACCAGGCATTCAGAGCACTAAGGGTTCAGGATCACGGATGCAGTTTGCAACCCATCGCATACCTTAGTAAGTAGCTACACGGAGCTGAGCTTAACTACCACATATATGATAAGGAAGCCTTAGCAATCGTCACAGCCTTCAAGGCGTGGAGGTGTTACATAGTGGGAGCAAAAACCAAAGTATACACCGACCAGTGCAGTCTCAAATACCTCAAGTCGCAACCTACGCTCTCACAAGGATAGGTGTGGTGAATGGACTTCCTCGAAACCCACTTCCACTACGACATCATCTACAAGCCAGGGTTACACAACAAGGCAGACGCACTGAGCTGACCCGAGCATGTAGCAGGGATCCATCTTGACGAGATGAACCCCCTACTCAAAGGTTTATTCCAATATGGGTACTCCATGGACGCAGAAATTAGTACGGCAAAGAAGCTAAAACTACTACAGTGGGAGAAAAACCTTGCAATGCGGAAGGGTTCCGGGAAGCTTGGGTTCCACACTACGCTCCACTCCAACAGATTCTACTGGTGGAGTTTTCACGACGTAGCTTATGCGAGACATTTCAGGAGTAACAAAACCCTTGCCTGCATAGCTAAGTATTACTATTGGCCCCGGATGGCAACAGACGTGCAGCAGTTTGTCACCTCGTGCGATACGTGTCAACGGATGGAGAGTAGTAAGTAGAAAAAGCAGGGTTACTTTAGCCTATACCCGTACCGGAGCAGCCATGGCAGATTGTCAGTCTACATGTCGGAAAACCCCTCCTGCGTTACCTGCTTCTCCTGCTGATTTTTCCTTCTCACCCTTGCATCTGTCTTGTCCCTGTACCCTGGTTCCCTTCTTCATCCTCAGCCACTACCTGCCCCCTCTTGTGCTCGTGCTCAAGCTGCTCGGGCCCGAGACACAGGACTTCCCAGCTGAGGACGGCTGCGCTTCATCCCTGCCTTGTGGGTCTGGTTTCTGCCATGGTCAGCACTCTCTTCTTCTCCAGCACCAGCACTCCCACACTTCGCCCCGCTTGCACCTGCCCCCTCACTTTCTTCGCTTCACTTCTGTCGTCTCGTGCTTTGTCTGTCTCTGCCCGCCCTACCCCAACTGCTTCTTCTGTCCCTCTGCCACCTGGCTGCTGCCACTGTTCATTGCTGCACGCATCCCCCAACTGCACCACATGTAGGTCCTCCACCGCTGCCGGCATCACTTCCTTCAGGTATCCTGCTGCCTTGCCTCTCTCCCAGGCCGCCCACTTTTCAGACTCTTCCATTCCCCTGGGTTCTGTCAGCATCTGGGATGCTAGCTGCATTGGCTCATCTGCCCATGTTCCTCCCTTCATCCACCTCACTGTCTTCACAGCCTCTTTTGCTTCCTGACTCATCGCATCTCCCATTGTATACTCTACTTCTTCCCCCGCAGGCAGGCACTCCCATGCCCCCACTTCCTTGCTCTCGCTCTCTGCTTCCTCCTGCTCCTGGGCTTTGTCCCACACTGGACCTTCCCATCCTCCTACCCGTAGGCCCCCAGTCGCACGCCATCTCTACTTTTAAGCTCCTCGCACCCGTCTCAGCTCCTCTCCCTTCTTCTTTTGCCATTTTCTCTCCCAGCAGCTCTGGACGTTCTTCACTCAGCTTCCTCACATGCTGCTCCGCCCGCATACTTCCCCGCACTTGCTTCTCTGCCTTCATTAAACATGACCGTGCCCCCGCCTTCTTGTCCTTTTCTTCTGCTTCCGCTGCCGCTGTTACACACGCTCTTGCCCCCACTTGCTCGTCCTTCTCCTCTGCTTCCGCTGCTGCTGGTACACACGCCCATGCCTCCACCTTCTCGTTCTTCCCTTCCGTGCCTGCCGCTACCGGTTCATCCGCCCCTGCCCCCACCTTCTCGTCCTCCTCTTTCGTTTCTGGTGTTACTTGCACACACACCCATGCCCCCACCTTACTCACTTGCTTCCTTCGTCCGTCCCTGCCCCCACTGCGCCACCCCATGTTTTCATGGCGACGCAGCACCGCACAGGAGTACTCTGGCTCCTGCTCCTCTTCCTCCTTTTCCTCTTCCCTCGCGTACACTTATGCTTCTTTCTTTGTCTTGCCTCCCAAAGCCTGCAGCTGAGCCCGCAACCTTCTTTTCTCTGTTTCTATCTCCTCTTGTGACCTCCTTGCTCCCCCCATCCTCTGATAGCAGTCCTTCTGCTGATGCCCCCTCTTCCCACACACTTCACAGGTTGGCGCATCAGGGCAGTTCTGACGGCGGTGCCCAAATTTCCCACACACGTCGCAGTTCTTGCAATTCAACTTCACATGTCCCGGCTCTCCACACCTGTAGCAGGTCCTCGTGTCTGTCCTTCTCTCATGTTGCTGCTCCTCTCCGCCTCCCGCCCCTGGCATCATTGCTGCCGCCCAGGTGGGTCGCATCTTCTCAGCTGCCCTTGGCAGGTATGCCTCATAACGCCTCTGTGCCAGCTCCACCTTTTCTGTTAGCTCAAACACTTCCTCCAGGCTTGCTTCTGCCCCCAGCTCGTAGACTCTCATTTTCAGTCCTCCGGCCAGCCCGTCGTCCAATCCTGCCTGGAACTTACTGTTCAGCATGCTGCTGTCGGTACACACCACATCCTCGGCCAGGTTCACGACGTAGCTTATGCGAGACATTTCGGGAGTAACAAAACCCTTGCCGACATTGCTAAGTATTACTATTGGCCCCGGATGGCAACAGACGTGCAGCAGTTTGTCACCTCGTGAGATACGTGTCAACGAATGAAGAGTAGTAAGTAGAAAACGAAGGGTTACTTTAGCCTCTACCCGTACCAGAGCAGCCATGGCAGATTGTCAGTCTACACTTCATCATTGGACTTCCGCACGAGGGCATGATGCTATACTCGTGGTGATCGATAAGTTCTCTAAAATGGGACACTTCATCCCTATCAACGTCATGGCTACAGCTGAAGCAACTGCACGCCTCTTCTTGGACCACATTGTCACCATCCACGAAAATTCCCGCTACACTCATCTCAGATAGAGACCCTAAGTTTACCACTAAGTTATGGAGGGAACTCATGGGTTTGTTAGGGACAACGCTTGCGATGTCTTTGGCGTACCACCCCCAGACAGACGGACAGACAGAGCGACTCAATCAGGTGGTGGAACAGTTACTGCGTACAGCATGCAAAGACGACATTAGCTACTGGGATCTACAGTTACCGTCCATAGAGTTCGCATACAGCAACGCTTCATACGCGGCCACACGGAAAAAAAACATTTCTTCCTGTGCTACGGATGTGAACCTATTACACCACAGCAGCCAACCACAGCGGCACATGTCCAAGCCGCACACGACTTCATCACCACCATGCAGCAACTATGGGAGAAGAATCAGCAACGTCTCACCACGATGCAGAACTCCCAGAATCAGTATGCCGATCGACATCGACGACATCACTCAGTAGCAATCGGAGATCATGTCCTTTTGGACACACGCAACTTGGACTTGTCTCACCATCCGCAAAGTAGGCACAAGGCCTAGAACAGTACAGAAATGCCGATTATCACAAGGCGCATGTGCTTTGGTGAAGATATCAGCAGTGTTGATTTGAGAGGCCACTTAAGCAAGACGAAGCTGACCACGCTGCTGCAACTCTCGAGCAAGGAAGTAGCGCAGAGCGATGTGCTTCGTTCTGTGCTCCAGTCTGTGCTCCTGACACAAGGCAAGCATTGCCTTGTTGTCGACGTACAGAACTGGAGGAGAACGAGGCGGCTCGCCCAAGTCGGTCAGCAGGTAGGTGAGCCAGCGTAACTCCTGTGCAGCCATGGCCCCTGCATAGATCTCAGCCTTGTCAGAATCCCAACCACTAGACCACTGGGATAAAAGGGCTTGTTAAGTAGCGGGTCAGTGAGCCCATAACCCCCCAAGCCAACATGCCTGTAACCCTTCCCTAGGATCAATCGGGGATCACCAGTGGACCTCTGACACCCCCCCGCACTGGGATGCCCGAAGTGCACACACTGGGATTCGAACCCGAGACCTTCGCTCTGATACCATGTCAGAATCCCAACCACTAGACCATTGGGATAAAAGGGCTTGTTAAGTAGCGGGTCAGTGCGCCCATAACCCCCCAGGCCAACATGCCTGTAACCCTTCCCTAGGATCAATCGGGGATCACCAGTGGACCTCTGACAAGCCTCACAACTGGAACTGAGAACAGAAGACGAGCGGGTAGACCGCCACGAAACAGAGCTAGAGCCAAGGCTGAAAGTGTAACCCTGTGACGACTGCTGCGTAGCCAAGTCGTCAACCCAAGAAGCGTCAGCGTGGCCAGTGAGGACAACACGAGCCCGTCCTCCAAGCACGAGCCCCATGCCCGACGTACTGCACAAGTAGCGCATCACCCTCTTAGCGGCCTTCCAGTGCTCTGGTTGGTGTCTCCCGGGCGCAACGTAGCGTGCCAGGATGCTAAGAGGATAAGCAAGGTCAGGTCGAGTGCAGGTCATCAGGTACATGAGGCAGCCCACAAGCTCTGGATACGGGCCACTCGGCTCTACGGACTCATCCGAAGGCAGAGCTGAGAGCGAGTGACTGGTAGGCAGAGGAGTGGACTGTGGCGAGGAGTACTGGAAGTCGAAGCGCTGAAGGACCTGCTGCACCATGTGTGACTGAGTCAAGGTAATGGTGCGCTGTGCTCTGTCCCGAGTGATCTACAAGCCAAGATAGCTGCGCAGCTCACCCAGGTCTGTGCACGTGTGTCTCTTCTGCAGCTCCGACTTCACAGAGGCCAGTCCAGCAGTGGCAAAGACCAAGTCGTTGACGTACACGAGGATGTAGAACGGCGGCAGGGAAGTGTCGGTGCGTAGAAACAGCGACGGGTCAGCAGTCGAAGGAGCAAACCCAAGAGCCGCAAGTGTCGTCCTCAGTGTGTCGTGCCACTCACGAGGCGCCTGGCGGAGACCGTAGACTGGCCGCCGGAGGCTCCACTGGGTACCTGCAGGAAACGACCCAGTGAAGCCAGGTGGGCGGCGCAGCCAGATCTCCTCGTGCAGGCTGCCCTGTAGGAAGGCTGTGCTGAAGTCAAGAGAGTGAAGCTCGTAGTCATGCCGTGCGGCAACGTGCAGCAGCACCCGAAGAGTGGTCATATTCGGGGTAGGGGAGAAGGTTTGAAAGAAGTCAACTCCCTGTCGCTGACTGAAGCCTCGAGCAACGTAACGCGCCTTGAAGACAGGCGGAGAACCCGACGGCCGCTTCACCCTGAAAATCCACATGCCACTGATGATGTTCGCCCCAGGTGGGGGAACCTCGTCAACGTAGGTGCCTGTGGACTTCCAGGAAGCCATCTCTGCGTCCATGGCTGTCTGCCACTGAGAGGAGTAGGGACCCTCTATCGCCTCTGCGTAAGAGCGCGGGGTCGGGATGTCTGGTGCATCCGGGTCTCCCTCAGGTGCAATCAGCATGGACACGAGATGAGGTAAAGCAGCTGCAAAACACTTAAAGTCCTCCTGCCTGTCCTCAAGGACGTCTGTGCCAAGAGCACACTCATCCCCGACGGACGGAGGACAGTCAGACTCTGACTCAGCAACAAGAGTAGCGGCGTAGTCGAGGCGACAGGCGGTAGCAAAGTCCACAAGCTCAGCAAATAGAGCAGACGCAGCAGTGGACTCAAACGAAGGGTCAGTGACCATAGTGGCGAGAAGACGTGTAACAGTAGGACTGGCAGCATGAGCAAGGTCTGACGGCAGGTCAGGAACGTTAGGTAGAGAGGACGCAGGAGGAGACGGCAGAGGGACACGCTGTGGAACAGAGGAAGGACGAAGTGCCATCTGGTGCGTGCCTGGGACAGGAGGAGGACGCGGACGCGGAACACGACGACCAGTGCGAACAGCGCGAACAGGCGACGCAGGACGAGACTCAGGCTCACGACGCTCCGCAAGACCTCCTGTCGGCCCAGTGTAAGGAGAAGGAGCAGGCAGTGGGGAGGCTGGCTGGAACTGCGACTGCGACTGGTCAGGCGGTGGACACAGTAAGGGAGGAGTAGGGCCAGTAGAAGGCGGGAGACCAAGAACCTGCTGAAGCAGTGGAACGAAGTACAGTCACGGCCGCACAGCGCCTCCAGAACCAGCACCGACAGCACGAGTACCCCCAGCTCCAGGGTCTCCAGCTCCAACGCCAGCGGTACCACCAGCTCCAGCACCTCCAGCAGCTCCAGCTCCAACTCCTGCAGCACCTCCAGCTCTAGTAGCTCCAGTACCTCCAGTACGAGCACCTCCGGGACCAGCGGCTCCAGCACCACCAGCAGCGCCAACTCCAGCGCCTCCAGCTCCAACTCCTGTAGTACCTCCAGCTCCAACTCCTGTAGTACCTCCAGCTCCAGCAGCTCCATTACGTCTAGTACGAGCACCTCCGGGACCAGCGGCTCCAGCACCTTCAGCAGCGCCAACTCCAACGCCGGCAGCACCTCCAGCTCCAGCAGCTCCAGTACCTCCAGCGCCACCAGGACCAGGGCCTCCAGTGGCAGGCCCCCCAGCTCCAGCAGCGCCACTCTGAAGACTCCATCGCCGAGCAAACCACTCGCGCAGCTGCAGTGGGGAGAGAGGCTCCCGCTGTGACGAGGCACCGAGAGAACCTCCAGTACCTCCAGTAACTCCAGGACCAGCAGCTCCAGCACCTCCGGCTCCAACGCCCGCAGCACCACCAGCACCAGCAGCTCCAGTACCTCCAGTACGAACATCTCCGGGACCAGTGGCTCCAGCAGCTCCAGCTCCAACGCCGGCAGCAACTCCAGCTCCAGTAGCTCCAGTACCTCCAGCTCCAGGGCCTCCAGCGGGAGCCCCCCCGCCTCCAGCGGCGCCGCTCCGAAGGCTCCAGCGCCGAGCAAACCACTCGCGCAGCTGTGGTGGAGAGAGAGACTCCCGCCGGGACAAGGCACCTGTAGGACCTCCAGCAGACTCAGCACCCCCAGGCTCAGCACCCCCAGGCTCCGCACGCTCAGGCTCAACACCCTCAGTCTCAGCACCCCCAGGCTCAGCTCCACCAGACTCAGCAACCTCAGGCTCAGCACCCCCAGGTTCCGCACGCTCAGGCTCAGCACCCCCAGGCTCCGCACGCTCAGGCTCAGCACCCCCAGGCTCCGCACGCTCCGGCTCAGCACCCTCAGCAGCACCACCCCTAGCAGCAGCACCAGAGTCGATCGCGACCTCGACAGGCTCGACAGGGTCTACCTTAGACACACCTGAGGGAGCAGGACCCTGAGGGGGGAGGGGGTCTACCGGAGGAGGACCTGGTGCGAGGAAGAGCGGCGGGGGGGGGGGGAGAGGGGTAGCGCGGTAGAGGAAGAGACGGTAAAAGGAAACAGACTCGTCGAACGTGACGTCCTGAGAAGGCAGGACACGGCGCGAGGTGGGGTGGTAAAACTGCCAGCCAGGCGCGTCAGGGGGAAAACCAAGGAAGACGCAGGGAATGGCACAGGCGGAGAGCTTGTCCGCGGACGTATCGCGGACAAAGGCACGAGAACCCCAGACCCGGAACACCGACGCATCGCCAACCTTCCCCGTCCAACGCAGTGTAGGCGAGGTCTCCGGCAAGGAGACACGGGGCCAGAGGTTGAGCTTCTGCACAGCGTACCGGACCGCAAACGGCCACAGAAAATGGGGGGCAGCCGCATGGATCATGGAGATACGAGCGACCTCCATGACTAAGCCAATGCGGCGCTCAGCAACCCCATTTTGCTGCGGAGAGGCTGGAAGCGTGAACGATTGGAGAATGCCCTCCCCACGACAAAAGTCCCGCAAGAGGTCGGAGGAAAACTCGAGTGCAGACGCAGGACTGGAAGGTCCGTGTGGAACCGCTCGCGGAGCTGGAGACGGACAGCGTGGATCCAAAGGATCAAAACATCAGGGACCTCCCCTTTGCTGCGCAAGGGGAAGATCGTGGTGTAACGGGAGTAGTCGTCAACGACCAGCAGAAAGTAGCGCTCGCGGCCCTGTCCATGGACGCGGGCTGGGCCCCACACGTCCATGTGGAGAGTCTGCAGGGGAGCAGTCGTCGGGGGAAACGAGGAGGAGTGAGGAGTGGCGCGCTGCCGCCCCTCGACACAGGGAAGACAGGGAGGGGCAGGCGAGGGTGGGAGGGGAGGCAGAGTCTCGGGAAGACCAGAGACAAGGAGACGCGAGTGCATGCAACGAAGGCGCTGCACTGAGGGGTGACCAAGACGGTGGTGCCAAAGGAGGGTCCAGTGCGACAGTGCGCGACACGAGCAGGGGGCTGCTAGCTGACCTGACGCAGACGCAGACGCAGCTACCTGAGGAGACACAGTATTCAGTGTGTACATACTCGAGCCAGGCGCACGTATGAACGTGGCCAGGTGCCGGCCAGTCCGGGAGCACGTACAGATCGCCACACGCTGTCCTCCTGGAGTAAAGGTGTCAACCCATACATCCTGAAGGACGGCGTTGCTCACCAAGTTCGTAGAGAACGAGGGGAGGTGAAGACCTAACAGTGAGCCAGACAGAACCGCCGGACACGGGAGAACAGTGGAGGAACGTGCAAGGACTGGGCCCCTAGAGGGGTCAGCCAGAGAGACAGCAACAGGTGCAGGGAGCGGTGTGAGTGCAGTACTGTCGCGAAAGAAACAGCGGGAAGCACCTGAGTCAAGCGTGAAGGTGTGCAAGGCCTCAGCAGGCGCAGTACCAGAGAGAGCAGACTCGCTAGCACCTAGAGCAGCAGCCTCACCAGCACCTAGGGCAGCAGGCTCACCAACACCTAGAGCAGCAGCCTCACCAGCACCTAGAGCAGCAGACTCTATACCTGGGTCGGGCGGCACACACATGTAACAGTCACCCTCAGCACTAGTAGGCAATGCATACATGGCAGTGAGGATAGCATCATAGTCACCCTATATCCACCCTCTGCCTAAGCAGCTCCAGCCAGCTGGGGAGCTCAGCCGCGTCACCAAACTCTGTACGCCAGGCGTCGCTCAGACAGGCGAAGCAACGGGACTGTGTGTGACCAACTGTCCCGCAAGTCTGACCAGCCCGATCACCTGTGCGAATGACGTACGGGCAGCGAACAGTACTCCGAGACCCTCTACTATGAGCGTACCACTCACGAAGCTGCTGGGGCGTAAGGGTCTCGCGCGGACGCTGCTGCAGCTGCATCTGGCCACTGCCGGAAACTCCCGACTGACCAGCTCTAGGGCGACTGCCACTACGGCCGTCGCCACAACCCCAACTAGCATACCACTCACGAAGCTGCTGGGGCGTGAGGGACTCGCTCGGACGTCGCTGGAGCTGCATCTGGCCACCGCCAGAAACTCCCCACCGAACCGCTCCACCGAGACTGCCACTACGGCCGCCGCCAACACTCCCACTGCTGCCACCACCGCCGCCACGACTCCCACCGCTACCACGAAGAGACGTCATAGCGGGCAATGTAAGGAGGTGTGCGACCGGCACGGCAGCACGCAGGGAAGGTAGGGCGGCGAGCAGACACTAGGTTAGGTCGGGGCGGCGCACGGTCAGTGAAGGGCGGCGCGCAGCCATAGTAGGGCGGCGGGCTGCAAGTAGGGCGGCGCGCGGGCAGAGGAGGGCACGCGGGCAGGCAAGGGCAGCGCGCGGGCTGCAGATGGCGGCGCGCGGGCTGCCAGGGTGGACGCGACGGGCAGGGGCAGGGCGGAGCGCGGGCAGCAGGGCGGCGCGCTGGCCCTAGGGTGACGCGACAGGCAGGGCAGGGGCGGCGCACGGGCCCTAGGGCGACGCGACGGGCAGGGCAGGGGCGACGCGCTGGCTCTAGGGTGACGCGACGGGCAGGGCAGGGGCAGCGCACGTGTGAGAAAACTAGCGAGGAATGTGTGAACTAGAAATGAGATGGGTACAAATAGGAAAACCTAGAAAACCTGTACCCCCTAAGGTCTAACCCACTACAGCCTAAACAGGCTATATCAGATATGTTTGACACACCCCCATAGGCAAAGTGGGGGAGAACAAGGGGTCACAAGACCAGTCAAGAAAAGCAAAGCAAGCTCAGGGTGGATCATGATGTCACCACGCATTCTGAGCACAAGCAAATCGCCACAAGGCCAGTTCACATGCAGAGTTATATAAAGGATGCAGGTGTAAGCATGCAGGTCTATGTATAGAGATCACAGTACAAGCAGAGTCAAGATGTAAGCAAGTGAGGCACAGTAGGCACAAGGCCTAGAACAGTACAGAAACGCTGATGATCACAAGGCTGGAGTGCCTTGGTGAAGACATCAGCAGTGTTGGCCTGAGTGGCCACGTAAGCAAGACAAAGCTGACCACGCTGCTGCAACTCTCGAGCAAGGAAGTAGCGCAGAGCGATGTGCTTCGTTCGGTGCTCCAGTCTGTGCTCCTGACACAAGGCAATCATGGCGTTGTTGTCTACGTACAGCACTGGAGGAGAACGAGGCACCTCTCCCAGGTCGGTCAGCAGGTAGGTGAGCCAGCGTAACTCCTGTGCAGCCATGGCCCCTGCGTAGATCTCAGCCTCACAGCTGGAGCTGAGAACAGAAGAGGAGCGGGTAGACCGCCAAGAAACAGAGCCGGAGCCAAGGCTGAAGGTGTAACCCTGTGACGACCGCTGCGTAGCCAAGTCGTCAGCCCAAGAAGCGTCTGCGTGACCAGTGAGGACAACTCGAGCCCGTCCTCCAAGCACAAGCCCCATGCCCGACGTACTGCACAAGTAGCGCAACACCCTCTTAGCAGCATCCATGTGCTCCTTCCGGTGAAGGCCAGGAGCGACATAGCGTGCTAGAATGCTAAGAGGGTATGCAAGGTCAGGTCGAGTGCAGGTCATCAGGTACATGAGGCAGCCCACAAGCTCTGGGTACGGGCCACTCGGCTCTACGGACTCGTCCGAAGGTGGAGCTGAGAGCGAGTGACCGGTAGGCTAAGGAGTGGACTGAGGCAAGGAGTACGTGAAGCGGAAGCGCTGAAGGACCTGCTGCACCATGTGTGACTGAGTCAGGGTAATGGCGCGCTGTGCTCTGTCCCGGGTGATCCGCAAGCCAAGATAGCTTGTCAGCTCACCCAGGTCTGTGCACGTGTGTCTCTTCTGCAGCTCCGAATTCACGTGGGCGAGTCCCTCAGTGTAAGAAGTAGCAAAGACCAAGTCGTCTACGTACATGAGAACGTAGAACGGCGGCAGAGTGGTGTCGGTGCGTAGAAACAGCGACGGGTCAGCAGTAGAAGGAGCAAACCCAAGAGCAGCAAGAGTAGTCCTCAGTGTGTCGTGCCACTCACGGGGTGCCTGGCGGAGACCGTAGACTGGCCGCCGGAGGCTCCACTGGGTACCAGCAGGAAACGACCCAGTGAGGCCAGGTGGGCGGCGCAGCCAGATCTCGTCGTGCAGGCTGCCCTGTAGGAAAGCAGTGCTGAAGTCAAGAGAGTGAAGCTCGTAGTCACGCTGAGCAGCGACGTGCAGCAGAACCCGAAGAGTGGTCATCTTCGGGGTAGGGGAGAAGGTCTGGAAGAAGTCAACTCCCTGTCGCTGACTGAAGCCTCGTGCAACGTAACGCGCCTTGAAGACAGGCGGAGAACCCAGCGGCCGCTTCACCCTGAAAATCCACATGCCACTGACGATGTTCGCCCCAGGTGGGGGAACCTCGTCGACGTAGGTGCCTGTGGACTTCCAGGAAGCCATCTCTGCGTCCATGGCTGTCTGCCACTGAGAGGAGTAGGGACCTTCTATCGCCTCTACGTAAGAGCGCGGGGTCGGGATGTCTGGTGCATCCGGGTCTCCCTCAGGGGCAATCAGCATGGACACGAGATGAGGTAAAGCAGTGGCAAAGCACTCAAACTCCTCCTGTCTGTCCTCAAGGACGTCCGTGCCAAGAGCACACTCACCCCCGACGGACGGAGGACAGACAGACTCAGACTCAGCAACAAGACTAGCGGCGTATTCTGACGACAGGCGGCAGCAAAGTCAACAAGCTCAGCAACTAGAGCAGACGCAACAGTGGACTCAAACGAAGGGTCAGTGTCAACAGTGGCGAGGAAACGCGTGACAGTAGGACTAGCAGCATGAAGGGAGTCAGACTCCGGGTCCGGCCCGTCAGGAAGAGAGGACGCAGGAGGAGACGGCTGAGGGACTCACTGTGGAGCAGAGGAAGGACGCAGAGTCATATAGTGAGTGCCAGGGACAGGAGGAGGACGCTGACGCGGAACACGACCAGTGCGGACAGTGCGAACAGGCGACTCAGGACGAGACTCAGGCGACGCAGGACGAGACTCAGGCGCACGATGCTCCGTAAGACCTCTAGTCGGTCCATAGTAAGGAGAAGGACCAAGTAGTGGAGAGGCTGGCAGTAACTGCGACTGCGACTGGACAGGCGGTGGACTCAGTAAGGGAGGAGGAGAAGGACCAGTAGAAAGCGGTAGGCCAAGAACCTGCTGAAGGAGCGGAACGTAGTACGGCCGCGGTCGCTCAGCGCCTCCAGAAACAGCAGAGACAGCATCAGTACCCTCTGCTCCAAGGTCTCCAGCTCCAACTCCCGCAGCACAACCAGCCGCAGCACCTCCAGCAGCACCAGCTCCAGCAGCACCTCCAGCTCCAACTCCTGCAGCACCACCAGCCCCAGCAGCTCCAGTACCTGCAGTACGAGCACCTCCGGAACCAGCGACTCCAGCACCAGTAGAACCTCCAGCTGCTCCAGCAGCTCCAGCACCAGCAGCACCTCCAGTGGCACCAGCAGCAACCCCAGCAGCTCCAGCACCAGCAGCACGGCTACAGCGTCGAGCGTACCACTCACGCAGCCCCTGTGGAGAGAGGGGCTCCCGCCGTGACGAGACACCCGAAGGACCTCCAGACACAGCTTGCTCAGGCTCAGCACCCCCAGACTCAGCACCCCCAGACTCAGCACGCTCAGGCTCAGCACCCCCAGGCTCCGCACCCCCAGGCTCAGCACCCCCAGGCTCCGCACGCGCAGGCTCAGCACCCCCAGGCTCCGCACCCCCAGACTCAGCAACCCCAGGCTCAGCACCCCTAACAGCACCAGAGTCGACAGCTACCTTGACAGGCTTGACAGGGTCTACCTGGGACACACCTGAGGGGGCAGGACCCTAGGGGGGGAGGGGGTCTACCGGAGGAGCACCTGGTGCGAGGAAGAGCGGCGGGGGGGGGAGGGGGGCAGTGCGGTAGGGGAAGAGGCGGTAGTAAGGAACCGACTCGTCAAACGTGACGTCCTGAGAGGACAGAACACGGCGCGAGGTGGGGTGGTAAAACTGCCAACCAGGCGTGTCAGGGGGGAAGCCAAGGAAGACGCAGGGAACATCACGGGAGGACAGCTTGTCCGCAGACAAGTCGCGAACGAAAGCTCGAGATCCCCAGACACGGAACGCAGACGCATCACCAACCTTCCCCGTCCACCGCATAGTAGGGGTGGTCTCCGGCATGGAGACCCGGGGCTGGAGGTTGATCTGATGCGCCGCGTACTGAACCGCGAACGGCCACAGAACATGGGGAGCAGCCGCATGGATCATGGACGTACGAGCGACGTCCATGACCATGCCAATGCGGCGCTCAGCAATCCCATTTTGCTGCGGAGAGGCCGGAAGCGTGAACGTCTGGCGGATGCCCTCCGCTCGACAGAAAGCTCGCAGAAGGTCGGAGGAAAACTCTCCACCTCTGTCGGAGTGAAGATGCAGAACAGGAAAGTCCGAGCCGCAACTCTCTCTGAGCTGGAGACGAGCAGCGCGGATCCAGTCGATCAACACCTCAGTGACCTCACCCTTGCGGCGCAAGGGGAAGACCGTGGTGTAACGCGAGTAGTCGTCAACAACCAGCAGGAAGTAACGCTCGTGACCCTGTCCACGGACGCGGGCTGGGCCCCACACGTCCATATGATGAGTCTGCAGGGGAGCCTCTGTCGGAGGAAACTTGGAGAAGTGAGGAGCGGCGCGCTGCCTGCCCTCGACACAGGGAACGCAGGTAGTGGCAGGCCCCGGAGGAAGAGGAGGAGGGACTCTGGAAGACCAGAGACAAAGACACGGGAGGCCATGCCTCGGAGACGAGGCAAGGAGGGGTGACCAAGGCGGTGGTGCCAGAGGAGATTCTGGTGAGACAGGAGGCGACACGAGCAGGGGGCAGACTCAGGGCCAGACCGGGACGCTGCAGCAAACACCTGACCCGACGCGGCTACCTGACCAGACTCAGTAATCGGAGGAGACACGGTAGTCAGGGTGTACAGGCTCGACCCAGGCTGACGGGTGAACGTGGCCAGGTGCCGGCCCGTCCGAATACACGAGCAGTGGGTCACCAGCTGACCTCCAGGAGTGAACTGGTCAACCCACACGTCCTGAAGGTCAGATCCACTCACCAAGTTCGTGGAGAACGAGGGGAGGTGGAGGCCAGACAGAGAGCCAGACGGGACCGCCGGACACGGCAGGACCGTGGAGGAGTGTGCAAGGGCCGGACCCCAGAGCGGTCAGCCAGAGAGACTGCCACTGGCCGACTGAGCAGCAACAGTGTGGTGCAGTCGCGAAAGAAGGAGCGGGAAGCACCCGTGTCAAGGGTGAAAGTGTGCAAGACCTGAGCCGACGCGTTACCTGAGAGAGCAGCCTCACCAGCACCTGGAGCAGCAGACTCACTAGCACCTAGAGCAGCAGCCTCAATGCCCGGGTCGGGCGGAACGCACAGGTAACAGTCACCCTCAGCACTAATAGACACAGCATACATAGCAGCAAGGATAGCATCATAATCAAGATCAAAGATAGCAACTCCCGACTTAAGCAGAATATCCCAGCGAGGGATCTCAGAGGAGCCAGGGAACTGTGTACGCCAGGCATCAGTCAGGCGGCCGAAACAGCGTAGCGTGGCGTGCGGGCCGCCACACGTCTCTCCACTGCGGTCGCCGGTGCGAAGAACGTAAGTGCAGGGACCAGCACCCCCAGACCTCCCACGCCCAGCGTACCACTCACGGAGCTGCTGAGGCGACGGGGTCTCACGGGAGCGCTGCTGCTAGAGCCTCCCCGCTGCACACCGCCACCACCGCCACCCCCACCTCCGCCGCCGCCGCCGCCACCTCCACCCCCACTGCCGCTGCCTCCGCCGCTTCCACCTCCACTGCCGCCACCGAAGCCCCCACTCCCGCCACCACTCCCACCTCCACCCCCACCCCCTCCGCCTCCTCCACCGCCACCACCGCCGCCCCCGCCATCCCCTCCACCCCCCTTGCCCCTCTTGCCCTTGCCGTAGCGGCGCTTCCCACTAGGGGCAGACGCAGCGCCGACCGACTCGGTGCCAACGAGGTCGACAGCAGCAGCAGAGGCAACAGAGGGCAAAAGAGGGACGGGGGAGCACCCCTCAAAGAAAGGGGCACGAGGGTCACCACGAGAGGCTCCTACAGCGACTATACTCTTCTCAGCTGCAAGGAGGCGCTCCTCGAGGAGGTCAACGGTGAGCGTGGTGGGGCAAAGGGAGAGGAAGTGGTCCCTGATCGAGCGAAGGGAGTCAGGGAGCTGGGTGACGAGGTAGTAGAGAGTGATGTACATAGGGGGGGGGGTTCGTGGCGCAGAAATCGGCAGGAAGCGCAGCGCGGTAGCGGGTGTCACTAGTGCGGAGGTGCGTAATGAGGTCAGCGACTGTGGCAAAAGCAGCTAGGTCAAGGAACAGGTACGGCAGCATGAGGCGGCTAAGGGCAGCAGTGGCAGGGGAGGAGTAGCGCGCAACAACAACGTCGTACAGAGTCCTAGCGGTCTTGTACTGGCTAAAGTGAGCTCGCTCAGCAGACGGCAGGTGACTACGAATAGTAAGGCGGGCAGCAACATCACGCGTGGTCCACTGTGAGCGAACAGTACTGGCAGCATCAGCAGCAGGTGCAGCAGAGGTGTCAGACGTGAGGTCAAAAAGCGAGACTCCATCCTTGCTATCGCACTGCAGAAACAGCTGCAGATCATCGACACAGACCTCAAAATCGACCGCTCGACCCTCAGCATCGAAGGTGAGTACGTTAGGGCTAGCCATGACAGCAGTAGCAGTAGCAGTGTGACTCGGCAGGGCGGCGCGGCTCGGTAGGGCGGCGCGGCTCGGCTAGGCGGCGCGGCTCGGCAAGGCTGCGCGGCTCGGCAGGGCGGCGCGGGTGCGGCAGTGCGCTTACCAGGGCGGATCGGGGTAGGGCTGCACCTGGCAGGGCAGGGCCATGGCGCTCCTGCACGGCAGGGCCGCTTCGGGCAGGGCCGCTACGAGGCGGCAGTGCAGGGCGGCGACGCGGGCGCAGGAAGGGCCGCAACAACGGCGGCTGTAGGCAGGGCCGCAATAGCGGCGGTAGGCAGGGCCGCGACAGCGGCAGGCAGGACCGTGATGGCGGCAGGCAGGGCCGCGACAGCTGGAGGCAGGGCCGTGACGGCAGGGAGGCAGGGCCGCAAAGGCAGGGCGGCAGGGCCGCGACGGCAGGGCGGCAGAGCCGCGATGGCAGGGTGGGGCCGTGAAAGGGCCGCGAAGGGGCCGCGAAGGGCCGCGAAGGGGCCGCGAAGGGCCGCGAAGGGGCCGCGAAGGGCCGTAAAGGGGCCGCGAAGGGCCGCGAAGGGGCCGCAAAGGGCCGCGAAGGGGCCGCGAAGGGCCGCTAAGGGCGGCAGGGTGGGCCGCTAAGGGCGAGAGGGCGGGCCGCTAAGGGCCGCGAAGGCAGGGCGGGCCGCTAAGGGCGCGACGGGCCAAAAGGGTAGGGCCGCTACGGCGGCAGCAGGGCAGAGCGCAATGCGCGATTCGGGCAGGGTAGGAAAAAAATATATTCAACGTGGTGGGCCCAAGGGAAAACGGTCCCACTAGGGAACCCGCTCTATACCATGTGAGAAAACTAGCGAGGAATGTGTGAACTAGAAATGAGATGGGTACAAATAGGAAAACCTAGAAAAGCTGTACCCCCTAAGGTCTAACCCACTACAGCCTAAACAGGCTATATCAGATATATTTGACAGGCCCTAGGGCGACGCGACGGGCAGGGCAGGGGTGGCGCGCTGGCGCTAGGGTGACGCGACAGGCAGGGCAGGGGCGGCGCGCGGGCCCTAGGGCGACGCGACGGGCAGGGCAGGGCGGCGCGCTGGCCCTAGGGTGGCGCGACGGGCAGGGCAGGGGCGGCGCGAGTGACTAGGTGGTAGAGTGTGAGGTACATCGGGGGAGGGTTCTTGGCGAGGAAATCAGGAGGAAGCGCGGCACGGTAGCGGAGATCACTAGTACGGAGGTGAGTGATGAGGTCAGCTACAGTGGCAAAGGCGGACAGATCGGGGAAAAGATAGGGCAGCGAGAGACGGCCTATCGCAGCAGTAGCAGGGGAGGAGTAGCGCGCAACTACAGCATCGTACAGCTCCTTAGCGGTCTTATGCTGGCCAAAGTGCTCGCGCTCATCTAACGGCAGGTGGCTGCGGACGGCTAGGCGAGCGTGAGCATCACGGGTCTGCCACTGTGAGCGAGCTGTACTGTCAGCAGTAGCAGCAGGAGCGGGGGCTACGCCGGACGTGTGGTCAAACAGGGAAACATCGTCCTTGGCAGTGATCTGGAGGAACAGGTGCAGGTCATCGAGCCAAACGTCAAACTTAATCGGACGGCCCTCAGAGTCAAAAGTGAGAACGGTAGGACTGGCCATAGTGGCAGTAGCAGCAGTAGCAGTAGCAGCAGTAGCAATAAGAGCAGTAGCAGTAGTAGCTGTAGCAGGAACAGGAACAGCAGTTGCTGCAGGTGGGGCGGCGCGACTCGGGCGGCGCGACTCGGGCGGCGCGGCTCGGGCAGGTAGGGCGGCGCGACGGCGGGCCTATGCACGGTGCGCAGCGGCGCCTAGGGTGCGGCTGCGCGTGGGCCGCGGCTGCGTTCGTGCGGCGGCTAAGCACGAGCTGCAGCAGCCGACGCGCGATCGCCGCTGCGCGCGGGCTGCGATCTGCGGGCGGGCGGCGATGGGTCGAGCGTCGGCCTAGGGGCGAGCGGGGCCTACGGGCGACGGCCTACTGTCGCGCGCGAGAAAAAATCGGGCCGCCCTAGGCGGCTAACGGGCTACTCGCGCTAAAAACGCAGGGCCGCGCTCGGGCTGCTAGCGGGCTGCAAACGAGCAGCGTGAGAGGAGGGCGCGCGAGGGCACACTAGGAGAGAGGCGCACGAGGGCGCTAAGACGGTAGGGCGCACGAGGGCACCTCTAGCGGAACGGTGGGCCCTTAGGTAAGCGGTCCTAGGTCCCTAACCTAGGCTCTTAATACCATGTCAGAATGAGAAGTGGTTGAACTAAGAAGATTGGGAGTACAAGTATGAAACCCTAGAAGTTGTACCCCCTAAGGCTAAACCCACTACAGCGTACAGAACACAAACATATACAATGTTTGACAGTTCTGACACATGAAGCTTGCACGAACGGCACGCGAACATTCACGAACTCGCGAAGGCTCATGAACACACATGATCACTCGGAACTTTACGCACATTCATGACACAACACGAACAACACGAAACACACACGAACAATCATGAAAACTCATGAATGCAACCTCACACAAAAATCCACATAACTCATGAACCGCTAAGGCGATTCACAAACCGTAAACACCAAAATGAAATGCGCATCACACAAAATACAAATTACCTTAAAAACAAACACCTTCAAATTTCACCTTGCTCAACGAATAGGCGACATGTTGTCGTGCAAACTATGTTTTGCACCCAACAATACATTGTGTAAGATATGATATGATAAATGATAGATGCATGCCTTTATTTTTAATATGAATAATGCTTACTTATTACTGACAATCCATGATGCGTGTATATAATGATAAAGATGCGTGAAAGCTAACGACCCAAAAACTATGCTACCACATCCCATGCCTAGCATGTCGGGGAGCTGATAGCATAATCTTTGAACAATCAGCAGTCACATGAAACAACACAATCTGTGAACTCCAAAAACATGGTCAACTTGTCAGAATGTCATTGTTCTCTAGCCTGCAGTGGGGTACTCTATAGCGAGTACAACCCCTTAGGGTTTCCTATATGTATCCTGCTGCTTTCTAGTGAACCCCCTCTTCTTCTTTTGCCTAAACTTCTCTTGCCTAGCTAGGACTTACCTAGCTATGGCTCCTAACTCTACCTACTATTTTCACATGCTATCAGAGCAGGTCGATCCCCTTGGGTCGATCCTGTGGGTGGGCTCACCACCTCACTGCTTCCGCTGCTACTGCTACTCTCTGTGTCGCACGCCCCGTGGCGTGCGACGGATTTTTTCATCCCGCCGCGCGCTCGGAGCGTGCGGCGGTTTTCTGCCCGCCGTGCGCCCCGAGGCGCGCGGCGGTTTTCTGCCCGCCGTGCGCCCCGAGGCGCGCGGCGGTTGTCTGCCCGCCGTGCGCCCTGAGGCGCGCGGCGGGTTTCTGCCCCGTCACTCCGCGCGTCGCTCCCGGGAGGCGCTGCGACGGGCGACGGGGACCCGCGCGTCGCCCCCCGTCGCCCGTCGTGGCCTGCGCGCGGCTCGTACAGCCTGCGCGCGGCCCGTACGGGCTGCGCCAGGCCCGCGCGCGGCTCGGGCCGCCTGCGCGCGGTTCGGGCGGCTGTGCCAGGCCCGTGGGCGGCCCGTTCTTCGCTGCCCCTGCGCTGCCCGCTGTCCCCCGTGCTTCTGATGGCGCCCCACCCCTGCTGCTGCCCGTTCTCCTGAATTAGGGTTTGGGGGTGGGGGGTCTGGGGGTGCAGCTTCTGTGTGCCGTCCCCTGCTCCTCCTCCTCCTCCGTCTCCCAGTGCTGTAGCTGCCGCTGAGGGGGGTGGACCTGTTGGAGCCGTCGGAGTGGTACTAAGGGGGGTGAAGGGGGAGTGGAGCTAGGGGTGAAGCAGGGGGTGTGTGTCAGGGGGAGTGGGACTGTTTCGGGAGGTTGAACTGAGGTTGCCGTCGTGTCGCCAGCAGCACCTGTAGTCCGGGGAGTTGCTCCGGTAGCCCAGTCGCAGCCAGCTGTGCCAGTCGCCCGTTGCTCGTCTGCCGCTACTTTTAGCCGCAGAGCCAGTTACTCCAGTAGTCCGGAGCGTTGTTCCGGTAGCCGCTGTGCCAGTGTGACTCCTGTTGCCCGTGTGTCTGCAGCTTCAGCCGTCGCCTCCTATCTCCTCTCCTCTCACTCTCGCCTCCTCCTCCTCACTTGCCCTCTGCGATAGCCTCTAGCTTTGCTCATAATTGTGAACTTTAAACTATTGCTTCTTGTACTTGTGCTCAGAATGTGTGGTGACATTGTGATCCACCCTGAGCTTGTTCTGCTTTGCTTGCTCTGCTGATTACACCCCACTTTGGCTATGGGGGTGTGTCAGAATGTCATTGTTCTCTAGCCTGCAGTGGGGTACTCTATAGCGAGTACAACCCCTTAGGGTTTCCTATATGTATCCTGCTGCTTTCTAGTGAACCCCCTCTTCTTCTTTTGCCTAAACTTCTCTTGCCTAGCTAGGACTTACCTAGCTATGGCTCCTAACTCTACCTACTATTTTCACACAACTCTATCATTTCCAGTTCAAGTGGGCTCTTGATAGGTGCGCCAATGAACCTTTGGGTAAAAATGATAGAGCCGATTCACATTTTTAAAACCCACAGACATGCATTGTTATTGCAATGTACATGTATTCACATACACTCATACACAACACGCGCACGCACACACAACCAAATACAAAAGCACAGATAGACACAACAAAAAACTAAACTAATAGCAGAACAATAACCAAAGATAATCACCACAGTAAAAGATTTCTAACAAACAACATTCTACTTTCCGAAATGACCTCGATAGACTGTATGGTGGGTACGACATATCACCTGAGAAGCAAATTTGAAACAAACGGGGAAAAGAACGGGGCATTAGGGAAACAAATGGGCTATTCATGGAATCCTTAAGAATATACTCAGAAACTGACACCACCAACAGAAATACATGACAATTTGAAAGCAAGAACTTCTGACATCATTCCAAAAAAAGAACAGAAGTAGAAACAACAGTTAAGAAGCCTCAACGAACCATCAAATACCAGAACTACGAGTAGACAAATTACAACAAGAAATACCAATGTAAATGTCAAACTTATATGTGCTGCTTATTGTTTAGGCTGTAGTGCGGTAGCCCATAAGGGGTACAACCCAATTAGGGATTCCTACTTGTACCCATCCTGCTGTTAGTTCACTCATTCTTGTTCGTTATTCTGACATGGTTTCAGAGCAGGTCCTAGCCTAGGACCGGTTTCTTAGGGCCCACCGAGTAGCGCTACCCCACCCGTCGCGCCACAGTGATCGCACCGCCCTGCCCTGACCTGCCCTGCCCCGCGTCGCGCTGCCTGCGCACGCTCTGCCTTACCCGCTCGCCGCCCGCCGCAGCGCGCACTGCTTTGCCCGCGCGCCGCTCGCTACAGCGTGCCCAACTGACTCGCGCGCCGCCTGCAGCAACGCGCCCTGCCCTGCCCGCGCGCCGCGCCGCCGCGCACGCCCTGCCTGAGCGCTGCGCCACCGCGTCGCCCTGCTCGCGAGCCGCCGCGCCACGCGCGCCGCCCTGCCCGCGCATCGCGCCGCCGCAGCGCGCGCTGTCCTGCCCGCACGCAGCCCGCGCCGAGCGCCCTGCCCTGCCTGCGCGCCACGCCGCCGCGCGTCGTGCCCTGCCCGCGCGCCGCGCCGCCGCGAGCCCTGCCCTGCCCGCGCGCCGCGCCGCGCGCTCTGCCCTGCCCGCCAGCCGTGCCGCCGCACGCCCTGCCCTGTGCGCGCGCCGCACCGCCGCGCGCCCTGCCCTGCCCGCAAGCCGCGCCGCCGCGCGCCTTGCCCTGCTGCGCGCCCTGCCTTTCCGCGCGCCCTGCTCTGCTGCGCGCCCTGCCTAAGCGCCGCGCCCTTCCCTACCGCGCGCCCTGCCCTGGCGCGCGCCCTTCCCTACCGCGCGCCCTGCCCTGCCGCGCGCCCTGCCCTACCGCGCGCCCTGCCCTGCCGAGCGCCCTGCCCTGCCGCGCGCCCTGCCCTGCTGCGCGCCGCTCGCTGCTGCACTGCTGCTAGTGCACTAACCTGCCTAGCCGCGCTGCCCTTCCTGTGCGCCGCCCTGCTCGCCGCTGCTCTGCCTGCTATGGCGACCCTGAGCGTCCTCACCTTTGATTCGGAGGGCCGCCCGATAGAGTTCGACTCCTGGCTCGATGGCTTAGAGCTGTTCTTACTGAGCGACTCCAAGGACGGTATTTCACTGTTTGATCTCACTTTTGGCGCCTCTGTTGCCCCTTCCGACACAGCTAACAGTACAACTCGCTCGCAATGGCTTACTCGTGACGCTGCTGCTCGCCTAGCCGTTCGCAACCACTTGCCGTTAGCAGAACGCGCTCACTTCGGACAGTTCAAGACTGCGAAAGCACTGTACGACGCTGTAGTTGCTCATTACTCCTCGCCGGCCACTGCTGCTCTAGGCCGCCTTCTCCTGCCCTACCTGTTCCTAGAGCTGTCCGCCTTTGCCACAGTAGCCGACCTAGTCACTCACCTTCGCACTAGTGACACTCGCTACCGTGCTGCGCTTCCCGCCAAGTTTCTCACCAAGAACCCTCCTCCCATGTACATCACTCTCTACTTCATAATCACCCGCCTCCCTGAATCTCTTAGCGCTGTCAGGGACCTCCTTCTCGCCCTTGACCCCACCACCCTCACTGTCGACCTGCTCGAGAAGCACCTCCTTGCAGCTGAGACTAGCATAGTCGTTGTAGGCGCTTCTCGTGGCACTCTTCGCACTCCCTTCTTTGAGGGGTGTTCGCCCTCCCCCCTCCTCCCCTCAGTCGCCTCTGCTGCAGCTGTTGACTACCTTCGTGCTGAGGAGGTAGGAGCTGCGTCTGCCCCTAGTGGGAGGCGCCGCAACGGCAGGGGCAGGGGAGGCAGGGGCAGTGGGGGCGGCAGAGGTGGAGGCGGTGGTGGGGGCGGTGGAGGCGGTGGAGGGGGCGGCGGTGGCGAAGGGAGTGGTGGTGGGGGTGGAGGTGTAGGTGGCGGCGGTGGTGGCGGCAGTGGCGGCAGTGGTGGCGGCAGTGGGAGTGGAGGCGGTGGCAGTGGTGGCGGCCGGGGTGGTACCAGTCAGAGGGGAGGCCTTGGCAGTGGTCAGAGGCAGCAGCAGCAGCGTCAGCTTTCGCCCCAGGAGCTACGTGAGTGGTTTGCTCTGCGTGGGGCGGCTGGGGGTAATGGTCCCTGCCCGTATGTCATTCGCACAGGTGACCGCACTGGTCAGACATGCGGCAAGTTCCACACCCAGCACCGCTGCTTCTCTCGTCTTACCGACGCCTTCCGCACAGAGTTTCCCGACGCGCTTGAGCTCCCCCGCTGGGCAGACCTGCTTCAGCAGGGTGTAGACATCTTTGCTCTTGATTATGATGCTATCCTTTCTGCCATGTATGCATTGACTGTTAGTGCTGAGGGTGACTGTTACCTGTGTATGCCGCCAGACCTAGGTATAGAGGCTGCTGCTCTAGGTGCTAGTGAGTCTGCTGCTCTAGGTGCTGGTGAGTCTGCTCTCTCTGGTACTGAGTCTGCTGCGGCCCTGCACACCTTCACACTTGACTCACGTGCTTCCGCTTGTTTCTTTCGCGACATTACCACGGTCACACCGCTCTCTGCACCTGTTGCTGTCTCTCTGGCTGACCCCTCTGGGGGCCCAGTCCTTGCACGTTCCTCCACTGTTCTGCCTTGTCCGGCGGTTCCGTCTGGCTCACTGTCAGGTCTCCACCTCCCCTCGTTCTCTACGAACTTGGTGAGCAACGCTGTCCTTCAGGATGTATGGGTTGACACCTTTACTCCAGGAGGACAGCGCGTGGCGATCTGTACGTGCTCCCGGACTGGCCGGCACCTGGCCACGTTCACCCGTGTGCCTGGCTCGAGTCTGTAGACACTGACTAATGTGTCTCCTCAGGTAGCTTCGTCTGCATCTGCGTCAGGTCACCTATCGACCCCCTGCTCGTGTCGCGCCCTGTCGCACCAGACGCTCCTTTGGCACCACCGCCTTGGTCACCCCTCCTTGGCACGCCTCCGTGGCATGCACTCCTTGTCTCTGGTCTTCCCAGGACTCTGCCTCCCCTCCCACCCTCGCCTGCTCCTCCCTGTCTTCCCTATGTCGAGGGGCGGCAGCGCGCCGCTCCTCACTCCTCTGAGTTTTCCCCGACGACTGCTCCCCTGCAGACTCTCCACATGGACGTGTGGGGCCCAGCCCGCGTGCGTGGACAGGGCCGCGAGCGGTACTTTCTGCTGGTTGTTGACGACTACACGCGTTACACCACCGTCTTCCCCTTGCGCACCAAGGGGGAGGTCTCTGATGTTTTGATCCCTTGGATCCGCGCTGTTCGTCTCCAGCTCCGCGAGCGGTTCGAGACGGACCTTCTCGTCCTGCATCTGCACTCTGACAGAGGTGGTGAGTTTGCCTCCGACCTTCTGCGGGACTTTTGTCGTGGGGAGGGCATTCGCCAGACGTTCACGCTTCCGGCCTCTCCACAGCAGAATGGGGTTGATGAGCGCCGCATTGGCTTAGTCATGGAGGTCGCTCGTACCTCCATGATCCATGCGGCTGCCCCCCATTTTCTGTGGCCGTTTGCGGTCCGATACGCTGCGCATCAGCTCAATCTCTGGCCCCGTGTCTCCTTGCCGGAGAC
Organism: Closterium sp. Naga37s-1; assembly: GCA_947471745.1. NCBI lineage: Eukaryota > Viridiplantae > Streptophyta > Zygnematophyceae > Desmidiales > Closteriaceae > Closterium > Closterium sp. Naga37s-1. Next base: position 1,615,254 of record CANJKZ010001148.1, read on the forward strand.
CTTGCCGACACTGCGTTGGACGGGAGAGGTTGGCGATGCGTCGGTGTTCCGGGTCTGGGGATCTCATGCCTTTGTCCGCGATACGTCCGCGGACAAGCTCTCCGCCCGCGCCATTTCCTGCGTCTTCCTTGGCTTTGTCCCTGACGCGCTTGGCTGGCAGTTTTACCACCCCACCTCGCGCCGTGTCCTGCCCTCTCAGGACGTCACGATTGACGAGTCGGTTCCCTTTTACCGTCTCTTCCCCTACCGCAGTGCCCCCCTCCCCCCCCCCGCCGCTCTTCCTCGCACCAGGTCCTCCTCCGGTAGACCCCCTCCCCCCTCAGGGTCCTGCCCCCTCAGGTGTGTCCCAGGTAGACCATGTCGAGCCTGTCGAGGTAGCTGTCGACTCTGGTGCTGCTAGTGGTGCTGCGTCTAGGGGTGTTGAGCCGGCGGGTGCGGGGCCTGGGGGTGCTGAGCCTGAGCGTGCGGGGCCTGGGGGTGCTGAGCCAGGGGTTGCTGAGTCTGAGGGTGCGGAGCCTGGGGGTGCTAAGCCTGAGAGTGCGGAGCCTGGGGGTGTTGAGCCTGAGCGGAGCCTGGGGGTGCTGAGCCTGAGCGTGCGGAGCCTGGGGGTGCTGAGCCTGAGTGTGCGGAGCCTGGGGGTGCTGAGCCTTGGGGTGCTGAGCCTGGGGGTGCTGAGCCTGAGCGTGCTGAGCCTGGAGGTACTTTGTCTTCTGGAGGTCCTACGGGTGTCTTGTCACAGCGGGAGCCACTCTCTCCACCGCAGCTGCGTGAGTGGCTTGCTCGGCGCTGGAGCCGTGCTGCTGGAGCTGGGGGGCCTACCGCTGGAGGCCCTGGAGCTGGAGGTACTGGAGCTGCTCGAGCTGGAGGTGCTGCTGGCGCTAGAGCTGCTGGAGGTTCTGGAGCCGCTGGTCCCGGAGGTGCTCGTACTGGAGGTACTGGAGCTGCTGAAGCTGGAGGTGCTGCTGGAGCTGCAAGTGCTACTGGTGCTGGAGCCGCTGGTCCTGGAGGTGCTCGTACTGGAGGTACTAGAGCTGCTGGAGCTGGAGGAGCTGCTGGAGCTGGTGGTGCTGCAGGAGCTGCCGGAGCTGGAGGTGCTGCTGGAGCTGCTGGAGGTGCTGGAGCTGGTGGTACTGCAGGCGTTGGAGCTTGAGACCCTGGAGCTGGTGGTACTGGTGCTGTCGGTGCTGGTTCTGGAGGAGCTGTGCGGCCGCGGCCGTACTTCGTTCCACTCCTTCAGCAGGTTCTTGGTCTACCGCCTTCTACTGGTCCTACTCCTCCCTTATTGTGTCCACCGCCTGACAAGTCGCAGTCGCGGTTACAGCCAGCCTCCCCACTGCCTGGTCCTTCTCCTTACACTGGGCCGACCGGAGGTCTCGTGGAGCGTCGTGAGCCTGAGTCTCGTCCTGCGTCGCCTGTTCGCGCTGTTCGCACTGGTCGTCGTGTTCCGCGTCAGCGTCCTCCTCCTGTCCTCGGCACGCACCGGATGGCACTTCGTCCTTCCTCTGTTCCACTGCGTGTCCCTCTGCCGTCTCCTCCTGCGTCCTCTCTTCCTCACGTGCCTGACCCGCCGTCAGACCTTGCTCGTGCTGCCATTCCTACTGTCACACGTCTTCTAGCTACTGCTGTCACTGACCCTTCGTTTGAGTCCACTGCTGCGTCTGCCCTAGTTGCTGAGCTTGTTGACTTTGCTGCCGCCTGTCGTCTAGACTACGCCGCTAGTCTTGTTGCTGAGTCTGAGTCTGTCTGTCCTCCGTCCGTCGGGGGTGAGTGTGCTCTTGGCACGGACGTCCTTGAGGACAGGCAGGAGAACTTTGAGTGTTTTGCAGCTGCTGTACCTCATCTCGTGTCCATGCTGATTGCACCTGAGGGAGACCCAGATGCACCAGACATCCCGACCCCGCGCTCTTACGCAGAGGCGATAAAGGGTCCCTACTCCTCTCAGTGGCAGTCAGCCATGGACGCAGAGATGGCATCCTGGAAGTCCACAGGCACTTACGTCGACGAGGTTCCCCCACCTGGGGCGAACATCGTCAGTGGCATGTGGATTTTCAGGGTGAAGCGGCCGCCGGGTTCTCCGCCTGTCTTCAAGGCACGTTACGTTGCACGAGGCTTCAGTCAGCGACAGGGAGTTTACTTCTTCCAGACCTTCTCCCCTACCCCGAAGATGACCACTCTTTGGGTTCTGCTGCACGTCGCCGCTCAGCGTGACTACGAGCTTCACTCTCTTGACTTCAACACTGCTTTCCTACAGGGCAGCCTGCACGAGGAGATCTGGCTGCGCCGCCCACCTGGCTTCACTGGGTCGTTTCCTGCAGGTACCCAGTGGAGCCTCCGGCGGCCAGTCTACGGTCTCCGCCAGGCGCCTCGCGAGTGGCACGACACACTGAGGACGACGCTTGCGGCTCTTGGGTTTGCTCCTTCGACTGCTGACCCGTCGCTGTTTCTACGCACCGACACTTCGCTGCCGCCGTTCTACATCCTCGTGTACGTCGACGACTTGGTCTTTGCCACTGCTTACACTGCTGGACTGGCCCACGACTTGGTCTCGCTGGGACGCCGCTGCTGCTGCCTCTGGCCACCACCGAACCCTCCACGCTGCACCGCTCCACCGCGCCCGCCACCAGCTCCACCGCCGCCACCACTACCACCACCACCCCCGCCACCCCCACTACCGCCGCCGCCACCACCCCCGCCTCCGCCACTGACCCCCCCCCCCACCAGTACCACTCCCACCACCGCCACCACCCCCGCCTCCTCCACCCCCTCCACTACCGCCGCCCCCGCCTCCACCTCCGCCACCCTTGCCCCCCTTGCCCTTGCCGCCCTTGCGCCTCCAAATAGGAGCAGACGCAGCCTCGACCTCCTCAGCACCGAGGTAGTCGACAGCAGCAGCAGATGCAATGGAGGGGAGAAGGGGGGAGGGGGAACATCCCTCAAAGAAGGGAGTGCGAGGGTCGCCACGAGAGGCACCTACAGCTACAATGCTAGTCTCAGCTGCAAGGAGCTCCTTCTCGAGCAGGTCGACAGTGAGGTCAGTGGGAGAGAGGGCGAGAAAGTGGTCCCTGACAGCGCAAAGAGAGTCAGGGAGGCGAGTGACTAGGTGGTAGAGTGTGAGGTACATCGGGGGAGGGTTCTTGGCGAGGAAATCAGGAGGAAGCGCGGCACGGTAGCGGAGATCACTAGTACGGAGGTGAGTGATGAGGTCAGCTACAGTGGCAAAGGCGGACAGATCGGGGAAAAGATAGGGCAGCGAGAGACGGCCTATCGCAGCAGTAGCAGGGGAGGAGTAGCGCGCAACTACAACATCGTACAGCTCCTTAGCGGTCTTATGCTGGCCAAAGTGCTCGCGCTCATCTAACGGCAGGTGGCTGCGAACGGGTAGGCGAGCGTGAGCATCACGGGTCTGCCACTGTGAGCGAGCTGTACTGTCAGCAGTAGCAGTAGGAGCGGGGGCTACGCCGGACGTGTGGTCAAACAGGGAAGCATCGTCCTTGGCAGTGATCTGGAGGAACAAGTGCAGGTCATCGAGCCAAACGTCAAACTTAATCGGACGGCCCTCAGAGTCAAAAGTGAGAACGGTAGGACTGGCCATAGTGGCAGTAGCAGTAGTAGCAGTAGCAGCAGTAGCAATAAGAGCAGTAGCAGTAGTAGCTGTAGCAGGAACAGGAACAACAGTTGCTGCAGGTGGGGCGGCGCGGCTCGATCAGGGCTGCGCGACTCGGGCGGCGCGACTCGGGCGGCGCGGCTCGGGCAGGTAGGGCGGCGCGACGGCGGGCCTATGCACGGTGCGCGGCGGCGCCTAGGGTGCGGCTGCGCGCGGGCCGCGGCTGCGTTCGTGCGGCGGCTAAGCGCGAGCTGCAGCAGCCGACGCGCGATCGCCGCTGCGCGCGGGCTGCGACCTGCGGGCGGGCGGCGGTGGGTCGAGCGTCGGCCTAGGGGCGAGCGGGGCCTACGGGCGACGGCCTACTGGCGTGCGCGAGAAAAAATCGGGCCGCCCTAGACGGCTAACGGGCTACTCGCGCTAAAAACGCAGGGCCGCGCTCTGGCTGCTAGCGGGCTGCAAACGAGCAGCGTGAGGAGGGCGCGCGAGGGCGCACTAGGAGAGAGGCGCACGAGGGCGCTAAGACAGTAGGGCGCACGAGGGCACCTCTAGCGGAACGGTGGGCCCTTAGGTAAGCGGTCCTAGGTCCCTAACCTAGGCTCTGATACCATGTCAGAATGAGAAGTGTTTGAACTAAGAAGATTGGGAGTACAAGTATGAAACCCTAGAAGTTGTACCCCCTAAGGCATGACCCACTACAGCCTACAGAACACAAACATATACAATGTTTGACATGGGCTTGACCGACAACAAAGTGGTCACGTCGGTCGAGGTGATCTTCTACGAGACGCTGTCGCTGGAGGTGTGGAAGACGAAGTATGGGCCGGCGTCGGGGCGGACGCAGGCACACGCGCCGACAGACACCTCGACGGGGTCGGTCCCGCTGCTCGCCGAGGTCATCGAGTCCGTGCGGACGATGCTGCTGCACATGGGCGTGCAGCACCACTGGTGGCACCTCGCTCTATGTTATGTGATGCTATCATTTGCATTCACGTCTGTCTGCCTCCCATCATATGTTCGTGCGTTGCATGCGTGGTGTGAGCGTGTGCAAGAATTTGTATTTGGTGTGGTTTGGATTTTCTGGGAAAACCCAAACCAGGTTGGCAAGTGTGGCCAAGTTGGGGTGAGGTGGATTGTGGAGGTTGGGAAAGTGACAAAGGTCAAAGTTGGGGTGCCTATAGGGAAGGGATTTGGTGTGACTATGGGGTTTCCTTGGTTGGGGACTCATTGGGGACCTTCCCTCTCGTCCTCCTCTTCCCTCCTACCTGGTTTATTGCTACTCTTACTTTCTTGTGTGAACTTGTGAGCAAATTGTGATTGAGTTAAGTTTCTATGGCAGCATACCCCCTAGTGCGCCGAAATTCATAACTCGAGTTATACCCCATATTTTGATACGATTCAAATTGGGAAGGATAGCCACGGTAAAGGGCTACAACATACTCGAGTTTGATGGAATTCTAACGGTGCGGTTTTCGTCGACAACGTTTCTCGTGACGACGACGTTTCTGTCCAGAATTATAGTTGACGATTTTGAGATATTTCGTCCCCTAATCTTCATAGACTCCGTCCTTAGTTTTCTAACAAGTGGTATCAGAGCTGATTAAGGATTTTGTGGAGAGTCTACTGAAGTGTGAAGACCCTCCTAGACCCACTATGGCCTGTGGGCGTGCCTAAGTGGAGTTCTGGAGGTTGGATGCGACTTCCGCTAAGGGGAAACTCTGCCGAAATTTCGTTGGCGCCGACACTTGTGAAAATATTGTGGATCTTCGGTGTGGACAGCAAAGGGGGGAGCTGAAACCTGTGATTGGTGTTGGTGCAACCCTACGGTTTGCACTCGGCTTGTTGTCCGTGTGCGTGCATACGTGTGTGCATGGAATGGAATGAGTGCATGAAATAAATATATATTTCATACTTATAATAGTGTGTGAATGATGGGTCATGATGTCGAGTGTGTGTGTCAAGTCAATAGCGAATTATCGCTAGTCGCGTGTAACGTGGTCGTTTTGTGTGTCCCGCGTGGTTTCTATTTTGTCGTGCGCGGTTTCTATTTTGTCGCTTGTCGAACGTTCGGCGTGTCGCAGGTGTGTGCAGCAGACCCATCAAGAACTCAAGGATGAGTTTGTGATGAAGAACACGAGCCCCTGGTGTCAACATTCAAGTGATCGCGAAGCTCGCCAAAAGGGTACACCTCAAGATATTGAAGATAGTTACATTACTTTGTGTAGTGTAACATTTCAGTTGGTGTAGGCCCTTGTGAAGGGTAGTTTCGAGACCCTTCTTGGTTGGGGACAGTGTGGCACTGTTCCACATCACTGTACCTCGGCTCTTGGGGTTTGTAGGAGCTGGGAGTCATTCCCAACTCGTAACTCTTCCTAACTCTTCCTATTGTGTGTTCTAAGACTATAGTGGCTGCCATAGTGCCGTTCGTTCAAACCAACACTGTGTCGTCAATACTTGGTGAAATCGTGCGATCTAAATTGCCTATTGTAGGCGACATTAAGACGCTCCAGATCCAAGTTGAATCAGGTCATTTGAAGCTGTGACCAGAACGCTATGAACGTTTGAAGCCGCTGTGCAGAAATCCGACTGTGCACTCTATCTTTCATTTTAGGCACATTGGAGCCTATTGTGACTATAACAATTGGGAGCAGAGGAAATGAGTCAAGGGAGTGGAGATGCAGCTGAGAAGAGGAATGAACCGCCACCATCCAAGATCGAGGCATTGGATGGCTCCAACTATGAGGAATGGAGCGGGCGGATGCGGAGTGCGTTTAAGCGCTACAAGCTGCTGAAACTTGCGATGGGAGAAGAGAAGATGCCGGAGGAAGGCGACGCCCGCGATCGTTGGATTGAGAAGAGCGCGGTGCTGTACGACCTCATCCTCCAGTCGGTCAACAACGACATGTTCCAGCACATCAAAGATTTGGTGGAGCTCGATGACTCGGGACCGAAGGCGTGGAAGCTACTTCGGGATGTGATTCAGCCCAACACGCTGCCAATGGTGATTGTGTTGGAGAAGGAGCTGGCTGCCCTCTCCATGCGACCGGGTGATGATGTGAAGCCGGTCCTTGACAAGATCAAGGACACCTATGCGAGGATGGCAGCGGCGGGCAGCAATGTGTCGCAGATGCAGCAGTGCACCAAGATCATCTCGGTGCTCGACAACTCATGGGACAACCTGATCCCCACCCTCAATTCTCAGCAGGACCAGTGGACACCTGAGTGGCTACGGCAGCAGATTCTGCAGGAGGACTTCCGCAGGCGCCACACCGGAGGTGGTGCTGCCAACAAAACTGCTGAGGGGTATGGAGCTGCAGGAGGCAGCAGAGGAAGAGGGGGTGGGAGAGGCCGAGGCCGTGGGAGGAGCTTTGGCAGAGGGAGAGGCCGAGGTGACTACAACGAGGGGCATGGGAGCTCTGGTGGCAGGGGGAGCACTCGAATGGAGGGTGCCTGCTGGTACTGCAAGAAGGCTGGACATCCGTGGTTCAAGTGTTTCAGCCGGCCTGAGGGATGGGCGCCTCCAGGCATGAAGCCGCCAAGTGGTGAACGTGCACGAGGTGGTGCTGTGCAAGGTTCAGGTGCACAAGGTGATGGTGCACAAGGAAAAGCCGACCCTGGCATGTTCCTCATGGTTAAGGATGTGAAAGGGAATGGGGGTGATGTGGGTTCAGTTGGGAAGGTTGTGATGCATCCCCTCACTCACTGGGTGATCGATTCAGGTTGCACAAGTCACATGACACCGAGGGCAGATTTGCTTGATGAGGTAAAACCCCCCGGGAAGATCAAGTTTGTGGCTGCCGCTTCAGGTGCTTTGCTCCCTGTGATTGGTGTGGGGAATGCCAAGGTAATGGGAGCTAATGGGGGGCTTGTGGGGCTGGGGAATGTGCTGTTGGTTGAAGGTTTGTCCGCTAACCTTCTTTCTGTGCTCCGGCTGCAGAAGAGCAAGGCCAAAGTGACCTTCGGCCCAACCAGCTGCCGTGCAAAGCTTGGGAAGCTGTTGTTGTGGGATCTGGAGGAGAAGAATAGCTGCATCAAGGACCTGTGGCAGCTGCCCATCATCCCTTGGAGTGGGAAACCTCCAGCAACGGCAGCGGCAGCAGCAACGGCAAAGGCAACTGCGGGAGGAGAGGAGACTGCACCAACGGTTGGGGCCCTGGATGCAGTCAAGAAGGTGCAGCAACCACAGCAGCCACATGGTGAGGTGCTTGCTGGTGTGGATGCGACAGCTGCATGGGCAAAGGCTTCGCCTGGGAGTGGTGAGGCCGATTGGGAGACATGGCATGAAAGGCTATGCCATGTGAATTTTCCTATGCTGCAGAAGTTGGTTAAGGATGGGAGCTTGAAGGGGTTGGAGGTGAAGGGGGCAGCGAAGGAGATTGGGAGCTGCCCTACATGCCTTGAGACCAAATTCACAAAGTTTCCCTTCGGCAGCAGCACAGGACCAGCCAAGGCTCCACTTGCGCTTGTGCACATGGATGTGGTGGGCCCCACGAGGGCCCTTTCTCTCTCGGGCAGCCGCTACTTCCTGACCATTGTGGATGACCACACGCGTGCGGTGTGGGTCTACCCTCTCAAGACTAAGGGGGAGGTGGCAGCGGCTGTTCTTAAGGAGTGGATGCCGAGAGCTCAAAGGGAGAGCGGACACAAAGTGAAGGTGATCCGCACTGACAACGGGGGAGAATTCATTGGCGCTGATTTTGAGGCGGTGCTGAAGAAGAAGGGGATCCAGCATCAGCTCACGGTGCCATACAACCCTCAGCAGAACGGCGTGGCTGAGCGGTTCAACCGAACCCTGCAGGAAGGTGCTCGCACTCTCCTTGGGCGTGCAGGGCTGCCGGATCCGTTTTGGGTGACTGCACTGCGGCAGGTCGCCGTTGTGATGAACCGGGTGCTGGCGACTGTGGGGGACAAGCAGTGGGTCCCCTACACCAAGTGGTATGGGAGTGCGCCAGCAGTCAAAATGCTGAGAGCCTACGGCTGCATGGTGGTGTTTCATGTGCCGAAGGAGAAGAGGGGAAAGCTGGAAGCTTCTGGGAGATGGGGTGTGCACTTGGGGATTGCCAAGGATCACAAGGGCTGGTTGGTGTGGGACTTGACCAGCCAGAAGCTGACTGTTTCGAGGGATGTGAAGTTCCTTGAGTCACTGTACTACAAGGAGTGGAAGCAGCAGCAGCAAAAGCTTCCCACTACACCGCTGATCATTGAGGCTAATGAGGTGCAGCGGCCTTCGAGGCAAGTGCAGGTCACTGTCTCAGAGGAGGAGATATCTGGGGTGACTGAGGATGGGGGAGAACCTGAGGTGGAGGAGCAGCAGCAGCAGCAGCAGCAGCAGCAGCAGGATGCTCCACCACGTGACCAACGTCCGAATGACCATCCTAGGAGGGATGTGCGCCCTCCTAACAGGCTGACCTATCCTAGCTTTGGAAAGCCAAAGGTGGTACGGGCTGGGAGTGTGGCTGAGCAGTGTGATGAGGAGGAGATAGCGCACTGCTATTGGGCAGCCGTCCCTGAGCCCAAGACTCTGGCCGAGGCATTGAGTGGGCCCGATGCTGAAAAGTGGAAGCAGAGTGTGAAGGAGGAGTATGACTCTCTACTGGAGAATGAGACGTGGGAGTTGTGTGAGCTGCCTCCCGGGAAGAAGGCAATCTCTTCGAAGCTGATCTTCAGGCATAAGTACGGACCTGATGGGGAGCTGACCCGCTACAAGTCAAGGCTTGTGGCTAAGGGGTTTCAGCAGACAAAGGGAAAGGACTTCAACGAGCTCTATGCTCCTGTGGAGCTTGTGGGTTGCCTCATGTACCTGATGACCTGCACTCAACCTGACCTTGCATACCCTCTTAGCATCCTAGCACGCTATGTCGCTCCTGGCCGTCACCGGAAGGAGCACATGGATGCCGCTAAGAGGGTGTTGCGCTACTTGTGCAGTACGTCGGGCATGGGGCTTGTGCTTGGAGGACGGAGCGACATTGTCCTCAGTGGGCACTCAGACGCTTCTTGGGCTGACGACCAGGCTACGCAGCGGTCGTCTCAGGGTTACACCTTCAGCCTTGGCTCTGGTTCAGTTTCTTGGCGTTCTACACGCTCGTCTTCAGTTCTCAGCTCCAGTTGTGAGGCTGAGATCTACGCCACAGCCATGGCTGCACAGGAGTTACGCTGGCTCACCTACCTGCTGACCGACCTGGGAGAGCGGCCTCGTTCTCCTCCAGTGCTGTACATCGACAACAAGGCCGCCCTTGCCTTGTGTCAAGAGCACAGACTGGAGCACAGAACGAAGCACATCGCTCTGCGCTTCTTCCTTGCTCGAGAGCTGCAGCAGCGTGGTCAGCTTCGTCTTTCGTACGTGGCCACTCGGGCCAACACTGCTGATGTGTTCACCAAGGCGCTTCAGCCTTGTGATCATCAGCGTTTCTGTACTGTTCTAGGCCTTGTGCCTACTGTCCCTCACTTGCTCACTTCTTGACTTTGCTTGTACTGTGATCTCTATATATATACCTGCATGCTTACACTTGCTAGGTTGTGATCACTGTACCTCTTGTTATATTATCAAACTGCATGTGAACTGGTCTTGTGACCGCTTGCTTGTGCTCGGAATTTGTGTGGTTTCCTTGAGATCCACCCTGAGCTTGCTTTGCTTTGCTTTGACTGGTCTTGTGACCATCTGGTTGTCTCCCACTTAGCCTATGGGGGTGTGTCAAACATTATACATGTTCCTATTGTGTAGGCTATAGTGGGTTTAGCCTTAGGGGGTACAACATTGCTAGGGTTTCCTACTTGTATCACCCTGCTGCCTAGTTTCATCCATTCTCGTTCAGTTCTACATTCTAACACCCTCGTCGCTTAGCCTGGGAAATGTTGCCAAGCGTCATCATGAGAGGACACGCTTTCTTTCGGTCGTTGTTGCTCATGTGGGTCACATCCGAATAAAGAATGATTCCCCTGATGATTTCGGTCCATCCAAAATGTTCCTACCATGCACGACACGAATCCAATTGACAATGGATGGATCATCCACTATAAGCATAAAAAACACACGTCGCAGCACTCATAGCATAAGCGCAAAGGGGGCAGTAGTAGGTCAAACACCAACAGCAACACTAGTAGCACGAGCATTGAACCCAACCCTGCTCTAAAGCAATGAATAGGTCACACACATGTTGCACCGACATGATATGAGCTTAGAGGCACGACCAGTCATCGGGTTAAGGGGGTTAATGCCGATTGGCTTACCTGTGTTTAATTCCACCACGTTCCGGTTTCCGGCGTGGTATAGTGACGTTCGCGTGTCTCAGGATCCTCATCGACACACGCATTGAGCTTGAACTGAGGCGCTTTGTTGGGATGCCCAAACTGGTCGGCAAATGCCTGGTGTTGGGTAGTCATAACAAGCACGAACAGGGGCATTCTCTTCCGAAAGAATTCGCCAGAGTCCAGCCCGTCCCTCTCCCAGCTGTACTTCACCGTCTCAAGCTGCATCAGGTAGTTCTTCAGGGTAGGTCCCATTCTTAGGATGCCCGTGAAGTGCTCCGCTACATCCACCTTTGGCAGGCCTGCGGAAGTCCAGTGGCGTCCCCTGGGTGATTCCTGAACCGGCATATCTCCTGCCTGTAGCGCGACTCGGCTTTCCATCATCTCTCGGTGTTGCGTCGTCAGCATCTCCCACTCACTTCTCCCATGCAGCCACTCCTCTTTCGCTTCGCGCGCGCTCTGCTTCATTTCTGGCATTAGCTTCGGCAAGTTTCTTTTCTTCTGACTCTCCCAGCGTGCTCTTACTACTCTCGCCCATTTTAGGTTATGTGTCGTTTCTCCCGGATCGGACCCGCTTGGTGGGAGTATACAGCAAATGCCTTCAGCAAGTGCCGAAGGGGTCCGTCTTCTCGGCAGTTACTTGGGACCTCCTGCAAGCACCGCCAAATTCCTGGCGGCACAACTCAACGATATGGCAAAACCACTGCATTTTCTACAGTGCACGGACCCCCAGGTGGCTTCCCTACTTCTGACCCGCTGCATATCCCGTCATGTGGCATACCTGACCCGAACGACACCAATCCACCTGCTGGAACGCGACAAATGGTCCGAGTGGGGTAGGCACCTGCTGATCACCCTGCTAACCGTGTGTGGCATACGGATCCCCTCTAGTAGCACGGAGCAGGCCCGGGTTTGGGCACAGGCGTCACTCCCGCCTTCCCTCGGGGGGATTGGCCTCACGGACCCGACGGTAGAAGGCGTACACGGATTTCTCGCTAGCTACTGCCAGGCAGCTCTCTTCATATATTCCATGGCTCTAGAAGCAGATGACATTCTGTCGTCAGTCCGGGACCACATGCTGCTGCCACACGACGCCACCACGCCGCTACACACGTCGCTATCTGAGTGCGAATCGACCCTGCACACTAACGCACACGAAGTGCTGGAGAAGGAGCAACTAGAGCCCAAGGGTATTAAACTGTAGCATGCATTCGCCCTCCAAGTCCAAGGGAGCAGAGTAGTGTTGTGATGCCACGCTGCGCATTTTTCGGGGTTATGCGCGAGCCCAAGATGCAAAAGTTTGTCAGTGCAGTGGGTGAAGGCGGCAATGGCAGCGTTAGTTTCCCCCAGGAATGTGACGTCGTTAGTGTAGGCGAGGCAAAGGACTCCTGGGTGTGCATCTGCTGTCTCGTGTAACGCAGGGTGTATTCCGGCGGCAAAACGTAAAGGACCGAGTGGGTCCCCTTGTCGGACGCCTCGTTCGCTTTTCAGTGGTTCGCAGCCGAACTTTGCGTCCAGGTGGAGCTGCGACGGGTTACCGTAGGTCAATTTGACGAGCGGGAGCAGCGGCGAGAGGTTGGTGTCTTGTAACGCATTTGCGATCGCCTGTCGCGAAATGCTGTTGAATGCGTTCGAAATATCTGTCTGCAGTATTACGCTATCTGAGCGTGCGTCCATGAAAGCCCGGGCGGCATGAATGATTGCCTCTGCTCCACCTGGCATTTCTCACGGCATCAGCCACCAAACGTCCTTACCTCACACGCCACTGCATAATGGAGTCGCCAAACGGGTTAACCGCACACTCATGGACCGAGTGCGGGCAATGGCCACTGGCGCCAGCCTTTCCTCCAAGTTCTGGCCGTATGCGCTGGAGTATGCTGCATGTCTACACAACCGCATCAGCTGCAGCAGCAACCCATCAGCACACTCACCATATTTCATGATGATCGGAAAAAAGGCAGATGATTCAATGGCAAGAACATTTGGCTGCCTCTGCTACTATCTCCCTCCCCAAGGCAGCTTCGGAAAATTCGAACAAAGAGGACGGGCTGGGATGTTTCTTGGAATCTCCAACGCTCGTAAGGCATGGATCGTCCGGGACATGGCAAGCGACGTGGACACGGACACACGCTCAGCTTGCTTCTTTGATGGCCTCATGATGCCGGATGCTGAATATCTACTCGAACGACATTGCTACATGGAAGAAAGTCTCACCGCACGTTGACGGCTGGACTTCAGGGGGAGAAGGATTTGGGTCCGAGTTTGACTCATTTCCAGCATCATCACCTTCCTCCCCCAAAACCACTGAAGTCCATCCCTGAGGAGGTCATGAAGCCGAGACTATGGAATCAACGCAAGAGGACTCATCTGCAGCCGATGCAACCGACACAGGCGAAGGGACTTCAACAAGTGACTTACCTGCAGCATGCGTCTCTGTTCCTGAAGGTGCTGAAGTCAACGAAGTCAAAAAAGATGCAAGTCATCTCTATGACTTTGCCTACCCACCTGATGGGATCCCGCTGGCTGTCCAGGATACAACACCACGACGGGTTCACTTCAATCCGAATGTGACTGTGCTCGAGGGAGAAGAGCAAGCAACGGACAGGACAGGACTGGATGTGTTGTTTGGAAACCAGCAAGCGGGACAAGCCAAAAAGACCGACCAGAACAAGACTCAAGGGGACAGCAGTCTTCGCAACCCGCAACCTACAACAACGCGTGTTGGGATGTGCAGCACCCGGTGTGCCCATGGTCGACCTAACATACAAGGAGCCCAAAACACTCAAGGAGATGGTCAAGGACACGTACGCACCTCTTTGGCAAGCTGCGGTGGATGCAGAATTGGCAAAATTCGTTGAGCTGGAAGCATATGAGGTCGTAGACAGAGCAGATGCACCAATGGGAGTCCCGGTGTTGATAGAGGGAGTCGTATTAAGGGTGAAACGAGATAAGCACGGCCCGCCGAGCTGGTTCAAAGCGCGATGGGTGGTCAAGGGATGCAGACAAACGTGGGGAACATACGATGAGAGGTATGCACCGGTCAGCCAAGGACCTACCTCACGCATGTTCGTTGCTGGTGCATCTGCTACGAAGCGGAAGGTCGTGCAACTGGACATCTCCAATGCGTTCCTGTACGCCCCAATCGACAGGGAGGTGTATGTGAGACCACCTGAACCGCGACGGAACGGAGATAAAGTCTGGAAACTCAAGTGAAGTATGCATGGACTGAAACAAGCACCACGTTTGTGGCATCAGCACTTATGGTGTGTTTTGTTGGAGTTGGACATGGTGCAGTCCGAATCTGACCCATCCCTGTTCATCTGGAAACGAGAAGGCAAAGACACGGTGTGGCTGCTTACCTACGTTGACGACATCCTCATCCAATCTCATGATGAAGAAGGCATTCTATTTGTGATTCAACGCATGAAGCAATGTTTTACCTTGACTATCAACAAGACCATGACGCAGTTTTTGGGCCTCATCGACTCTGATGACACTGACTCGATCTCACTCGGACTCACAAAATACATCTCATAGGCTTTGGCGAGCTTCGGGACGGAAGGCAGCCGTTCTGGAGTTCGGACGCCAATCACCAAGGAACCTGGACCACAAGAAGAACCACCAGACGAGATTGACAGTCAGCTAGTGCTGAAGCAAGGGGGGACGTTGCTGTACATCTCAACAGCGAGGAGGCCGGACATTACATATGCAATACACGTGTTGGCTAGACAGGCTAGCAAGCCAACAGCTGCAACCGTGCTAGGAATTCAACGTGTCTTCAAGTGCTTACACAACACTGCAGATGTGGGTCTGGTTTATGGAGGAGGCTTGGTGCTCCGAGGGTACACGGACTCAGACTATGCGAATGAGGTAGGGTGTCAGTCAATGGGAGGCTACATGTTTACCTTGGGTGGAGCTGCCGTCAGTTGGAGGACAAAGAGGCAAACCGTGATTGCTACATCAACAACTGAAGCTGAGTACATTGCAATTTTTGAAGGGGCAAGAGAAGCGGCTTACCTTCGGCGCTTGTGTGAAGACCTTGGTTTCCCATAGCAAGAACCAACTGTCCTTTTAGTGTCCTTGCCAACTGGGACCCTGGGCCACGTATCCGCATGCTCCCACGGCCACTTGGTCTTATTGCGGAGGAGCTACTTAAGGCACAGGAAGCATGGGACCGGAAGGATAAGCAAGCGTTCCAGTACCTGTGTTGGGCCTTGGAAGGCCAACTAGAGCTCCTAAAGATGCTGATTGACCTGAAGGGGAAGCAAGGAGCAGCTGCCCAAGCATGGAAGAGAGTTCAAGATCGACATCTGCAAAAGGAGCTGCTAAGCATACCCACATGGAGGAAGCGGTTCTACACCATGGAACGCAACTATGGCGATGGGGAGACCATGGTGCAGTACCTCCAGAAGGTGGATGAGTATGCGAGGGCCTTGGAGGAGTTGAACTACACTGTGGGGGGAAGAAGAAGGAGCTCGACACGTGCCTCGTCCCTGGATGCAATCGGAAGCACTCTTGGAAGTAGTGTTGGAGCCGGCCAGATGGGTGGAAGCCTCAAGGGTACCCAGGAGAGGCTCCACCAGTCACTAGGCCTGAGTGGGTGGAGAGGAGGATAAAGAATGGAGCCTGGAACAAGAAGGGCAGCAAAGGAAAAGCGGCAGCAGCAGCGACAAATGATGGTGGGAAGGGAAAGGATGACTCATTGGATGACGGTTTCGCCTTCCTTGCCTTGGAGAAGGAGACGGCGCTTGCTGGTCGTCTGTTGGCTGACCCTAATCACCTTGTTCTAGACTCTGGTGCCACTGCATGAATGGTACCACGGCGTGACCTCTTCACTACCTACCACTCCCTTCCACCTAACTCAAGAAATGTGATCGTGGGAAGCGGAGATACGCTGCAAGCAACCGGCATCGGCACCATCACCATCAAGGGGAAGGAGGGGGGGGTGCTGAATGTGAAGGCTGTGCTTCATGTTCCTGTGCAGCCAACCTTCTCTCATGCTCTCAGCTTGCGAGGTAAGGATACATATGCACCTTCACCATGGGATGGTGCACTCCACTCCATACCCCACTCCCCCTCTCACTCGTGTGTTTGTGGTCATGCACCAACGTGGTGCCGTACACACCTGCACTGCAAATACATGAGTGAGGTTTGTGGAGTTAAAGTGACGTTTGGCCGGACTGGACACCTTGACGTCGTCACACATGTGAGTGCAGTTGCAAACCCATTGCCTTGCTGATCATTTGCACATGCTTCACTTGGTGGAATCGGTTGGAGGCCGCACAGGAGGCTGCATGTGAGATGCTGCTTTTTTGTAATGGGCTTGGTGAGATAATCAGCTGCCTGCCAGGCTGTAGGGCAGTACTCCAGCCGCACAACACCATCACGATCGGCCTTCCTCGTCCAATGGTAACGCACTTCCATGTGCTTAATGTGCTGACTCATTTGCTCCCCTGTTGCAAGTGCAATTGCACTTTGGTTGTCGGGGGGCGGTCCGAGTGGGTTGACAGGCGTAGCCGCTGTCGGGGGAAGTAGGCAGACTAGCATGGGGTCATTTGTCACGCCGCAGGTTGGTGCTCAGCAGCTGCGCGAGGGTCTGGTGATGCTATTTGCTAGACTCGGCATGCCATTTCGGGCAGTTGAACGGCAACAGGTAAGAGCTCGTGTGTGCATATACTCGATGATGCGTGGTTGTCGCATACTTCATTGTAGCTCACCGTAGCTATCACTCCCTCTCCTTGCTCTCGCCCATTCCAGTGCAATGACTTTGTCGCGCAGCATCTCGGCAGCCGATTCCGTCTTGCACGCGACATGCATGCCGCAGGCGATGCAGCTACGGCGGAGCTGCGACAGCTGCTCACAGCCGACGGACTTTCGGGGAGGATTACGCTCACCACAGACATATGGACTAGTGAGAACGGCCTAGCTTTCATGGTGGTGACAGCGCAATGGGTCATGAGCGACTTCAGGCTGGAGCAGGCCATTCTCGACTTCAGGCCGCTAGAGAAGGAGTTGGAGGAGGTCATTGTGGAGTGGGGACTAGGTGATGCGTTCTTCGGCGTGACCACGGACAACGCTGAGAACAACAATCGTGCAATTCGCCTATTGGTTGGCGTCCCTAACAGCACACCGGGGTCACGCACTCGTGACCCCCCCCCCTGCTCTCCCAGTCTCGGCACTTCTGGTACATGTCATCGACGGCTACGTGGGAGCTCGTGTGTGCTTACTGTGCTATGCTGTCTATGATTTGTACGTTCGCCACCACATCATGTCCACCCTCCTCTCGCTATTAACTTGCCCCCCATGTGCGTGGCACATGTCTTTAACCTGTCAGTACAGCATGCACTGAAGGTTAGGACGGTCTCGGAACCGCTCCAGCCGCTGCGAGATGTGGCTAGCCATATCGACTGGTCGGTGCAACATTCAGAACGTTTTTTTTTTTTTTTTTTTTTTTTTTTTTTTCAGAGCCGGTTTGCAGCGCCTGAGACGGCGTCGTAGCAGGAGTGTGCACAGGGAGGGAGGACACGCCCACCCTCCGATGGCTTGCGGCTGATCATCGATTCGCCTACGCATTGGGGTTCCATGCTGGAGATGGTGCTGAGGGCCTTGGACCTCCGAATGCCTCTCACAATGTTTTTCGATGACACCGACGTGAGTATATTTCAGCGGCAATAGGAGTGTGCTTATACTGAACGTGTACGTGGATGTAACCCCATGTTGCTCAATAAAGCTCTATCTCCCATCCGATCCCTCCTCCAACCCTCCCATCATAGCAGCGTGCTTATAATGAACGTGCACGTGGATGTAACCCCATGTCGCTCAATAAAGCTCTATCTCCCGTGCGATCCTTCCCCCAAACCTCCCATCATAGGACCGTGCTTATAATGAACGTGCATGCGTATGTAACCTCATGTCGCTCACTAAGCTCTATCTCCCATGCGATCCCTCCCCCAACCCTCCCATCATAGGAGCGTGCGTATAATGAACGTGCATGCGTATGTAACCCAATGTCGCTCAATGAAGCTCTATCTCCCATGCGATCCCTCCCACAACCATCCCATCATATGAGCGTGCTTATAATCAGCGTGCATGTGTATGTAACCCCATGTTGCTCACTAATGATCTATCTCCCATGCACTCCACCCCCTTGCCTAAGTAGGTTTCCTTGCCACGTGCCACGCGCGAAGCATGAGCGGCGATCCGACTGACTGATGCTGATTGGGCAGCTCTCATCGAGTAGCGTGAATTTCTCACCCACTTTCACCAAATCACTCTTTTTGTGGAGGGGTCTCTGTACGTGACCATGTCAGCTGTTGTACCCCTGTACAACAAGCTGTAGGATCTCCTGAAAGGGTCTTTGCAAATGCCAGGGATCTCACCGCTGTGCTCAGAGCTGACCATGGCGGAACTAAGCAAGCTGGAGCGCCACATGAGAGGGGGGGGGGGGGGGGGGGGGGGGGTGAGCGAGGAGATAGTGAAGGCGCTGGTACGGGAGCGCCTTCCATAGTACCAGGTTGCGTCGGCTGCGGCGACAGAGGCACACCGTAGGGGTGAGGTTACGAGTGTTAGGGGAGCGGTGGGGCATGCAGCGGCAGGGGTGGGGGCAGCAGGGCGTGGGGCGGTCCGGGGAGATGGCTACCGCTCTTTTCAGGCGGAGCTGATGGCTGAGATGGCAGCCATGGAGGCAGTGGAGGGGGTGCAGCAGCTGGACAAAGTGAACCAGTATGTGGCGGAGGGGAGGCATGAGGATTTTTGCCCCTTAGTGTACTAGCGCGGTAGGGAGTAGCAGCTGCCCGGGCTTAGGGCGATGGCGCGCGATTATCTGGGTATACCCGCCACGTCTGCGGCGAGTGAGCGCGCATTCGGCTAGAGCAGGAACACCGTCACGTGGCGGAGGCACAAGCTGAGCGCGAGTCAGATGCGTGAAGGCATGATGATTAAGTCATGGCAGGATCACAAACCTGGGCAAAGGCTGTCTATCCGTGGCAACACGACCATACAGACAGTATGAAACATATTGTATCCATTCCCCTTCCACTCACCCTTAATAACATCACTAGAACTGCAGCCATAATATTTCTCAAGGAACTTTGAAACACTCTATACCTTAAACACAAATACATAAACACAACTAATAGCTAACCAAGCACATAGGTGAAGCGTGAGAACCCGCAGACCAACTGCCTTTCAGGCACTGAACCCGCAATTCTCGCTAGGCTGCAACACTAGCCTCAAGAGCTTTGCCAACTCCGCATGCCACTTCAACCTGGAAGGATTGGAGCACAGGACAGCAACTGATTACAGCATGTGTGTGTCATCAATTAAGAAAACTAGGGTAGAGATGCAGTCATTATTATTATTACAATAGTTTGAAACAAATAATAACACAAACACAATTACAAACCTCAAAAGCATACATCTAACCATGCCCCTAGAGGGAGCGGCTTCCCCTGAACCGACCCGACCTCGGGCCAGGCCCGACTTGAGGTTCGGTCAGGCTGACCCGACCCTGGCTCCCCGAGTCCGATCAGGCGTTTTTCTGTCTTGACCCGAAGTCCTGCCCGACCCGACCCGACCCGGAAACCGGCTTGGCCCGGCCAGGTCGGGTCGGGTCGGGTCGGGTCGGGTCGGGTCGGGTCGGGTCGGGTCGGGTCGGGTCGGGTCGGGTCGGGTCGGGTCGGGTCGGGCCGGGTCAGTCCCTCTGCTCATGCCTGCCAGGCCCCGCCCGCGCCCGCCTGCCAGCGTCCGACCGCCCGCCCGCCCTCCCACGCCCCCGCCCGCGCCCGCCCGCGCCCCCACCCCCGCCCGCGCCCGCCCGCGCTCGCCCGCGCCCGCCCGCGCCCGCCCGCGCCCTCCCGCGCCCGCGCCCGCCCGCGCCCGCGCCCGCCCGCGCATGCGCCCGCCCGCGCCCGCTCATGCCCGCGCCCGCGCCCGCCCCCGCCCGCGCCCGCTCCCGCCCCCGCCCGCGCCCGCCTGCCAGCGTCCGACCGCCCGCCCGCCCCCCCGCGTCCCCGCCCGCCCGCGGCCCCGCCCGCGCCCGCTCGCGCCCCCACCCCCGCCCGCGCCCGCCCGCGCCCGCCCGCGCCCTCCCGCGCCCTCCCGCGCCTGCGCCCGCCCGCGCCCGCGCCCGCCCGCGCCCGCCCGCGCATGCGCCCGCCCGCGCATGCGCCCGCCCCCGCCCGCTCCCGCCCCCGCCCGCTCCCGCCCCCGCCCCCGCCCGCGCCCGCTCCCGCCCCCGCCCGCGCCCGCCCCTACCCCCGCCCCCGCCCGCCCCCGCCTCGCCCCCGCCCGCCCGCGCCCGCGCCCGCGGATACGTATTTGCCACTCCACAGCTGCCTACTATGCGACGTACTGTATGCTTACCATAAGAGAGGTAAACAGCTCGACTTACTGATGTCTGCAAAAGCAAGGAGCAAGGACAAAGACCACGACAAAGAGAAAGCCAAAGCAAACCGGGTGGGTAACAAATTGAAATGCGATTACGGAAAACGTAAGAATTTTAGTTACGATAGCATCAGCTTAATAGTTGTCATTAAACATTGGCAATACCAACGTAATACGACGTCGCTGGGGAGGTATGAAGGAAAAACACAGAACCTACTCCTAGTCCTAGCTTCCAGGAAGCTGCGCTCGATGTAGCGACGATGAGAGAGGTACGAAGACCTAGGAGTAGAGTTAGGCATGAGATCGTTAGACTACGGTAACTGAAGAATGAGAAATCCTGGCGGGGAGGGCAATAGAATGCGACACATTGAAGCATCAAAGAAAGGTCCAGTTTTGCTGATGTGACTGGGATAGCTGTTTTGCTTATGTGACTGGGATAGCTGTGATTGGTGCGCGAAATTTGGCTACCTCCTAGCGATACACATTAAATATTACCGCAATAAGGTGGGGCACGTTAGCAGTATATTCAGCATGTTGTTATAACAGCCTGTAACAAAAACCTGGTTGGGTCAGCCTCGGTGGTCGAACTGTGTGAGCAAACCTAATTATCAGCCTCGTTCCGAAACAGGGGTTTCTTTGGGGTGACCTCGAATTTCGCAACGTGGTAACCTCGCGAGGGATGCCGCAAGGTTTCCCTCAATTTCGAAGACATTTCGGCAAGGTAACCCCGGGCGGTGCAGCGCAACACCTTCTCGCACCTATCCTTCTTGGTTGCCCACCTATATTTCAACTTACCACTAGATTATTCAGCCCTATCGTAATTACGTAGTTGAGCCAGGATCTCAACGGACAAGACCACGCAATGAAATAAGAGGTGCGGTTGCGACCCCGCCTGTGACCACCTTCTCTGCCAATTTTCCATCGCACGCTTCTCAATTTCCCAATGGCGAGGTGGAAACAGCGCAGGCCCAAGCGGAGCAACGCGGCACGCGCCGCGGCGGCAGCAAACGCCCGGGCGGCGGCGGCCCAAGGCAATCCAGGTGAAAGTGGCAGAGTCGTCGGGGCCGAAGGTGAGTGCCTTGTGGGGCACCTCACATGTCGGCGGTGGGCGGTTGCTTGGATAATCCGCACGTGGTATAACGCATCGCTACCCAATAGGTCACGTCGAGGGGGTTTACTTTAGACGCGTTGGATTGCCCTTAACACATCCCACATGCATTACGTGGCGCTCCAGCCACCCGAAGGTGAGTACCTAAGGGTGTGATTGTAGGAGCGTATGAGTATGTTGTAGTCTGTGGATAATTACCGAAAGTAGCATTTTTTGTAATAGTCGTGACAGACCGACAAGCGGGGGCGGTAGTGTTGGAATCACTGAACAGGAATGAATGAACTAGCAATGAAAAGAGTACAAGTACCTAACCCTAGAATTGTGTACCCCCTATAGGCTAACCCACTGTAGCCTAAACTAACACAACATATATAATGTTTGACACACCCCCATAGGCAAAGTGGGGGAGAACTAGGGGTCACAAGACCAGTCAAGGCAAAGCAAGGCAAAACAAGCTCACGGTGGATCTCAAGGATACCACACAAATTCCGAGCACAAGCAAGTGGTCACAAGACCAGTTCACATGCAGGTTTATATATAGAGATCACAGTACAACAGACTCAAGAAGTAAGCAAGTGAGGTCCAGTAGGCACAAGGCCTAGAAGAGTGCAAAAGCGCTGATGGTCACAAGGCTGAAGCGCCTTGGTGAACACATCAGCAGTGTTGGCCTCAGAGGCCACGTAACGCAGGCGAAGCTGACCACGCTGCTGCAGCTCTCGAGCGAGGAAGTAACGCAGAGCAATGTGCTTCGTTCTGTGCTCCAGTCTGTGCTCCTCACACAAGGCAATGGCTGCCTTGTTGTCGACGTACAGCACTGGAGGAGAACGAGGCTGCTCTCCAAGGTCGGTCAGCAAGTAGGTGAGCCAGCGTAGCTCCTGGGCCGCCATGGCTGTGGCGTAGATCTCAGCCTCACAACTAGAGCTGAGAACAGAAGAAGAGCGAGTAGAACGCCAAGAAACAGAACCAGAGCCAAGACTGAAGGAGTAACCCTGAGACGACCGCTGAGTAGCCTGGTCGTCTGCCCAAGAAGCGTCTGAGTGCCCAGTGAGAACAACTGGGACTCGCCCTCCAAGCACTAGCCCCATGCCCGACGTACTGCACAAGTAGCGCAACACCCTCTTAGCTGCATCCATGTGCTCCTTCCGGTGACGGCCGGGAGCGACATAGCGTGCAAGAATGCTGAGAGGGTATGCAAGGTCTGGTCGAGTGCAGGTCATCAGGTACATGAGGCAACCCACAAGCTCTGGATACGGGCCACTCGGCTCTACGGACTCATCCGAAGGCAGAGCTGAGAGCGAGTGACCGGTAGGCAGAGGAGTGGGCTGAGGCGAGGAGTACGTGAAGCGGAAGCGCTGAAGGACCTGCTGCACCATGTGTGACTGAGTCAAGGTGATGGTGCGGCGTGCTCTGTCCCGGGTGATCCGCAAGCCAAGATAGCTTGTCAGTTCACCCAGGTCTGTGCACGTGTGTCTCTTCTGCAGCTCCGACTTCACGTGGGCGAGTGCCACAGTGTCAGCAGTAGCAAAGACCAAGTCGTCGACGTACACAAGGACGTAGAACGGCGGCAGTGAGGTGTCGGTGCGTAGAAACAGCGACGGGTCAGCAGTAGAAGGCGCGAACCCAAGAGCCGCAAGCGTAGTCCTCAGTGTGTCGTGCCACTCACGAGGCGCCTGGCGGAGACCGTAGACTGGCCGTCGGAGGCTCCACTGGGTACCAGGAGGGAACGACCCAGTGAAGCCAGGTGGACGGCGCAGCCAGATCTCCTCGTGCAGGCTGCCCTGCAGGAAAGCAGTGCTGAAGTCAAGCGAGTGGAGCTCGTAGTCACGCTGAGCGACGACGTGCAGCAGAACCCGAAGAGTGGTCATCTTCGGGGTCGGGGAGAAGGTCTGGAAGAAGTCAACTCCCTCGCGCTGACTGAAGCCTCGTGCAACGTAACGCGCCTTGAAGACAGGCGGAGAACCCGGCGGCCGCTTCACCCTGAAAATCCACATGCCACTGACGATGTTCGCCCCAGGCGGGGGAACCTCGTCGACGTAGGTGCCTGTGGACTTCCAGGAAGCCATCTCTGTGTCCATGGCTGACTGCCACTGAGAGGAGTAGGGACCGGCCATCGCCTCTGCGTAAGAGCGTGGGGTCGGGATGTCTGGTGCATCCGGGTCTCCCTCAGGGGCAACAAGCATGGACACGAGATGGGGCAAAGCGGCAGCAAAGCACTGGAACTCCTCCTGCCTGTCCTCAAGGACGTCAGTGCCAAGAGCACACTCACCCCCGACGGACGGAGGACAGACAGACTCAGACTCAGCAACTAGGCTAGCAGCGTAGTCTAGACGACAGCGAGCAGCAAAGTCGACAAGCTCAGCAACTAAGGCAGACGCAGCAGCAGACTCAAAGGAAGGGTCAGTGACAACAGTGGCCAGGAGACGCGTGACAGCAGGACTGGTAGCACGAAGAGAGTCTGACCCAGGGTCAGGAAGAGCAGGAAGAGAGGAAGCAGGAGGAGACGGCAGTGGGACACGCTGTGGAGCAGTGGACGGACGAAGCGCCATCCGGTGAGTGCCTGGGACAGCAGGAAGACGCTGACGCTGGACTCGACGACTAGAGAGAGCAGTGCGGACAGGCGACCCAGGACGAGACTCAGGCGACGCAGGACGAGACGCAGGCTCACGCCGCTCAGTAAGACCTCCAGTCGGACCAGTGTAAGGAGCAGGACCAAGGAGAGAGGAGGCAGACGGTAACGCCGACTGCAGCTGGACAGGCTGAGGACACTCTAAGGAGGGAGGAGGAAAAGGAGGAGGAAGCTGACCAAGAACCTGCTGAAGGAGCGGAACAAAGTACGGCTGAGACCGAGCAGCGACACCAGAGCCAGCAGGGACACCCGCACCAGGGTCCGCAGCACCAGCAGCAGCTCCAGCGCCCACGTCCTCAGCACCAGCGGTAGCTCCAACGCCCGGGTCCTCAGCACCAGCAGCAGCTCCAACGCCCGGGTCCTCAGCACCAGCAGCGGCTCCAACGCCCGGGTCCTCAGCACCAGCAGCAGCTCCAACGCCCGGGTCCTCAGCACCAGCAGCGGCTCCAACGCCCGGGTCCTCAGCACCAGCAGCAGCTCCAACGCCCGGGTCCTCAGCACCAGCAGCGGCTCCAACGCCCGGGTCCTCAGCACCAGCAGCAGCTCCAACAGCAGCGGGGTTCGTAACACGAGGCACGCCACTCCGAAGAGTGCAGCGCCGCTCGTACCACTCACGGATCCGCTCGCGGGAGGGGAGCTCCCGAACGGGAGAAGAAGTACTAGCACCAGTCCCAGTAGTACGTCCGGCTCGAGCGGTACCTCTCCGGAGGCTGCAGTACTCTAAGTACCACGCACGTAGCTGCTCCGAGGAGAGGGCTCCTCCAGGTGCAGGACTCCCAGACCTCGTACCTCCAGACGCAGAACCCCCAGACTCCGGACTCCGCAGCTCAGTACCACGAGGCTCCACACCCCCAAGCTCAGCACCCTCAAGCTCCACACCCCCAGGCTCCACACCCCCAGGCTCCACACCCCCAGGCTCCACACCCCCAGGCTCAGCACCCCCAGGCTCAGCACCCCCAGCAGGACGAGAGTCGACAGCTACCTCAACAGGCTCAACCGGGTCTACCTGAGACACACCTGAGGGAGCGGCACCCTGAGGGGGGAGGGGGTCTGCAACAGCAGCACCTGGCGAGAGGAAGAGAGGCGGGGGGGGGAGCGGGGCAGTGCGGTAGGGGAAGAGGCGGTAGTAGGGGACGGACTCGTCAAAAGTGACGTCCTGGGAGGGCAAGACTCGGCGCGAGGTGGCGTGGTAAAACTGCCAACCAGACGCGTCCGGGACAAAGCCGAGGAAGACGCAGAGAACAGCACGGGAGGAGAGCTTGTCCGCAGACGAATCGCGGACAAAAGCTCGAGACCCCCAGACCCGGAAACGCGACGCATTGCCAACCTCCCCCGTCCACAGTAGCGTGGGCGAGGTCTCCGGCAAGGAGACACGGGGCCAGAGGTTGAGTTGATGCGCAGCGTACCGGACCGCAAACGGCCACAGAAAGTGGGGGGCAGCCGCATGGATCAAGGAGGTACGGGCGACCTCCATGACCAGGCCAATGCGGCGCTCCGCAACCCCATTCTCTATGTCCATAGCTGGAAGCGTGAACGACTGCTCAATGCCGTGCTCAGCACAGTAGGCTGCCAAGAGGTCGGAGGAGAACTCACCACCTCTGTCAGAGTGCAAGCGCAGGACAGGAAAGTCCGAGTGAAAACGCTCGCTGAGCTGGAGACGGGCTCGGCGGATCCAAGGGATCAAGACATCAGGGACCTCACCCTTGGTGCGCAAGGGGAAGACCGAGGTGTAGCGCGAGTAGTCGTCAACAACTATCAGGAAGTACCTCTCCTGACCCTGACCACAGACGCGGGCTGGGCCCCACACGTCCATGTGGAGTGTCTGCAAGGGAGCAGTCGTCGGGGGGAACGAGGAGGAGTGAGGAGCGGCGCGCTGCCGTCCCTCGACACAGGGGAGACAGGTAGGAGCAGGCGAGGGTGGGAGGGGAGGAAGGACCCTGGGCAGGCCAGAGACAAGGTACCTGGAGTGCATGGCACGAAGCCGCTGCACAGACGGGTGGCCAAGGCGGTGGTGCCAGAGGACAGTCTCGTGTGCCAAAGAGCGACACGAGCAGGGGGCGGACAGCTGACCTGACGCGGACGCGGACGCAGTCGCAGCAACCTGAGGAGACTCAGTAGTCAGTGTGTACAGGTCCGACCCCGGCTGCCGAGTGAAGGTAGCCAAGTGACGGCCCGTACGAGCACACGTGCAGTGTGTCACGCGCTCGTAGGCAGGGGTGAACTGGTGAACACCCCCGTCCTGGAGTGCACAGCCTGCCACCAAGTTCGTAGAGAACGAGGGGAGGTGGAGACCTGACAGTGTGCCCGACGGGACCGCAGGGCAGGGAAGGACAGTGGAAGAGGTCGCAATGACCGGACCCCCAGAGGGGTCAGCAAGGGAGACAGCAACTGGCCGAGCAAGCGGCTCAAGGGCAGTGCGGTCACGAAAGAAGCAGCGAGAAGCACCTGAGTCCAGTGTGAAGGTGTGCAGTGCGGCAGTCGACGCAGTACCAAGGGGGGGAGACACACGAGCACCTAGAGCAGCAGCCTCACCAGCACCTGGGGTAGCCGACACGTGAGTACCTGGAGCGGCAGACGCACTGGCCCTAATGCCCGGGTCGGGCGGCACACACAAGTACTCAGCACCCTCTCCACTAGTAGACATCACATACATGGTAGATAGAATAACATCAAAGTCTAGAGCATAGATATCAATCCCCTTCTTCAGGAGATCAAGCCAGCGGGGCAGCTCAGTGGCCTGAGGGAACTGAACACGCCAAGCGTCGTCGAGACGAGAGAAGCAGCGCTGTGTGGCGTGCGGTCGTCCACACTGCTGACCAGTGCGGTCACCAGTGCGAATGACGTACGTGCAGCTAAGACCACCCCCACCCCCCTGCTGAGAGTACCACTCACGGACCTCCTGGGGCGAGAGAGTGTGCTGCTGGCCCTGGCCACCGCCAGCGCCTCCACGGCCACCACCACCGCTGCCACCTCCTCGACCACCCCAACCCCTGCCGCCGCCTCGTCCACCGCCACCCCAACCGCCGCCTCCACTCCTGCCACCTCCCCCGCCGCTGCCGCCACCACCCCCACCGCTACCACTCGCCCCTCCAGCCGAGCCACCACCCCCACTGTCTCCACCGCCCCCACCGCCGCCTCCCCCGCCGTCACCGCCACTACCCTTGCCCCCTTTGCCCTTGCCGCTGCGGCGTCCGCTCGAGGCAGACGCAGCGCCGACCTTCTCAGTACCAAGAAGGTCGACAGCAGCAGCAGAGGCGACAGAGGGAAGAAGGGGGGAAGGAGAACACCCCTCAAAGAACGGGGTACGGGGGTCGCCACGAGAGGCACCTACAGCGACTATGCTAGCCTCAGCTGCAAGTAGCTCCTTCTCGAGGAGGGCAATGGTGAGCTCAGTGGGGCAACGAGCTAGGAAGTGGTCCCTGACAGCACGCAGTGTGTCAGGGAGGCGGGTGACTAGGTGATAGAGAGTGAGCCAGAGTGGAGGGGGGTGCGTGGCAAGGAACTCAGCAGGCATGGCGGCACGGAAGCGGGCCTCACTAGTACGGAGGTGCGTGATGAGGTCAGCGACTGTGTGAAAGGAGGCCAGGTCGGGAAACAGGTAGGGGAGGGAGAGACGGCCTAGTGCGGCAGAGGCAGGTGAGGAGTAGCGAGCAACTACAGCTGTGTACAGTGCCGGTGCAGTCTTGTGCTGACCAAAGTGCTCGCGTTCGTCTATCGGCAGGGAGTTGCGAATGGCGAAGCGAGCGTGGGCATCACGAGTCTGCCACTGTGAGCGAGCAGTGCTGTCAGCAGTAGCAGCAGGGGCAGTGACAAGGCCTAGGGCGTGATCGTACAGTGAGATGTCATCCTTGGCTGTGAGCTGTAGGTAGAGGTGCAGGTCATCGAGCCAGGTGTCAAACTTCACAGGGCGGCCCTCAGCATCGAACACGAGAACCTGTGGGCTAGCCATAGGAACAGTAGAAATAGCAGCAGTAGCGGTAGGAGAAGCAGGTAGGACGAACCAGGTAGGGCAGGGCGGCGCGGCTCGGTTCAGGTCGGGTCGCGGCTCGGCTGGGTGGCGCGGCTCGGCTCGGGGCGCGCGGCTCGGCTCAGGTCACGGCGGGGACGGGCCGCCCGCTCTCCCTCTTGTGCTGCGGCGGGAACGGGCCGCCCGGGGCCTCTGGGTGGTGGGCACGGGTCGGCGAGGTAGGCACGGGGCCGGTTGGGGCCCTAGAGGGGCGAGCGCGGGGCCGATCGGGGCCTGAGCGGGGCTAGCGCGGGGCCAAACGGGGCCTTGACGGGGCTAGCAAGGGGCCGACGGGGCCTGAACGGGGCTAGCGCGGGGCCGACGGGGCCTGAAAGGGGGCCGAAGGGGCCTGAAACGGGGCTAGCGCGGGCCCGATCGGGGCCTGAATGGGGCTAGCGCGGGGCCGACGGGGCCTGAGAGGGGCTAGCGCGGGGCCTACGGGGCCTGAGACGGGGCTAGCGCGGGCCGACGGGGCCTGAAACGGGGCTAGCGCGGGCCGACGGGGCCTGAGAGGGGCTAGCGCGGGGCCGACGGGGCCTGAAACGGGGCCGACGGGGCCTGAAACGGGGCTAGTGCGGGCCGACGGGGCCTGAGAGGGGCTAGCGCGGGGCCGACGGGGCCTGAAAAGGGGCCGACGGGGCCTGAAACGGGGCTAGCGCGGGTCGACGGGGCCTGAGAGGGGCTAGCGTGGGGCCGACGGGGCCTGAAACGGGGCCGACGGGGCCTAAACGGGGCTAGCGCGGGGCCTGAACGGGGCCTTAAAGGGGCCGACGGGGCCTGAACGGGGCTAGCGCGGGGCCGTCAAGAGGGGCCTCTAGGGGCGTGACACGCCGAGGCGCCCTAGGGCACGGGTAGGTAGGTAGGTAGGTAGTTACGTAGTGGTGGGCCCTTAGAAAATTTCGGTCCTAGGAAGGACCTGCTCTATACCATGTTGGAATCACTGAACAGGAATGAATGAACTAGCAATGAAAAGAGTACAAGTACCTAACCCTAGAATTGTGTACCCCCTATAGGCTAACCCACTGTAGCCTAAACTAACACAACATATATAATGTTTGACAGGTAGTGGTTGTTTTAACTCGCTCACTCTGATTTCCGTTTGGTTTGCTTCGTCCTCCCTTCCCCCCCCCCCTCTCCCCCCCACAGGGCCCCTCCTCTCGTTGCCTCCGATTCGTGTTTCCGTTCGTCTTATCCTGGACGAGGGACTAAGCGCACCATCCAATCTCGTTTCTTGTCGTATCTTGTCTTGTTGCCTCCTGATCGTGTTTGCGTTCGTCGTAACTTGGTCTCAAGTGCGTCAACACAAGCCGCACCGTTTCCGGTCGGGAACTAGGGCATTAATGGATATTAGGACGTTCCAGAAAACCACAGACCTCCTTATTCGCAAGCTGTCGTTTATGCGACTCGTAAGTTGATGGGACACAATTTGTCCGACTCCTTGGTACACTGTTTCTGATGCATCTTATCCAATTCGGGGTTCGCATTTATTATCTCATCTCGCTACTTGCGACATGCTATGTAACTTTGACCAGGTTGGCGCGTATACAAGGCTCGTGGGGGTCATGGGTAAGAGGAAGAAGAAGGTGGGCCGATCTAAGGGGAGAAGAGTAGGGGAAGGGGGAACGGATGGAGCGGGAGCCGAAAAGTGAGGGGAAAGGGGATAGAGGAGAGGCTGTGGGAATTCTTCCACCATGCGTACATGTAGTGTTTAGGAACTCTCTATAACCTTTCGAATCGATAGATTCTTGCAATATGCACACAACACATATAAAGAGAGGTGAAAAAAATGAGTGCATATTGAGTCCAGTCCAAAGGTAGAATCACGCTTATATGTGGTTCCGGAACAGGTCGAATAAACCTACCTCAGCATGATGTGCCTTTTTTTTTTTTCTTACCTCAACCTATCGGGCCCGAAGGCTGGCTCGTTTCGGTGGAAATTCAAGTAACGTTGGAGTCAGGGTTGAGCCACTGGTATACTTGCTCGAAATCGCAAATCACGAGGCAGTCGCAGCCCACTTTTTGAAACCACCCGATGGGATTTGGATGAACCAGCTCGCAGCTGCAGCGCGCAGTACACAATCCTTCTCTCAATTACACTCTCTCCGCCACCCTTCCCTTCTCGCCATTTGATCCCCACAATCCCGGTTCCCCATCCTCCCTTCATTTCCACCCTGCGTTATAGCATCCCTCCCCCCTCCCCCCACCCTCCCCCTCTCTCCCCCTCTTCTTACTCCCCCTGGCTCTTACACGCCCCACACCCTCCTCTTCTCCCATGCGACCTCATTCGCCAAATATTCCACTCTCAAAGTTAGCGAACAACGGAATGATTGGAATAGAAACGAATGGGGTACAAATGAGCAACCCTAGAAGCTGTACCCCCTAGAGTGCAACTCACTATAGCCTATCATATCAATGTTCAACATTTGACACACCCCCATAGGCTAAGTGAGGGGCATCAAAGCAAGCAAGGTGAACAAACGGTCACAAGACCAGTTAAAGCAAGAACGAGGCAAGCTCAGGGTGGATCTCAAGGACACCACACAAATTCCGAGCGCAAGCAAGCGGCCACAAGGCCAGTTCAAGAGTTCACTAGGATATAAATACAAAGCACAACAAGCAGAGCAAGCAACAGGACTACACCAACCGAGGGCCTACCTCAACAAGCCCCAACTGCACACAGAACCTGTGGTGGTCACCAAGCGCCAAGGCCTTGGTGAAGACGTCTGCAGTGTTGGCCTCTGAGGCCACAAAGTCCAGGCGTGCCTGACCGCGTCGCTGCAGCTCTCGCAGGAGGAAGTACCTCACGTCAATATGCTTCACTCTGCTCTCCAGTCGAGGCTCTCGACACAGGAGGATCATGGCCTTGTTGTCAGCGTACAAGGTCGGTGCAGAGCGAGGCCGCTCACCAAGGTCAGCGAGCAAGAAGGTCAACCAGCGAAGCTCCTGTGCCGCCATGGCACCAGCGTAGATCTCTGCCTCTGCACTGGAAGTAGCCACAGACGACGACCGTGTAGACCTCCACGACACAGCACCAGCTCCCAGACTGAAGCAGTAACCCTGAGTCGAACGTTGAGTCTCCACGTCGTCAGCGTAGGAAGAGTCGCAGTGACCAGTCAACGCCACTGGCTGAGTCCCTCCAAGCACAAGCCCCAAGCCTGATGTAGTCGCCAGGTACTTCGCCACCCTCACAGCAGCTGTCCAGTGGACAGGGCGGTGTCTCCCAGTCGCAACAAAGCGAGAAAGGATGCTGAGTGGAAAGGCGAGGTCCGGTCGAGTACAAGTCATCAGGTACATGAGGCAGCCCACCAGCTCTGCGTAGGGTCCACTGGACTCAAAGGGCTCGTCAGGAAAGGGGCCCGTGAGTCTGTGGTCAACAGCAAGAGGAGTGGGCTGTGTGGTGGAGAACTGGAAGTGGAACCGCCGAAGGACCTGCTGCACCATGTGTGACTGCGTCAGTGTGATGGTGCGAGCGGCTCTGTCCCGAGTGATCTGCAGGCCAAGGTAGCGCTGCAGCTCACCCAGGTCAGTGCACTTGTG
This sequence comes from Closterium sp. Naga37s-1, assembly GCA_947471745.1. Taxonomy (NCBI): domain Eukaryota; kingdom Viridiplantae; phylum Streptophyta; class Zygnematophyceae; order Desmidiales; family Closteriaceae; genus Closterium; species Closterium sp. Naga37s-1. The sequence goes on from CANJKZ010001148.1 coordinate 1,646,761, forward strand.
TCTCTTCTGCAGTTCGGACTTCACCTGAGCCAGGGCTGCCCTGTCTGCTGTAGCAAACACCAAGTCGTCGACGTAGACAAGGATAAAGAAAGGAGTAGAACCCGCTCGAACAAACAGCGACGGGTCGGCGGAGGACGGGCTGAACCCAAGGTCACGAAGCGTGGAGCGAAGAGTGTCGTGCCACTCACGGGGCGACTGGCGGAGACCGTAGACTGGTCGCCTCAGGCTCCACTGGGTCCCAGGTGGGAAGGTGTCAGTGAAGCCAGGAGGACGGCGCAGCCAGATCTCCTCGTGCAGTCGGCCCTGGAGGAACGCAGTGGAGAAGTCGAGGGAGTGCAGCTCGTAGTCTCGCTGCGCTGCTATGTGGAGTAACACCCGAAGAGTAGTCATCTTCGGGGTCGGGGCGAAGGTCTGGAAGAAGTCAACTCCCTCACGCTGACTGAAACCCCTAGCCACGTAGCGCGCCTTGAACACCGGCGGTGCTCCAGGCGGCCGCTTCACCTTGAAGAGCCACATGCCATCGACTACGTTCGCCCTGGGAGGGGGAACTGCGTCGACGTAGGTGCTTGTGGATCTCCAAGACGCCAACTCTGAGTCCATAGCCGCTTTCCACTGAGAGGCCCACGCCCCTGACACTGCCTCGCGGTAAGTGCGAAGAGTCGGTATGTCAAGGGCGTCGGGGTCTCCCTCAGGGGAGAGCAGCATGGCACACACAGAGGGAGAAGCGGCTGCCCAGTACTCCAGCTCAGACTCTCTGTCCTCTAGGACGTCACAGCCAAGGGCAAACCCACCCCCGACGGACAGAGGACGGTAGGGAGGAGCTGGCACCACACGGCTGGCGGCAGCAAACTCAGCGACAGCGGCAGTGAGAGCCGAGACAGACGACGGAGGGAAACGAGGGTCGGTGACAAGAGTGGTGAGGACACGAGCGGCAACAAGACGAACAGCGCGGTAGTAGTCAGAGATAGGAGTGGGGAGGGCAGGTAGAGAGGACGGAGGAGGAGACGGGAGAACAGACACAGGAGAAGGAGAACGACGACGAGACGAACAAAGGAGGGCAGTGTGGAGGTCAGTAACAGGGGACGAGTGACGAGCACGCGGAGGACAACGAGTGATCAAGTCGCGACGGATAGAGGGAGGAGGAGACTGAGGAGGAGGAGAAGACCAGACCGCCGGACGATCGTCAGGAGGAGGCAACGGAGGAACAAACACAGGAGGAGACTGGGAGCGGACAGGAGGAGAGGAGGAAAGGCCAAGGGCCCGCAGGCCACTCACAGGTGGGAACAACCGCCGCTCTAGAGGAAGCTGCGGTGGCGGCTGCGGCTGCGGCTGCTACTGCTGCTGCGGCTGTGGCTGCGGCTGCGGCTGCGGCTGCTGCTGCGGCTGTGGCTGCTGCTGCTGCTGCTGCTGCTGCTGCTGCTGCTGCTGCCGCTGCTGCTCCAGAAGGTCCAGCACCCGCAGCTCCTGCCGCTCCCTCTCCAACCGCTCCTGCTCCTCACGCTCACGCCGACGGGCAGCCTGGAGACGCGTGTCGTGGCGGTGGGGGGGCGGGGTGGACTCCGCAGAACCAGGGTCTCCAGCGTCAGTCTCCTCAGACTCAGCACCCCCAGAACCAGTACCGCCAGTGCCAGGACCTCCAACTCCAGCACCCCCAGAACTAGCACCGCTAGTGCCAGCACCCCCAACTCCAGCACCCCCAGAACCAGCGTCACCTGCGCCAGCACCTCCAGCTCCAGTACCCCGCGACCGAGCACCCCCAGACCGAGCACCGCCAGCGGCTGCACCTCCAGCTCCAACACCAACCGAGTCCACAGTAACCTGTCGCGGAAGTGCCGAAGGCTGCTGAGGGGACTGTGAGGAGGACTGCGGGGAGGGAGACGCTACCTGACGCGCGACCGAGGGGAGAGGGGTAGCGTGGGACACACCAGACGGGGCAGGACCAGGGGGGGGCGGGGGTACCGGAGGAGCGGGAGCAGGAGGAGGAGAGGGTGCGAGGAAGAGAGGGGGAGGGGGTACCGGGAGACCTCGACAGGGGTACCGGGTGTAGTAGGACACGGACTCGTCAAACCGGACGTCACGGGAATCTAGGAACTGGTGGAGGGGAGGGTGGTAAAAGGACCAGTCAGCAGAGTCCACTGGGAAACCAAGGAAGACACAGGGGACGGCGCGTGCCGAGAGCTTGTCCGCGGAGGTGTCGCGAACAAGTGCAAGGCAGCCCCAGACTCGAAAGGCCGACCCAACACCAGGGAATCCAGTCCAGAGACTAGTCGGTGAAGCCTCGGGCCGCGAGACACGCGGCTGGAGGTTCAGCTGGTGTGCGGCGTAGCGAACCGCGTGAGGCCACAGAAAATGGGGCGCACGGGCATGAATCATGGACGTGCGGGCGATGTCCATGACCAAGCCTATGCGGCGCTCAGCAACCCCATTCTGCTGTGGGGACTCTGGCAGCGTCCAGGACTGGGTGATGCCCTGTTCGCCGCAGAATCCGCCGAGAATGCCGGAGCGAAACTCGCCCCCACGGTCGGAGTGAAGACAACTGACTCGACGACCACGAGTGCCCTCAGTGGCTAGAAGCCACCTGATCAGCGTAGCAGTCACCTCGGATTTCTTCGCAAGAGGAAACACTGTGGTGTACCTGGAGAAGTCGTCGACGACCACCAGAAAGTAGCGCTCCTTCCCAGACCCCTGCGTCGGGGCAGGGCCCCAGACGTCCAAGTGGAGAGTCTCGAAGGGAGCGGTGGCCGGACGAAGGGAGGAGGAGTGGGGAGTGGCACGTAAGCGACCGGCGACGCACGGAGAGCAAGGAGGGGCAAGCGAGGGAGGGAGCGACGGGAAGGTGCGTGGGAGACCTGTGACTAGTCCCTGACTGAGCATGCCACGAAGGCGAGGGATCGACGGGTGGCCAAGACGGTGGTGCCACAGGACGGTGCGGTGGGCGAGAGAGCGACAGGAGCAAGACGCAGCGACTGGACTGGACACAGCGACCGGACTGGACACAGCCACCTGACCGGACTCTGCTACCGGGGGGGACGAAGCAACCTGACCAGACGCAGCTACCTGCGGGGGCGGAGTGTGCAGGACGAAGAGACCTGAGTGGGGCTCTCTGGTGAACGTGGCAAGAACTGCCCTGGTGGAAGAGTCCGTACAGATCGCAGTCCTCCCGTGCGCAGGAAAAGTGACTGTGATCCCCCGGTCCTGAAGGTATCCAACACCCACCAAGTTCCGAGAGAACGAGGGGATGTAGAGACCAGTGAGGAAACCAGCGGGGACAGCCGGGCACGGGAGGGTGGTCGAGCTACGAGTAACTGCTGGTCCTGAAGTAGGATCAGCCAGGGCAACTGGGACTGGAGCCGAAAGAGGTGTGACAGTGGTGTGGTCGCGGAAGAAACACTGAGACGCGCCGGAGTCCAGCGTGAAGGAGAGCGACGCAACAGCAGTCGTCACGGCTGGGCTAGTGACTACGCAAGCACCTACACTAAAAGCACAAGTACCGACACTAGCAACAGGCAAAGGTCCTAAGCTAGGTACACGTAAGCCAAGAGATCCGTACGTGACAGAATAAACAGCATCCATAAACATATCAAACACAGGGAAACCACTACGAAACAGACCGGGCCAGATCGGGGGAGCCGACTCAGGCCCAAAACGCTCACGGTAAAGGTCGTCGAGGCGGCTGTAGTAGCGCTGTGCAGAGTGGTCAGGACGCCAGCAGGTAGTGCCAGCACCAGGGCCGGTCAGGATCCGGTACTGGCAGGGGCCGACGTCGAGGCCACCGCGACGAGCCCCCCAGCTGGCTGGGCCGCTGCTGCAGCCAACGCGACCTGAACCACCAGGCCCCCATGGCTGCTGAGGGCGCCACAGCTGCTGAGGGCGCCCCTGCCGCTGCGGAAGCCACTGCTGAAAAGGCCGCTGCTGCTGTCCCTGCTGCTGGAGAACCCTAGTGGACTCCATGATAAAAGCTAGCGGGGTGCAGGAGCGGCAGGCTAGGAGCGACAGGAGCGACAGGCTGCTGTGAAAAACGAGAACAACTAGGAGCGCAAGGTGAAACCAGGCGAGTAACTGCTGGAGCACGGAGCGAACTAAGCTAGGAGCGCCAGGTGAAACCAGGCGAGTAACTGCTGGAGCACGGAGCGAACTAAGCTAGGAGCGCCAGGTGAAACTAGGCGAGGAACGGCTGGAGCACGGAGCAAACTGAGCTAGAAGTGCCAGGTGAAACCAGGCGAGGAACGGCCGGAGCACGGAGCAAACTGAGCTACGAGCGAGGAGCGAGAACGGCTGGAGCGAGAACGGCTGGAGCTAGAAGTGGCGAGCTAGGGCTGGCTGGAGGTAGGAACGGCCGGGGCTAGAGACCGTAAGTGCGGCTGTCGGCTGCCGCTAGTAGAGCCACTGGCAGTGGAAAGTACGTGCGACAGTAGGGGCTGCAGTACTGACGGCTGCGGGATGTAGGCAACTGTGCAGGTCGTCCGGCAAGCAGGAACGCGGGCGACAGTCGCAGGCCCCCACTGTGAACCCCCTTTTTTTTTTTTTTTTTTTTTTTTTTTTAGGGTTTAATTTATTTATTTATTTTCTGGCACTAAAGCACCCCGGGGCGCGCTGCCTGCAGGGTGTGCTGCCTGCGGGGCGCGTTACCCGCGGGGCGCGCCTCCTGCGGGGCGCGCTACCCGCGGGGCGCGCTACCCGCATGGCGCGCTGCCTGCGGGGCTGGGGTGACGAGCCAGGGAGGGCGCCTGGGCGACGGGCTAGGACGGGCGCCTGGGCGACGGGCTAGGACGGGCGCCTGGGCGACGGGCTAGGGCGCAGGCCTGGGCGACGGGCTAGGACGGGCGCCTGGGCGACGGGCTAGGGCGCAGGCCTGGGCGACGGGCTAGGGCGGGCGCCTGGGCGACGGGCTAGGGCGGGCGCCTGGGCGACGGGCTGGGGCGGGCGCCTGGGCGACGGGCTGGGGCGGGCGCCTGGGCGACGGGCTGGGGCGGGCGCCTGGGCGACGGGCTGGGGCGGGCGCCTGGGCGACGGGCTGGGGCGGGCGCCTGGGCGACGGGCTGGGGCGGGCGCCTGGGCGACGGGCTGGGGCGGGCGCCTGGGCGACGGGCTGGGGCGGGCGCCTGGGCGACGGGCTGGGGCGGGCGCCTGGGCGACGGGCTGGGGCGGGCGCCTGGGCGACGGGCTAGGGCGTGGGCCTGGGCGACGGGCTAGGGGCGCAGGCTAGGGGCGCGGAGGGCGCTAACGCGCGGAGGAGGAGGGCGCTAAGGCGCGGAGATGGCGCGGAGGGCGCGGTGGCTAAGGCGCGGAGGGCGCGGAGGGCGCGGAGGGTGCTAGGGCGCAAGGGCGCGGAGGGCGCTAGGGCGCGAGCTAGGCTAGGCTAGGCGAGAGGATCGACACCTACTCATGATACCATCTCAAAGTTAGCGAACAACGGAATGATTGGAATAGAAACGAATGGGGTACAAATGAGCAACCCTAGAAGCTGTACCCCCTAGAGTGCAACTCACTATAGCCTATCATATCAATGTTCAACATTTGACATCCACTCCCTTCTCTTCAGGCAGCAGAGGCTTATTTGGTGACACTTTTCGAAGACGCCATTCTGCTCGCCATACATCGAAAAGAGTTACCTTAAGTAAGCTTATGATTTCTCCTTACAACTTAAGGGGGTATTCAGCGTATCCTCTCCGGACTCTCCACCCCTTGTTACAAGCACAGGCAATCTCTGCTTGTTTTGTCTTTCCTTTGCCCATCATCTAAGTGGCGTGTGTCTTAGGTTGGTCGACAATATGTCTCCTTTTGTTGGCTTCAGTTGGCTCATGTCATTGCCTTTCCTTCCTCTCTGCTTCGTGCATGTTCTGCCATTGATTTGAAAGAGCATTTATTGAGTCTTGCTCTTTCTTTAATCATGTTAAACAATCATGCCTTCCACTCGCAAGCTATTCGGTACATCCTGCTATGGTTATTTCTTTCCAAGCACATACTGAAATAGATGCCTTTTCCATTTCCTTGCCTTTTGCCCTGTCCTGCCCGTAAGCTGCCAGCGATTCAGGATATCCAACTTGCTTGGACGTGGCGAGATGCTCCCACTAATTGATCAACTGCGAGAGTGATGTACATCTCCTTGGCCGAGTCGCTGCGCCATCGTCCCATTTTTTTCAAAAGGCAATCCGGTACCCCTGAGTTGGCTGTGACGGTTGCTGCACCTTTACGGAATAAAGGGAGGGAAGAGCGCATTCTACCCTGCTTAACGGCCTGCTTTACATAACTCTATATGAATTTTGAACTGTGTGCCTACTCTACATGCCCTAGTCACGATTTTCACGTTTGTCTAGCCCGTCTTGACCAGTCCTTGTTGCCGCAGGAGGCAACAGGCCTTGTTCTTTGCTTTCTGCTCCCCGGTACGGATGTTTTGGGAGCTCGGGCGAGGGCGTCTGACTATGTGGGCACGCACGCATCCCATTCTCTTCCAAATGGTGTCGAGCACATCCACCACATGTTTCGGATCCTTCGTGCCGTTCCGCGTGTGAATGTCTCAACGGCCTCCATGCATCTACGTGCCGGCTTCGCGTTGTCCAGATTGCGCGAGCTGGATCCTAGTGTTTAGTTATACCATGACCTCTTGAGTTGTGATCATAACCTTTATGTGAGATCCACTTTATTTATTCGTGACAAAACATGCAAGGGGGGTATGCAGAGTCACCACACCACACCTGCTACGCAGTCGGAAACTCCCGGTGGCCTATTTGACGACGGAACAACCTCCCGCGCTGGAGCCTCAGGGAGGGTCTCTCGCGCTGGAGCCCTGGGAATAACGCCCCATGCTTGAGGCCTAGGATAAGATGATCTGCCCGCGCTGGAGCACAATAAGGGAGGCCCGCCTTTGAGCCCTGGACATAGCGCCCCACGCTTAGTCCATATACGAGCGGATCATGGATCGCCCTCGAATCACGTGCGTTCGGTCACATGTCTCCCGCTCCGTTCGTGCTCATTCCGCCTCGTTTGCACCCCGGATCTGCCCGTGCTTGTCGCTTGTTTTGTTGCCAGTGTTATGCCTGTATCGCCCGTGTTGTCGCGCGTGTTCTGCCCATATTCTGCCCCTGTTCTACTCGTGTTCTGCCCATATTCTGCGCGTGTTCTGCCCACTCTCGTGCTTTCCGCCGTGCGACCTCCCGTTCGTACCGTGTTGCCCATACCGTGTTCTCTCAACTTCGCTCCAGCCGCCTCTTCCTCACTTTCCCCCATTTCCGCCGTGCCAGGTGTACCCCTTCAAGGGGTGTTCTACACAGGTTTCGGGTTTATGGTTTAGGGTTGTGAGATTGTATGTATTTAAAAAGCTTGCTTTCTTGTATGTAGCAATGGCATCGTCTCATTTCAAATCACTTTATTACAATAAATACCAAGCTAGCATAACAAGTTGATGCAAGCAAGGGTGTGTGGGCAAGAAAGTTGACTAAACCGTTTGAAAATGAAAGACGCGGGTGGAGGGAAATGACATTCAACTCACGTTTTGTACTTTAAAACGGGCATTTAACGCGGCTCGACGATGCTACTTCCAGCTAGGAAGACATTGTACCAGCGTAGCAAGAACTTGAATGTAGAATAGAATGGAACTGAAAGTTTGCAGCAGAATGGATTTAGAACAATGGATTGGCAGTGACTTCACAGAGCAGGGTATTTACGTATGCAGCTAACCCCCAAGGATGACCATATCCAGACCAATAATTGTGCACCAGTAAATATACCTGCCAATAGCTCTTACCTTCCAATAATTCAAAACTCTAATCATTCTGGCCCTACTATGATTGTACAATTATTGTAGAACCTGGAGTCCTATACGGAGTACTACACTAAAATCTAACAACATATAAACTTTACTTATAATTGTATTTTCAACAATCCCCTTTGCTATAAATTTTAGTGAGTTTGTTTTGTGGGGTATGGAGGATAAGGTGGTGATTGGAGAGTGATTTTGGTGACGGCGATAATTGCGGTGTGAGTTGATGTGACGGTGGTAATTACAAGCGGTGATTGCGGTGACAGCACGTCAGAATTTATTGGAGGGAATGTTTTCGCGTAGGAATCTTTCCCGTTGACAACGCGGTGTAAGGGTTGGCAGAAATGGCGTGTCGCTATGCACCAAACGTTGTCCATATGCACGTCGCTTTTATCAGGTGCTTTCCTCCACATCGGTGCAATTTTCCACGCTCCACCTCACACACCTCTGTCTTCTCTCGTTCAAACGGAGTCTCGCCAGTTTGCCATTCTGATCGTGTTCTTTCCCGACTTTGCAGTAACTCCAGATTGAGATTAGGTTTTGGAGCAATGTCACCTCCGGCCACTCTAGCCATGACTGCTGCTCCCGCTGCAAAATGTTGCCTTAGCTCGTAGCTTATGACGAGCTTCAACATCAGATGATTAGTACCGGCTGCTGCCACGTCCTCTAGTAGCAGCCCGAAATGTTTCTTAAGCAGGAGCAGTTATGCAGCAGTCATGTCTCTTTGTCCTGCAGCAGCAGTTTGCGCACGTCTCGCTGCTGCATGACGAGCGGCTGCTTCCGCTGCTGACGCGCCTGCAGCGCACGACGTGACGTCCCGCAGGGCGTCGTCAGCGCCCTGTCCGTGGCTGGCGCATGGATGCCGTGGCTGCCGCGCGGCTGGTGTGGTTATCGTGCGGTTGCTGTGGCTGGCGACTGGCTGCAGCAGCTGGCGGCAGTTGTAACCCTAAAACCCTAAAACGGAAGCAGCGGCACCTAAGCGACGTTCAACACCTGCTGCAGCGGCGACGTTTTCACGCATATCTGCAGCAGCAGCTGGCGACGGGAGCAGCAGCTACTGGCGCTCATCTGCAGCAGCGGCACTTGGCTTCACGCATGGCTGCAGCTCCTGGCGCACGGCTGCAGCAGCATGCCTTCTCCGTCATCACTAGGTGAGTATCCTTTCACCGTGTAACTTACACTTCTTCATCAACTTCTTGCACCTTGACCTCTTCATCTCCCAGGATGGTGCTAAGCCAATTTCCCCTGCTCTTATGTTCGTTCTTACCACCATCTGCAGTTGGCGAACTGCTGCAACGGACGGTGGCGCTTGGTAACAGCAGCTGGCGACGCACGGCTGCAGCTCCATCTCGCGGCCTGTTGCAGCTGCTGGCGGCAGCAAGAGCTCTTGGCGGCAGCATCTGTCGCCTAGCAGCACCAGCAGTAGCTGTAGCAACAATACGCCAAGACTTTGACTTTCTCCCCCTGCCTCGTGCTGTAACGGAGAGTACTTCTGTCTGCCATGTGCCTCCGTAGTTGTTCAAGTATTGAATGCACACCATAGTTACCTTGTGATTTTTCCCATTATTCTTATGCTCCTTTCACACCAGCTGGCGCACAGGAGCATCTGCAGCCGGCGGACAGCAACACCAGACGGCCTGCAACACCAGCACCTGGCGGCCTGCAGACCGGGGGCTGTGTCTCCTGCAGCTCCAGCACTTTCTGGTACGCTTCCGCAGCTCCAGCATGCGTGCATTGGCAGTAGCTTGCCGTCTTCCTTTGATGAATTTTGCTTCCAGCCTTCTCTTCACTTTTTGTATGAAGTCAAATGTGTTATGACTCAACCCTTGGTGTTGTGTGATGCTCACCCTCAAACCAACAGGTGAACGGGAGCAGTGTCAGCTGGCGGACAACAGCGTCAGTTGCTGGGGCATGATGGCGGTTGCAGTTGGTGATTGTCTACGTGCAGCCAGCAGCAGCGACCATCCAGCAGAAGACCCTTGGCTGCCCCCCATGCCTTGTTCACTGATTGCAGTAGGTCCCATGCCTTGCGTGCATTAGCAGTAGCTTGCCGTCTTCCTTTGATGTATTCCGCTTCCTGCCTTCTCTTCACTTTTTGTATGAAGTAAAATCTGTTATGACTCAACCCTTGTGTGATGCTCACCCTCAAACCAGTAGGTTAACGGGAGCAGTGTTAGCTGGCGGACAACAGCGTCAGTTGCTGGGGCATGATGGCGGCTGCAGTTGGTGAATGTCTATGTGCAGCCAGCAGCAGCGACCATCCAGTAGAAGACCCTTGGCTGCCCCCCATGCCTTGTTCACTGATTGCAGTAGGTCTCATCTTGATAATTGTCCCATCTTGATAATTGTCTTCGTGATTGACCTAGAGATGATATGATAAATGAAAATGAAAATGGACTCCCAAATCCTGCACTGTTATGTGAGACACTCCACACCACATCCCACTCCCCCTCTCACTCGTATGTTTGTAGTCATGCACGTGTGTGAGCACGCGCACATCAACAAACATATGAGTGAGATGTGTGGAGTTAAGTGATGTCTTGTTGGGTTGCACTCTCTGAGATTTCCATACGTATGAGTGCAATTGTAGAGGCTTTGACTTGCTGGTCATGTGCACAGGAGACTACAGGTGAGGTGTTGCTTTGCTGTAATGGGCTTGGTGGGATAATCTATTGTTTGCTTAGCTGTAGGGCAGTACTACAGTCGCACAACACCATCACGAACTGCCTTCCTTGTCCAATGGTAATGTACTTCCATGTGTTTTATCCGTTGACTCATCTGCTCCCCCTTCGCAAGCGCAATTGCACTTCGGTTGTCCACAAAAAGGACAGTCGGTTCTTCTTGTGGGAAGCCGAGGTCTTCACACAAGCGCCGAAGGCAAGTAGTTTCTCTTGCCTCTCCAAACATTGCAATGTACTCAGATTCAGTTGTTGATGTAGCAATCACTGTTTGCCTCTTCGTCCTCCAATTGACAGCAGCTCCTCATAAAGTCAACACGTAGCCTCCAACTGAGTGACACCCTACTTCGTTCGCATAGTCCGAGTCATGTACCCTCGGAGCACCAAGTCCCCTCCCCTATAGACAAGACCCACGTCTGCAGTGTTTTGTAAGTACTTGAAAACTCATTGAATTCCAAAGACAGTTGTAGCTGCTGGTTTGCTGGCTTGTCTGGCCAGCACATGTGTTGCGTATGTGATGTCTGGCCTTCCTGCTGTTGCGTATGATCGGCTACCTCCCATCCCAAAGTTTGCCAAAGCTTGTGAGATGTACTTTGTAAGTCCCAGTGAGATTGTGTTAGTGGCAGCAGCTACGTTTAGGCCCAAAAACGGCGTCATGGTCTTGCTGACGGTCAAGGTAAAGTTATGCTTCATATGTTGAATCACAGCTTCAATGCATTCTTCGTCATGAGACTGGATGAGGATGTCGTCAACGTAGGTAAGTAGCCACACCGAGGGACGGGTCAGATTCTAACTGCACCATGTCATCTCCAACAGCACACCACGTAAGTGTTGATGCCACATGCGTGGTGCTTGTTTCAAACCATAGACAATAGGCTTGAGTTTCCATACCTTGTCTCCATCTCGTCGAGGTTCACGAGGTCTTACGGGCACGTCTCTGTAGGTGGGTGCGTAAAGGAACGCATTGGGGATGTCCAGCTGCACCACCTTCCACTTTGTGGCCGATGCGCCAGCAACAAACATGCCGGTGCTGACAGGGGCGTATGTCTCATCGTATGTTCCCCATGTCTGTCCGCATCCCTTCACCACCCAGCGTGCCTTGAATCGATTCGACTGGCCGTGCTCATCTCATTTCACTCTTAAAACGACTCCTTCTGTCAGCACCGGGACTCCCTTTGGTACTTCAGCCCTGTCCAAAGGTTCATATGCTTCCAGCTCGTCAAATTTTGCCAACTCTGCATCCACCGCAGCTTGCCAAAGAGGTGTGTACGGGTCCTTGGTTACCTCCTTCGGTGTTTTGGGCTCTTTATATGTCAGCTCGACCATGGGCACGCCGGCTGCTGCACATCCCAACACGTGTTGTTGTAAGCTGGGAAGGTGTTGTTGTAAGGTGTTGTCGACTCCTTGTGGCATGTCATGGTCTGTCCGTTTGGCTTGACCTGCTTGCCGATTTCCAAACAACACCTCCAGCCCTGTCATGCTCTTCCCACCTTGTCCTTCTCCAAGCACAGTCACAGTTGGGTTGACATGAACCCATCGTGGAGATGTGTCAGAATGTGCTATTTGTCTAGCCTGCAGTGGGGTACTCAATAGTGAGTACAGCCCTTTAGGGTTTCCAATATGTACTCACCTGCTTGCTAGTGCAACCTCTCTTCGTCTATTCTCATTCCTCGTTCTATTCTCAACATGGTTTCAGAGCAGGTCGACCCCCCCGGGTCGATCCTGTGGATGGGCCCACCGTATGCTTCCGCTGCAATCCTTCGTATCGCGCGCCCCGGGCGCGCGACGTTTCCTGCCTGCCGCGCGCTAGAGGCGCGTAGCGTTTTTTTTCTTCCCGCCGTGCGCTTGGGGCGCGCGGCGGTTTTCTGCCCGCCGTGTGCCCCGGGGCGCGCGGCGGTTTCCTGCATGGCGCGCCCCCCGTCGACCCTCGCGTCGCCTCAGCGGGACCCGCGCGCGCCCCCCGTCGGCTCTCGCGCTGCCCCTCTGGACCAGCGCGCCGCACCCCGTCGACCCTCGCGTCACCCTTGGGGACCCGCGCGCTGCCCCGCTGGACCCGCGCGACGCCCTGCGGGATCCGCGCGCTGCCCCCCGTTGACCCTCGCGTCGCCCCCCGGGGACCCGCGCGCTGCCCCGCTGGACCCGCGCGCCACCCCTGGAGACCCGCGCGCCGCCCTTCCTGGACCCGCGCGCCGCCCCAGGGGATCCGCGCGCGCTGCCCCGTCGACCCGCGCGCCGCCCCTGAGGATCCGCGCGCGCCGCCCCTTGCCCTCGTGCAGCTGCGGGGCGGCTTCTTCCCCGCCCCCTCCCCCCCCCCCCCCCCCCCCCCCCCCTCCTTCCCCGTCGTCTCTCTGCTGCGCGTGCAGCCGTGGGGGAGGGTATGGGGGTGGCGGGTAAGTGGGTGGCTGATGTGCGACGTCCCTTGCTCCTCCTCCTCATCTCTCTCCCACTACTGCAGCTGCCGCTGAGGGGGGTGGGTGTGTGGGAGCCGAGGAGTGGCGCTAGGGGGGTGTCGTGGGCGTGGAGCTAGGGGTTCAGCAGGGGGTGTGTGAAAGGGGCGTGGGACAGTTGGAGGAGGTTGTGCGGAGGCAGCCGTCGTGTCGCCATCAGCGCCAGTAGTCCGGAGCCCTCGTGCTCTCGGTAGCCCAGCGAGCCTGCTGCGCCAGTCGCCCGTGGGTCAGTTGCTCCAGCCGCTCGGCGTAGCCGCGGAGCCAGTTACTCCTGTAGTCCGGGGCCCTTGCTCCGGTAGCCACTTTGTGAGCGCGGCTCCTGTTGCCCGTGTGTCTGCGGCTTCACCCGTCGCCTCCTATCTCCACTCCTCTCACAGTCTCTCCTCCTCCTCACTTGCCCTCTGTGACTGCCTCTAGCTTTACTTGTGCTTGTGAACTATTCTATACCTGCTTGCTGTGCTGATTATACCCCACTTTGACTATGGGGGTGTGTCAGAATGTGCTATTTGTCTAGCCTACAGTGGGGTACTCAATAGTGAGTACAGCCCTTTAGGGTTTCCTATATGTACTCACCTGCTTACTAGTGCAACCTCTCTTCGTCTATTCTCACTTCTTGTTTCTAGTCTCAACAAGATGTGTCATGTGCAGCAAGCGGGACCCCATCAGGTGGGTAGGCAAAGTCATAGAGATTACTTGCCTTGTTGTCTATCTCATTGTCTTCAGCACCTTTAGGGACGGTCATTCCTAGTACTTGTACTCACTCTTCCCTACTAGTCAATCATTCCTACGTTCTATGTCAGACAAATAATTGCCAGGAGCCTGAGTCGGACGAGGACTGTTAGAATGGTCTAAGCTACTAGCAGAAGCTATAGTAGTCTTAGAACCTCCTCCTAAAGCGTAGGAATATTAGCAGCCAACTTGGGCATGAACCATGCTTGAACCAAAGGGATTTCCAAGAAGTGAAGTTCCAACAAGAGAGAACCCTAACCTATAGAGTTCGGGAGGTGGTCCTCTCTAAAGAGTGTACACCACAAGTTCTCCCAACCCAACCAATGTATTCTACACTACTATAGTGTAGATCTAGCACAACATATGTTTGTTGGAGCAACCCGAATGAACCATAATTCCAACAAGGACGACGACCTTTCTTAACCTAGACTAGCCATAAAATGTGTTTAGGCTAGGATAGTATTTCTGTTAGTGGCTAAACTTGTATGTGAATGTTAATCTTAATGGAAAATTAGTGCTGCTAGATGTAAAAGCCCAGGTGGGGCTGTTAGAGTAACGGCAATAATTAAACAAGTGTATTTTTTTTTAACAAGGGTGCGCTTATAATAAGTAACGGTTTCAAAAGGGGTGCGCTTCTAAATGAGGATCGGCCATAAGCGCATTGCTCCATATACCTTATAAGCGCATGCGCTTAACATAGGCATGCGCTTATATCCGGGGCAGGGGTTCTTTTATCAGAGTAAATTACTCTGTATCTCTGAAAATCAGAGTGATTTTTGGGGGGTCACTCTGACGTTTCTGGGTAACTTTTTTTGGAAGATAAGTTTTCTCTGATTTGCCAGGGTTTTGATTTTTGCTACTCTAATAGACCTGTGTAAATTTCTGGCGAATGATGTTTTCTCTATACAGGGTACAGTTATTTCGACCGAGCACCCTCCCCTGAATTGGTGGAAAATGGCTATTTAAAGCTACGGTCTACATTCTAAAAGGGCTTTTTTGGGGGTTAGGGTCGAACACACCCCACAACGCCAGATGATTGGGGAACGAATTGAGCGGATGGGAGAAACACATGGGCGATGAATACACAACATGATGGCGATGCCAACCCATTTCGTGAGGGGGTTGGGTTGGGGGAGAAACCGGGCACTGGCGGAAGAACAAAGTCTCCCCCACACAACCACAACGGGATTTCAACCCCGCACTCCACAACCCACGCACCGAGCATATCCATTCGACAAAGGGGAAATATTTTACATATGCTGTCTTAGAACCCCGAAGCAAATAGTATGAGCTTCTAGCGGCTCGTCGGCGTACGCTCGTCGCAGGCTGAAGGCGGGCGTAGGTTTATTATACCCAGCTAGAAAGGCGACCTGAGGGTAATGAGGCCTTAGGAGCTCCGTCGAAGCGGACGCGTCGCGACCTCACAGCCTCGCAGCTTCCTTGCGACGTCATGCCAAAACGCGGAAGGGAGACGAACCATTCTTAGGTAGTTGGTTTCATCGCCTAGAGCAAAATGAGGCTCGCCACTTCCCTTTCCTCCCGCATCGCACCTCCCTTTCCTTCCACTTCGCGCTTCCCTTTCCCTCCACTTCGCGCTTCCCTTTCCCACCGCTTCGCACTTCCCCAAACGCCCGCGTCGCACTTCCCTTTCCGTCCACTTCGCAATTCCCTTTCTGCTCGCTGACACTTCCCTTTCCCCCCAGGTCGCACCTCCCTTTCCCCCCCCCAGGTCGCACCTCCCTTTTCCCCCAGGTCGCACCTCCCTCTTCCCCCAGGCCGCACCTCCCTTTTCCCCCAGGTCGCACCTCCCTTTTCCCCCATGTCGCATCTCCCTTTTCCCCCAGGTCGCACCTCCCTTTTCCCCCAGGTCGCACCTCCCTCTTCCCTCAGGTCGCACCTCCCTTTTCCCCCAGGTCGCACCTCCCTTTTGGGCCAGGTCGCACCTCCCTTTTGGGCCAGGCCGCACCTCCCTTTTCCCCCAGGCCGCACCTCCCTTTTCCCCCAGGCCGCACCTCCCTTTTCCCCCAGGTCGCACCTCCCTTTTCCCCCAGGTCGCACCTCCCCTTTCCCCCAGGCCGCACCTCCCGGGACTCACCTCCCCAGCGCACCTTCGCACTCCCTCCAATCCCTTCCTTTCACTTTGTTGTTAAGACTAAGTCAAGGGTATGATCAGATTAGGTCAAGGTTGGGGTACAAGACTAGAGTGTCGAGGAAGTTTCTGTACCCCCTAGTGCTAACCCCCATACAGCCTAGATAACCTAAACATATATATATAATTTGACACACCCCCATAGGCGAAATGGGGGATAGCCAGAGCAAGCAACGGTCACAAGACCAGTCAAGAGAAGAAACAAAACACAGCTCAGGGTGGATCACAACGTCACCACGCAGTCTGAGCACAAGCAAAAGGCCACAAGGCCAGTTCACATGCAGAGATATATACGTAACAACAACAGCACAGTGATCTCTACCTACCAGAGCAAGCATGCAGGTATATATATAGATCACAGTACAAACAAAGCCTACAGCAAGTGAGGAAACGAGGGCACAAGGCCTAACAAAGTACAGAAACGCTGATGATCACCAGACGGAAGCGCCTTGGTGAATATATCAGCAGTGTTGGCCCGAGTGGCCACGTAAGCAAGACGAAGCTGACCACGCTGCTGTAGCTCTCGAGCAATGAAGTAACGCAGAGCGATGTGCTTCGTTCTGTGCTCCAGTCTGTGCTCCTGACACAAGGCAATGGCGGCCTTGTTGTCGACGTACAGCACTGGAGGAGAACGAGGCCTCTCTCCCAAGTCGGTCAGCAGGTAGGTGAGCCAGCGTAACTCCTGTGCAGCCATGGCTGTGGCGTAGATCTCAGCCTCACAACTGGAGCTGAGAACTGAAGACGAGCGTGTAGAACGCCAAGAAACCGAACCAGAGCCAACGCTGAAGGTGTAACCCTGTGACGACCGCTGCGTAGCCTGGTCGTCATCCCAAGAAGCGTCTGAGTGCCCAGTGAGGACAACGTCGCTCCGTCCTCCAAGCACGAGCCCCATGCCCAATGTACTGCACAAGTAGCGTAGTACCCTCTTAGCAGCATCCATGTGCACCTTTCGGTGTCGACCAGGAGCCACGTAGCGAGCCAGAAGGCCAAGAGGGTACGCAAGGTCAGGACGAGTGCAGGTCATCAGGTACATGAGGCAGCCCACTAGCTCTGGGTAAGGACCACTCGGCTCTACGGACTCGTCCGAAGGTGGAGCTGAGAGCAAGTGACCTGTAGCCAGAGGAGTGTGCTGTGCCGAGGACCAGGTGAAGCCGAAGCGCTGAAGGACCTGCTGCACCATGTGTGACTGAGTCAGTGTGATGGTGCGACGTGCTCTGTCCCGGGTGATCCGCAAGCCAAGATAGCTTGTCAGCTCACCCAGGTCTGTGCGCGTGTGTCTCTTCTGCAGCTCCGACTTCACCAGGGCGAGAGCCTCAGTGTCAGCAGTGGCAAAGACCAAGTCGTCGACGTACACGAGGATGTAGAACGGTGGCAGTGAAGTGTCGGTGCGCAGAAACAGCGACGGGTCAGCAGTCGACGGAGAAAACCCAAGAGCCGCAAGTGTCGTCCTCAGTGTGCCGTGCCACTCACGTGGCGCCTGGCGGAGACCGTAGACCGGCCGCCGGAGGCTCCACTGGGTACCAGGAGGGAACGACCCAGTGAAGCCAGGTGGGCGGTGCAGCCAGATCTCCTCGTGCAGGCTGCCCTGTAAGAAAGCTGTGCTGAAGTCAAGAGAGTGAAGCTCGTAGTCACGCTGGGCGGCAACGTGCAGCAGCACCCGAAGAGTGGTCATCTTCGGGGTGGGGGAGAAGGTCTGGAAGAAGTCAACCCCCTCTCGCTGACTGAAACCTCGAGCAACGTAACGAGCCTTGAAGACAGGCGGAGAACCTGGCGGCCGCTTCACCCTGAAAATCCACATGCCACTGACGATGTTCGCCCCAGGAGGGGGAACCTTGCGACGTAGGTGCCTGTGGACTTCCAGGATGCCATCTCTGCATCCATGGCTATCTGCCACTGAGAGGAGTACTCACCCGCGATCGCCTCAGCGTAAGAGCGCGGGGTCGGGATGTCTGGTGCATCCGGGTCTCCCTCAGGGGCAAGCAGCATGGACACAAGATGAGGCGCAGCGGCTGCAAAACACTCAAGGTCCTCGTGCCTATCCTCAAGGACATCCGTGCCAAGAGCACACTCACCCCCGACGGACGGAGGACAGACAGACTCAGACTCAGCAACAAGACTAGCAGCGTAGTCTAGACGACAGGCAGCAGCAAAGTCAACAAGCTTAGCGACTAAGGCAGACGCAGCAGCAGACTCAAACGACGGGTCAGTGACAACAGTGGCTAGCAGACGTGTGACAGTAGGGTGCTCAGCACGAAACCAGTCAGACTCAGGGTCTGGAACAACAGGCAGAGAAGACTCCGGAGGGGACGGCAGAGGAACACACTGCGGAGGAGAGGAAGGACGACGGGCTACAAGGGAAGGACCGGGGACAGCCGCCGGACGCTGACGAGGAACACGACGACTGGAACGACCAGAACGGACAGGTGAGACAGGAACAGGTGCAGGGAGGGGAGTGACTGTGGTACTGTCGCGAAAGAAACAGCGTGAAGCACCAGAGTCAAGTGTAAAGGTGTTCAATGCCTGTGCAGGCGCAGTACCAAGGGGAGCAGACTCACAAGCACCTAGTGCTGCAGGGGCTATACCAGGGGCTATACCAGGATCCGGCGGCACACACAAGTAGCAGTCACCCTCAGCACTAACAGTCAATGCATACATAGCAGCAAGAATTGCCTCATAGTCAAGATCAAAGAAAGGTACATCACGCCTAAGCAGGTCTGCCTAGTTGGGGAACTCAGTAGCATCAGGAAACTTGGCGCGCCAGGCGTCGCTAAGCCGAGCGAAGCAGCGCTGCTCAGTGTGAAACCCTGTGCACTGGCGACCAGTGCGGGGACCTGTGCGAATCATATAGGGGCAGCGGCCAGGACCCCCAGAAGCCCCACGCCTGGCATACCAGTCAAGAAGCTGCTGGGAAGTGGGGGTCTGGCGCTGACGCTGCTGCTGCTGCTGCTGCTGCGACTGCTGCTGGCCCTGACCACCACCTCCACCACCGCTCCCTCCTCCCCCTCCTGCGCTGCTGCCACCTCCACCGCTCCCAGTGCCTCCGCTGCCCCCACCACCACCTCCACCACCTCCACCCCCACGACCGCCTCCACCACCTCCACCTCCCCCGCCGCCACCTCCACCGCCACCTCCACCGCCACCCCCACCTCCCCTGCCACCCTTGCCGCCCCTGCTGCCGCGACGCTTCCCACTAGGAGCGGAAGCAGCCCCGACCTCCTCAGCACCAAGGTAGTCGTGAGCAGCAGCTGCGGAGGCGTAGGAGGGGGTGAGAGGGGAGGGGGAGCACCCCTCAAAGAGGGGAGAGCGAGGAGTGCCACGAGCAGCACCTACAGCGAGGATGTTCTTCTCTGCTGCAAGGAGGTGCTTCTCGAAGTCGTCGACAGTGAGAGTGGGGGGGTCTAGCGCTAGGAAGTGGTCCCTGACCGAGCTAAGAGTGTCAGGGAGGCGGGTAACGAGGAAATAGAGAGTGAAGTACATCGGGGGGGGGGTTGCGGCGCAGAACTCGGCTGAGAGGGCGGCACGAAAGCGAGTGTCAGTAGCACGCAGGTGGGAAATGAGGTCCTCAGCAGTGGTGAACGAGGAAAGGTCGGGGAACAGGTAGGGTAGCATGAGTCGACCTATGGCTGCAGTGGCCGGGGAGGAGTAGCGCGCAACTACAGCGTCGTACAGTGTCTTAGCAGTTTTGTGCTGGCTGAAATGCGCGCGCTCAGTGATCGGCAGATGGTTCCTAATAGCTAGGCGTGCAGCAGCATCGCGAGTCTGCCACTGCGAGCGTTCGAGAGCAGGAGCATCGGCAGCAGGAGCAACGGTAGTGCCAGACACGTAATCGAACAGTGAAACGCCCTCTTTGGCATCGGTCAGAAGGAACAGTTGCAGGTCGTCTAGCCACACAGCGAACTCTATGGGGCGACCGTCAGGTTCGAACGCGAGAACATTAGGCGTCGTCATAACGGCAGCAGGCAAAGGCAGCAGAAAGCAGGCAGGCAGTAGACACGAGGCAGTAGGCAGTAGACAGCAGGCTAAGACAGAGGCAGTAGGCAGCAGGCAGTACAGGCAACGTGCAGGGCAGTAGCTTGCTACACTTGAGCTCCTAAGGTGGCGCTCTAGACAGTAGCAGGCCGCACAGTTCTAAGGCAGTGGGCTCGGCAGCAGTGAGCCTCACAGGCAGGTACACGAGGAGGGCACGCGCGGCTGTTGGCTGCGTGCGTCTGAGGGCTGCGCGCGGCTGTCTGCTGCGCGTGGCTACGTGCTGCGCGCGGCTCCTGGCTGCACGTGGCGACGGGCAGCGCGTGGCTCCTGGCTGTGCGTGGCGACGGGCAGCGCGCGCGGCTGCGGGCTGCGTGCAGCGACGGGCCTAAGCAGGCTGCGCGCGGGCGGCGTAAGGGGCGCACGGGCTCTACGCAGGCCGGCGCGCGGCTCTGCAGCAGTGGCGCGCGCTAAAACAGTGACGCGCGCGCTAAAAACCGAGGCGCGCGCGGAAAAAAAAGTGACGCGTGCTGCAGCCGAGGCGCGCGCGGGCAGTAGGCAAGGCAGGCAGGTGGTAACACAGTTAGGTGGGCCCGATTCTTAGGTCCTAGAGACCTCCTGCTCTAGATACCATGTTAAGACTAAGTCAAGGGTATGATCAGATTAGGTCAAGGTTGGGGTACAAGACTAGAGTGTCGAGGAAGTTTCTGTACCCCCTAGTGCTAACCCCCATACAGCCTAGATAACCTAAACATATATATATAATTTGACATTTGCTTCCCGTACCACACTTCAGCTTGAGGAGGATGAGTGACGGGTGCTTCTGCTTCAGCCGCCATTCCCTTCCCATATTTCTCTCCCCTGCCTCCCCATCTCCCCCTCTGCCTCCCCATCTCCTCCTCTGCCTCCCCATCTCCCCTTCTGCCTCCCCATCTCCCCCCCTGCCTCCCCATCTTTCGCCCTACGTCCCCTCGTTTCCCTTCCCCCCATTTCCCTTCCCCCCGTTTCCCTTCCCCCCATTACCCTTCCCCCCATTTCCCTTGCCCCAATTTCCCCTCCCCCCATTTCCCTTCCCCCCATATCCCTTCCCCCCATATCCCTTCCCCCCATATCCCCTCCCTTCCCCCATCCTTACTCCCCACTACGTATGTACAGGGCAAAGTTGTGCCCTTCCAAGTTCGGCGGCGCAAAGTGTGGAGCAACATGCGCAAGAGCAAATTGAGAAGCTGAGGCGACAAGAGTGGTGGAAGGCTGTTTTGTACCTTGAGATTTTTATAAGACAATAGTCCTGCTCTCGCCATGAGGCAGTGTACAGGAAGAGACCTTTACATTATAAGCTATAGCCAAACATCACCAACGCCATCACTATTGGAGTTTCAGAACCCTTGTTTGAAAGTATTTTGTGAAACTTGATACTTTATGTTTGGATACGGCGTCGGTCCACACTATCCTAAATGTAACTAGTACCTAGCTTGTCTTGTTCATTGCTTCATGCTCGACGAGCTGCACAACAGAAGGGACAGAGAAGGTGGGAAAGAGAAGCCAGGGGGAGCAGAAACAGATTGTAAGATATTAGGGGCAAGGAAGGGGAGAGCTAGAGCACAACAGGAGGGGTAACAGAGTAACAGAGGCCTTATGGAGAATTTGAGGGGTTTAGAGGAGAGGAAACAAGGGAACAATGGGGGGGAGTAACAACAGAGTGTTGGCAGCTGGGAAACATAAGGTAAGCTGGTGGGAAACACAGGGTAACCAGGGAAAAACGAAACATGAACAAGAAGGAAACAAAGGTAAGCAAGGGAGAAAGGGAAGCAAAGGGGGTAAGGGAGAGAGGAGAAAAGGCGGAGGTGGGAGTAAGGGAGAGAGGAGAAAATGCGGAGGTGGGAGTAAGGGAGAGAGGAGAATGGGCAGTCAAGGGAGTAAGGGCGAGAGGGAAAAGAGACTGGAGTAAGGGAAGGAAGAGAGGACGGGGAGGGAAGAGAGGACAGGGAAGCGAGGACAGGGAGGGAAGAGAGGACAGGGAGAAAAGAGAGGACAGGGAGAAAAGAGAGGACAGGGAGAGAAGAGAGGACAGAGAGGGAAGAGAGGACAGGGCGGGAAGAGAGGACAGGGTGGGAAGAGAGGACAGGGAAGAGAGGGCAGGGAGGGAAGAGAGGACAAGGAGGGAAGAGAGGACAGGGAGAGAAGAGAGGACAGGGAGAGAATGCCTACCCCACCGCCCCCTCTCCCCCCCTTCTCGCTGCTTATCCCACTGTACGCCCCCCTCCCCTCCCTCCTCCTTGCTGCTTATTCCCTCCTTCCCCCCCTTCCCCCCATCCTCGCTGCTTATTCCCTCCTTCCCCCCCTTCCCCCCCTCCTCGCTGCTTATACCTTCCTTCCCCCCCTCCCCCCCCTCCTCGCTTCTTATACCTTCCTTTCCCCCCTCCCACACCTCCTCGCTGCCTATTCCCTCCTTCCCCCCCTCCCCCCTCGTTCTCGTCGCTAACCTCCCTCGCAAATTGCTGCTTACCACCTCGCGCTTTTTCGCTCCCATCCCCCTCGCACCTCCGCAGTATCGCTGCTCATTCCCGTCCGCGCCTCACGCCTCCTTGCCGCAAATTCCGACTCCCGGAAACGTTTTACCCGCTACTAAATTCCGGACAGCAGTAGGAGAGAGGGGAGCTTGCCTGAGGAGAGGGAGGGAGGTGATGGGAGTGAAGGAAGGTAAGTTGGACAGCAGAAAGCGACTCGCATCGAGCAACGAGCAACGCCGATTCTGCGACGACCGTCACGAAGTGGAAGCTGCGACACCAGGCGACTAGCGGCGTGAGTTGCGCTTCGAGCCGCGAGCGGAAGGCGACGCGGAAACGCGACAAACACAAACGCGCGACCATTAGACGAGGAATGAATTTAACACGGCGACGAACGTTGACTTGAATGGCGCGCTACGATCGGCCAGCGACGGGGAGCGGAGAGGCGGATATCGGGGAGCTGAAAACGACGAGCTCACCACCTTGTTGCAAGCGAAAGCGACGAGGTGAAAGCGTCGAGGCAAAATCGTAGAGGCAAAAGCGACGAGGGGTTGTTGACGAGGCGAAAGCGACGAGGCGAAAGCGACGAGGAGAAAGCGACGAGGCAGAAGCGAAGAGGCAAAAGCGACTTGGCGAAAGCGCCAACCCTAAGCGCGGCAGAACGCGGCGACGCTGAAAGCGGGGAGGACGACGGGTACGCAGCGCGGCGACAACGCAAGCAGAACGCGGCGACGAGCGCAGAGCAGAAGGCGATGGATTGCGTTGGGGAAATGCGGCGGAGAGCGCGGAGCAGAAAGGGGGGATTGGAGAGCGCGGAACAGCAAGTGGTTGGCGGCCGGTGCGGACGGAGTCGCTAGAACGCAGTGGCAGGGCTGGGTGTCGCTGGTATTTATTGGCGACTAATATCTATAAATTTTAGTCACTACTTGTTGGAAGCTGGCTGTGAAGTGAAGTCTCTTACATCTCTCGTGAGCGGGTAGCACAACGGCAACACTTTTTGTAGGAGCGCGGAACGCGCGGGTTCAATACTTGAGAGGACACTCAGAGTTGGAAAAATAGGTACACTGATTGTCCAGAGTTTTTTTTTCATAAGTTTAGTTTTCTCTGACAAATCAGAGTAACGCTCATTATCAACCCTGATTTTCAGAGTTCCCAACAAAACAAACTGCCTGTCCTCGAGGGCGTCACAGCCAAGGGCAGACTCACCCCCGACGGCCACAGGACTGGTAGGAGGAGCAGCCACAAGACTGGTGGCGTAGTCAAGGCAGCGAGTAGAGGCAAACTCAGTGACTGCGGCAGTAAGAGCGGAGACAGAGGACAGAGGAGCACATGGGTCAGTAACAAGAGAGGTAAGAACACGAGAGAGAACAGGACGGTACGTGCGGTAGTAGTCTGTGACAGGAGTAGAGAGGGAAGCAGTGAGAGCCGACTCAGGAGGAGATGGAAGTACAGAAGGAGACGAACGAGGCGGACTAGAACGAAACAGGGCAGTACGAAGGTCAGTTAAGGGAACCGGGGACGACGAGCACGAGGAGAGCGACGCGAAGGCCAAGTGTGAGAAAGAGGAGGGGACAACGAGGGCAGAGGAGGAGGGAAAACAGCTGGGGAGGGGTCAGGAGGAGGAAGCGGAGGACCAGAGACGGGAGGAGA
The DNA here is from genome assembly GCA_947471745.1 of Closterium sp. Naga37s-1. Classification (NCBI taxonomy): domain Eukaryota; kingdom Viridiplantae; phylum Streptophyta; class Zygnematophyceae; order Desmidiales; family Closteriaceae; genus Closterium; species Closterium sp. Naga37s-1. Next base: position 1,670,646 of record CANJKZ010001148.1, read on the forward strand.
GGGGGGGGAGGGAGGAGAAGGAGAGGGGAGGCCGAGGGTCCGAAGACCAGAGACAGGAGGAGGAGGTGGCTGCTGCTGCTGCTCCTGCTGCGGCTGCGACCGCTGCTCCTCCAGCTGCGGCGGCTGCTGCTGCGGCTGCTGCTGCGGCTGCTCCTGCTCCAGCTGCTGCTGCTGCTGCTGCTCCTCCAGCCGCTGTAGCTCCAGCTGCTGCCGCTCCAACTCTCTCTCCTCTCGCTCCAACTCCAGATGCTCCTCACGGGCACGGCGAACACGGGCCCGGTGCCGGGTCGGGTAGGGGTGGGGGGGAGGAGTAGTGTCCGGAGCGGTGGTAGCCCCAGGACCGCTCTCCAAAGAACCAGTCGCACCACCCCCAGAGCCACCACCACCAGAAGTAACAGGGTCTGTCCCAGGCTCTCCAGGTCCAGCAGAGGGTGCACCCCCAGTCGTAGCACCCCCAGGGACAGCTCCACTAACACCAGCTCCCCGAAGACTAGAGTCTCCTGCAGTCACGGGCTCAGCTCCAACTCCAGCACCCCCAGAACCAGGACCTCGCACAGGTACGCTCTCTGCTCCAACTCCAGCACCTCTAGAGCTAGCACCTCCAGGGTCCTCGCCACGAAAACCGGCTCCCGCAGGGTCTGCTGTAGGCTGGGAGGAGGACTTCGGGGAAGGAGGCTGCACCTGAGGGGCTACCGAGGGGGGAGGGGTAGCGTGGGACACACCTGCCAAGGCGGGACCAGGGGGGAGAGGAGACCTCGACAGGGGTACCTGACGTAGTAGGGGACGGACTCGTCGAAACGGACGTCACGAGAGTCAAAGAACCGGTGAAGGGGAGGGTGGTAAAAGGTGAAGTCAGAGGAGTCCTTAGGGAAACCATGGAACACGCAGGGAACAGCGCGAGGCGAGATCTTGTCCGCGGAGGTGTCGCGAACAAGTGCCAAGCAACCCCAGACACGAAAACGCGACGCAGCACCAGGGGACCCGGTCCAAAGACTGGTCGGTGAAACCTCTGGCCGAGAGACAAAAGGCCAGAGGTTCAGCTGGTGAGCGGCGTACCGAACTGCGTAGGGCCACAGAAAATGGGGGGCACGGGCATGAGTCATGGAGGTGCGGGCGATCTCCATGACCAAGCCTATGCGGCGCTCAGCAACCCCATTCTGCTGTGGGGACTCTGGAAGCGTCCAGGACTGACGGATGCCCTTCTCGCAATAGAATCCAGCGAGAACGCCAGAGCGAAACTCACCCCCTCGGTCGTAGTAAAGATAGCTGACACGACGACCACGAGTGTCCGCAGTGGTAAGCAACCACCGGATCAGCGTAGAAGTCACGTCGGACTTCTTCGCCAGGGGGAACACTGTGGTGTAGCGGGAGTAGTCGTCAACGACCACGAGAAAGAAACTCTCTCGCCCAAGGCCAGGGCGCGAGGCGGGGCCCCAGACGTCCACGTGGAGAGTCTCGAACGGCTCGGTGGCCGGACGAAGGGAGGAGGAGTGAGGGGTGGCGCGCAGCCGACCCTCGACGCAGGGACCGCAGGGTGGCGCAAGCGAAGGCGGCAACAACGGCAAGACACGCGGGAGGCCTAAGACAAGACGCTGACTAAACATAGCGCGCAGGCGAGAAATGGACGGGTGCCCCATCCGGTGGTGTCACAAAACAGTGGGGTGGGCAAGCGACCGGCAGGAGCACGACGCAGCAACTGGACCAGACACTGGAACCTGACCAGACACAGCTACCTGGGCAGACGCGGCAACCTGGTGAGACGCGGGAACCTGACGGGGGACAGTGACAGGGGTCGGGGGCAGTATCTGTTGCTGCTGCTGCCGCTACTGCTGCTGCTGCTGCTGCTGCTGCTGCTGCTGTCCTCGGGGGCCAGTGTGAACTGTGTAGAGACCAGAGCCCGGCTCAGCGGTAAAGGTGGCGAGAGGTGCGTACGTGTCCCCGTCGACACAAACCGCAGTCTCGCCAGAAGGCTCAATCCACACACCCACGTGCTGACTCACGAGCGGCCTCACGCCCACCAATTTCCTCGAGAACGAGGGGACGTGGAAGCCGGTCAGAGAACCGGAGGGAACAGCCGGGCACGGAAGCGTAGTAGCGTAGCGAGCAGTGACTGGTCCCGAAGTGGGATCAGCCAGTGCTACAGAGACCGGCGTAGGAAGCGGGGTAAGTGTCGTGCGGTCGCGGAAGAAACAGTGCGAAGCTCCAGAGTCCAGAGTGAAAGACAGCGAAGCGTCCTCCGGAGCAGTTCCTGGACTAGTGTCTACACAAGTACCTATACTAGCAACAGGCACCTCAGCAAGACTAGCACCTAAGCTAACAACACTCGAGTAAACAGAGTCAGAAGCACTAGAGTCAACAACAGCATACATAGCATGAGGAGTTCCTAAGAGATCAACCAACTGAGAAGCCGACATGCCCCACAGAGCGGGGCCGTACGTCTGAACAAGGGGAAGCCAGTCAGGGGCAGGGCCGTCAACGCCGTAGGCCAATCGAACAGTGTCAGTAAGATGAGCAAAGCACTGACCCGGTGGGTGGTTGCGGCCACAAGGCTGGCCGCGGCGGGCACCTGTCAGAACGTGATAGGTGCATGGAGGTTGGACGACACCGCGCTGCCGCTGATGCTGTCCTGACCCCTGCCCCGAAACCTGCTGATGCCGCTGCTGCTGCTGTGGCTGCTGCGAGGGGAGGGGTTGCTGCTGCTGCTGGTGTCGCTGAGTCAGGTACCACGTCGCTGCTCCACCCCCTGCGGCTGGCAGACCAGTAGGTGGCTGACGAACCCGGGCGTCACCTCCACCAGCTGCAGCAGGGGAGTCACCAGCCGCTGCACGAGGCGCTCCTCCAGCCCCTGCACTCCCGCCGCCGCCGCTCGCCTCGTCACCCCCACCACCTCCGCCGCCTCCACTTGCTCCCTGACCGCCCCTCCTGCCACTCCTACCCCGAGACCGCGAAGAAGTCGTAACAACAGCTGCGGTCACGTCAGTAGCAGCAGTGGCGAGGGAGGCAGTAAAGGTGGGCAGCTGAGGGACAGTGCACCCGTGGAACAGTGGAGGGGGCACAGCAGCAGAGGCAGAGGCTACCGAGCGGAGGTTGCTCTCGACGTCCTTGAGGGCCGACTCAAGGACCTCGATAGTGAGCTCGCTAGGGTGCTTCAGAAGAAGCGCGTCACGAACCGAGGCAAGGCGGTCAGGGAGACTAGTGGCGATGAAATAGATAGTAATCGCCATGGGGGGAGGGAGCAGTGCAAGCTATGCGTCAGTGCAAGCAGCGCGGTAGCTAGAATCGAGCGAGCGCAGATGAGTGATCAAGTCAGCAGTGCGCTCAAACGAGGCGAGGTCAGGAAACAGGAACGGAAGGAACAGGCGACCAAGAGAGACAGTGGTGGGAGTAGCGTAGCGGGCCTTGATCGTAGTCAGGAACTCACTAGCCGTGCGAACCTGAGTGAAGTGGGTCTCCTCAGACTCAGGGAGGAGGCTGCAGAGGGCAATGCAGGCCGCAGCGTCACGCGACTTCCACGCTGTCACGTCAGCACGCTCGCGTGCATAACGGTCACTGTCTGCAGGTGTGGGGTCGCCTGCTAAGGGTGCAGGGTCAGCGGGCTCAGGTACGTCACCGGAAGCGTGCGCCCACAGAGTCTCGTGTGCCTGAACCTGGCTCTCTAGGAGGCGGCGCGCACGCAGGAGCCAGACCGAGAACTCGAGCGGCCTACCCTCAGCGTCAAAGCGCAGGACCCTAGGGGTCGCCATAGCGGAAGCGTAGAGGTGGATACTGCTGCTGCCGAAACCCTAAACGCCTGAAGGGCCTGCGTAGGGCGTGACAGACAGTGCGTCGCGACGGGATAGGACGCGACTGGCAGGGACGGGCGCGACAGGCGCGGACGGGCAGGGCGCACGGGGCGCGACGGACGGGCAGGGCGCAGCGGGGGCGCGACGGACGGGCAGGGCGCACGGGGCGAGATGGACGGGCAGGGCGCACGGGGCGCGACGGACGGGCAGGGCGCACAGGGCGCGACGGACGGGCAGGGCGCAGCGGGGGCGCGACGGATGGGCAGGGCGCACGGGGCACGACGGACGAGCAGGGCGCACGGGGCACGCGCGACGGGACGGGACGGGAAGCGCGACGCGACGGGACAGAAGGGACAGGCGCAACACGACGGGACAGCAGGGGGCGACGCGACGGGATAGCAGGGGCGACGGGACGGGACGGGACAGCAGGGGCGACGCGACGGCAGGGGCGACGGGACGGGACAGCAGGGGCGACGGGACAGCAGGGGCGACACGACGGCAGGGGCGACGGGACGGGACAGCAGGGGCGACGGGACAGCAGGGGCGACGGGACGGGACGGGACAGCAGGGGCGACGCGACGGCAGGCGCAGCGGGCGCTAGGGCACGAGAGAGACGAGCGCGATAGGCGCTAGGGGACAGTACGGGCGTAACGGGCACTAGGGTACGGGACAGGCTCGGGCGCTACGGACGTGAACGAGATGAACGGGATCCCACATGATCCTAACCTAGGTGATACCATGTCAAGAATGAAAGTGTTGGTTTGACTAAGGTTGGTTGGGGTACATAAACCTAACCCTAACAGTTGTACCCCCTATAACACACATCACTAAGACTACAACATTTGACAGTGCCAACTATTTCTGGTAAATTGTTAACAGCGCGAGCCAAATAGACATGAGCAAGGACATAATAATGAGAGCATCATGGTTGGTCTATGACTAGGATGTTATTCAGGCCTTTTCTATGTAAACCTTGATCACGTTTTTTAGTAAACGTTCAGGCCTTGGTTCGCAGGCACATGACATTTCTCCTGGAGTCTATCGGAGGTGTTGAGGTTGTGTTGGCAGTCGCTGGCCTTATGCTTCTAGTCGGAGATGAGGTTGATGCAGACAACTCAGGTTGCTGGTTAGAAACGGGACGAATAGAGCGGAGCATAAAGTCCACCTGGTGATGGAATGGAGAGAACGGCACTCAAATCTTCGTGTTGAATATTATAGGGCACAATACATCCACAATCTGTACAAAAAGAATAGACTATCCTACACCCCCAGATTAGCACGATCAGTAAGTCAGAAGTCCACAGGCGCATGGTCTTATCGGACACAGCATCATGCGGCACACGGCCTGGGCTTGACCGCACAGAGCAGCAGATGCAATGCTCGCAGCGCGCCGAGCACCACACACCACGCCCTCAGTCGCGAGAACCAGCAGCCTACACCAGAAGCTGCCTGCACTGCCGCTCCCACCGAGCTCGCACACAAGCCAGGCCATTTATTGATGATCCCCTGCCACATGGCACGCAGCGACAGGTCGACGAGCGAGAGCGGCAGGAAGAGCTGCAGCGACACGACTGCGCGCTCCACCAGCACGCGCCTCTCCCGCCCCTCGCCCTCCCTCCACCGCTGCACGCTTCCCTCGATCTTTACTCCCTCTGGCCCGGCAATCCACGTCATGCCGGCCATTGCCACGTCAGCCAGCGAGGCATACGAGTTCCGAACCCGCCTAGCCTGTCGATTGGTTCGGGGAGAGGGAGCCTCACCACCGGTAGACCGACCTTGCCTGGGCAGTTCTGCCCCGACCTTTGTACACCCAACGCTGCCGCAGCTGCTGCTGCAGCTGCTGCTGGTGGCCCCATCAGTGCTGGGTCGGCAACCGTTGCTGCCACGGCAGCGCGGGGCCTCGCCAGCTTTGTTCTGCTGCGCGTTCGAGGCGGAGTGCGCCACTCCGCCACGAGCAGCGCGCCCCTCCGCAGGCTTTTTGTTTTCAGCAGGGGCTGATTGCCCCGTCTTCTGGTTCGCGCGGTCGCCGCCGCTCACCTTCTGCTGGCGCGGTTGCGCCGCTCTCTGAGGGAATGGGTCAAGGGATGAGGAGGGGACGGGAAGGGGGAACGGGGTGAGAGATGGCTCACGTTGACTCGGGAAGCACCGAAGGTGCAGGTGTGGGTGACGTGCGGCGTGGGCGATTTGAAGGCCGCACGCCCGCCTACGAGTGCTACGCCGTTCCGCGCACGCGCCTCACCTGCAGCGCCGTGGGCGTCGGAGCCGACGGCGGTTGCGCTGGGCCGCCCCGCTGTCTGCCTGCGCCCCTGCCGCCGCCGTCCTTCTCCCCCTTGGCGCTCTCCCTGTGCGCCTCTTCGCCGCACAGCCACGTCTCGAATGCGTCAAACTCGCCATTCGCGCGCCCAGCGCCCGGCGCGGGTACCTCCGCTTTCCTCGGCGCGCTGCCCTCCTTCCGCACCCTTAGCCTCTCGGCGGTCACCGCCCCCGCAGGGCTTCTCGCCCCCTTGGCCCGCGCTGTCGCACCCGCGCTCACTGAGTGCTGGCTCTGGCGGCGAGACGAACCCTGTCGAGCCGCGTCGCATCGCACAGACGTACGTGCGACGATGTGCGACGGCTGCTGAGGGGTCTGCGACCGGAAGAATTCCAACCGAAGAATGTCATCGTTTCCTGAGGAACAATCGCACACGGACAGAGAACAGCAAACACGGGAAAGGTGAGTCATGCGGGCTACAACACTAATAACAGAAGATACAGCCATTAGCTGAGCAAGAACGAAGCCGTGGAATGAGAAGTGCGGAAACGTGCTCACCTTTAGCAAGGCTCAAAAGTGAGCGTGGAAGAGGACTAAACACGCGCGTAGGTCGAGGGTAAACACTGATTGCGCCTTTCAGAAAGGCAGTGCTGCGCGGCGGGCTGCATGCCATGGCCTGGTCCAAGATCTTCGAGGAAAGATTCAAACATCTATTGCGACACCTAGTACCGTTGTGTCAACAGGAGCGCCTATAATGTTAGTGGCCTAGGATACTGTGTCATGTTAGTAACCGCTACCCGTAGCAGCACTCTGGTGCGTCATGGTGGCGCCACACGAAGCTAGCCCCTACTGGCGAGGGCTGGTACCCCACCATGCGATTCAAGTCTAACTCATTCAGCTAAATACTCGGATGCTGCTACTTCCTGTCTGCTCGTCGTTTCGGAATCATGGCTGGCTTTGGGGGCAAAAGCCGCCACAGCGCTTCAGGGAGCGAGTGAAGGTGTTTCGCTCGTGTTGGGTGAGCGACCCTGCGTTGGGATGCGGAGAACGTGAGACGAATGGGGAGGCGGGGAGCACGACAGGCGCTTATGCTGGGTCGGTTGGTTTGACGGTGGTGTCGAGGCGCGCGCAATTTGAAGTTGCGCGCCTCGACAGAAGCTCAGTGTTTTTTCGAAGGAACCGGGAAACTGGTCACAAGCAGGCATGCCGTTGCAAGCGCCGACGTGGAAAATGTTGGTGGTGGTCATGCGTCCCTGTTATTGAGGGGATCGCGATGCTATACCAGTAAGGGACATTTGGGCATGTCCTAAGATGGGGTACTACCGATTAGTGAAGTGTCATTCTCCTGTAAATTAAAATTTCTAACCTTGGTAAAAACAAGCAACACAAGCCACTTCATCTAAGAAACCGGTTTCACTGTATATCGTTGACTCATAGGGTTACATCTCCTTCATTTACACAGCTTGAGCTTCCTCATGTGGGGTGCGACAATGCTCTTGGGGTGTGGGAGAGTGGCGATGCAGGTGGGCATGTTCTCAGGCTGCTCCATCCACACGCGGTGCGTGATGCCCGCCTCCTGCAGCTTCTTGGACAGATTCAACAGCTGCGTCTCCCCCTTCACCTCCAAGGTCACCTGTGTGTGGGGGGGCAAACAGGGGGAGTGGAGGGGTTGGTGTGGGGGTGGAGGGGGGTTTAGGGTTGGGCACGACGGGGAGGAGCATTGTTTGGAGAAAGAAGAGCAGGAGTACAACACCGGATGAGGTGCCAGACAATGAGGTTAATGGCCGTAACGAGGCTGTGTTATAGCTGCTTTAAAGCTGCAGTTCAAATCTCAGACTGAGGTGAAGTGACATTGGGAGAGAAAATTAGTCATGCGCAAAGTGAGAGGCTTGGCGGGGGAGGAAGGGGGGAAGGTGAAGTAAGAATGGCAACAAGTGAACAAGTCGAATGGGGTGAACATCTGTGTTGTGTTTGAAGGTCAAAAGGAAAATGGAATTTGGGGGGGGGTAGCAGTGCAACAATGCAGCAATTGGGGGCATCAGACAAGGGGAGAGTGGAACCAAAGATTTCATACAAAGGTTGTGGATAAACACTGCATGTGAGAGGAAGTGGAAGAGGAAGGGGGAGAAGGAAGTTTTTAATAGCACGAGGGGAGCCGAATGAGGGTTGTGAACGAAAAAAAATAATTAGACTTTTTTTGCAGGGCGGGTCACTTGGAGCTAAAGAGGACTTGACGTGAAGCACGACTTCCAAAGGTGAAAGCCAAAGTGTGCTGTGAATCAGTGTTGCACGGCAGGGGGGAAACACAACTGCCAGTGGTTAAGCGGATGATGACTCCTGAGAACGCTATCACTTCACAGCTGTAAACTCAACCACTCGTATTTTCAACGAAAAAAAATGAAACCCCAGCATTTCAGAGTGGAGCCATCGGGTTACCCTTCTTCGAGCTCAAACCGAATGTTCAGCGCGGCTTCTCCGATCTGAACGCTGCAATGTGCTGCAAACCTCATCCCCAGCAGCAGACGGGAATTCCAGAAATACCATGTGAAGCAAGACTGTGAAGTGTCTAATCACGTGTCCATTAAAACAAAAAAAATCCATGCAATCCAAAGGCAAAGAACAAAGCTTGGAACACTGGGTGCCTTGAGCCACAAGCTTATTGAGAGCCACAGGTGCAAGTTGTTGAGCCCGCGTGCGCAGCAATGCCCACGGGGCAGTGAGCAGGTTTGTAACCCACCTTCACGAATTGGCAACACTGTGTTGCCGAATAACAGAAGTGCTGCAAACCTCACCCCCGGTAAGAGAGGTCCATTCCCGAATACCATGTGAAGCGATAGTGTGAAATTCGATTTCGGCAAGCTCAATCAAGGGTATAAGGTTTCAAATTTCCAAACCTGAAAGCATAACCTCGAAACACAGGGTGCCTGAGAGCCAGAGATGCGAGTAGTTGAGCGCGCTTGTGAGAAGCAAATCCCACGCGGCATTAAGGCACCCACCTTGCGCATGGATTCGAGCTGCCCACAGTACTTTAGCACGTTGCGGTGATCGCGATGCTGCCACAGCACGGCCACACTCGCATGGCTTTTGAGGCGCGTCAAAACACGACACACCCACCTTGAGCATTAGTCCCCAAGCAGCAGTGACGGTGGCACACCCACCTTGCGCATAGAGTCGAGCTGGCCACAGTACTTGAGCACATTGGGGTGATGGCGGTGCTGCCACAGCACGGCCACAGTGGCATGGCAGCCCTGTGTGATCACCGACCCCAGCGGCCACTGCAGCGCCTCCATCAGGTCGCGCCGAATCACCACGTGCTGCACCAACGGATCCTCCTCTTCCCCCGCCACTCCCTCCCCCTCGCCCTCGCCCTGCGCCTGTCCCTGCCCCTCCCCGCGCCCATGCAGTGCTCCTTCCCCTCCCCCACTCTTCTCCAGCGCGCCTGTGGCGCCTCCCTCTGCTGCCCCCTGTGCTGCGGTCCCCTCTGCGCCCTCCGCACCGCTTGGCCCAGCTGGCTGCTCTGCTGCAGCGTCAGCAGCAGTCCCGGACATACCCCCACTCAGTCGGCTCCTGGCGGCGCAGACGGTGTGCAGTGGAGAGCGGATGGCACTCACCCGCCCTACGTGCGCTTGATGGCTGGAAGGGTGCACGCGGACAGCTGATGGTGATGGCGGCACAGACACGTGGTTGCTGCTGCGGCACTGCTGTGTCTGCTGTGTGAGAGCGCAATGCCTGCTGCCCACGTGCCTGATGTGCTGATTGTGCCGGGTGTGTGCGCAGGGGGGGCCGGTTACTGAGTGGGTGGTGCGAGATGGCAGGACGAACAGGGTGGGAGAGGCACAGGGAGCGCGCGGGAGAGAGAGGGCTGCTGTGCAGGAGGCGAAGGGGCGGGGCATGCGGGCTGTACGGCGTGACTCACGAGCGGTGTGCGACACAGCGAGTGTTCTTGTAACGAGGGCCTCTGCAGTACTGGGGATGGAAGGGATGAAGGAAAAAGTGGGTGGAAAACAGGGGGAAGAGAGAAGAGGAGGTAAGGTCTATGGAGCTGATGCCATCAGCGCGTGAGCTGCTGGCACGATGCGCCGGGTAATGCGCGATGGAGGGCATGAAGTAATGCGCGAGAAGAGGTAAGGTTTATGGGGCTGGGGCATCGGGTAATGCGCGATGAGGGCAGCAGCGCCACCCATGCGTTGGGAGGAAGGAGGGAACGAGGAGGCGAGGGAGGGCGGGAGGGAGGAGGAGAGCGGTGGGCTCACGTGGGGCGGCGCAGCATCATACAGAGGGGCGCTCGGCGCTGCACGCGCGCGCGTGCTGCTGCTGCTCGAGATGGCAGCCCCTTGACGCCCTCGAATGTGCCGCCCGATCCGCGCGACCTGCGCGACCCGCGCGATGCGTGGTGCAAATCACGCAGGGGGGAAAGCACCACGAAGGAGTGGGAGAGGGAGAGCGAGAGGAAAAGAGGGAGCACGACCCTGTTGCGACGCCTAATGTTCTCCGTTGAGTGTGAGGCAGCGCCGGAGCGAAACGAGGTGAGCAGGGAGGGCGACAAGCATCCCACACGCGGAAGGAGCGGGAGGAAAAGGGGGGAAGGGTTGAAGGTGTCCCGCCGAAATTGTTTTGAAACTGGGGAGGGGAACCACAAGGTCACCTTCACGGGGTAACCCTCACAGTTCCCAACACAGTTCCCCGCAGAACCTCTCGGCACTGGCGACGTAATCGACTCTCGCAGAGGTTTTCGCGCACCTTGTGAGTTGTACGAATCTTCAATTGTAAGTGGGGCCAGTTTTACAGTCGATGAAGTTTCTCAAACACTCCCTCGACGCAAGCCATCCGCCCACTTGTTCAACCAGGTTCCTGGACAGTCAAACAACTTCACTATACGAACAACACGCCTGGGGTAACTAACAGGAACAACCCTTGCGCTACTCCAACGACGAAGTCTTGCTTCGGGCTGCGAATGGTAGGAGAACCTTCTCTTGCGCGCTCGGACAGACCAATCGCGTGCGCGTCGCTCCCCAGCTGACTATCCAGCCCGCGAGAATCGCCTGGGTTAACGCCGAACGACCGTGGGGGTTGTAACACGGTTCTCGCACGAAGGCCGCGAGAAACATTCCGCTGTGATGGGAACGGATGGGAGGGGCGGTTGGGGTAGCGCCGAAAACCACGAGCTGAGATTTGATAGCGCAGGGGTTGGGGAAATCGGCGGCGGCGGGGGGGAATTTGGCGGGGGATTCGACGACGCTGACGGGGCGGCGGACGGCGACGAGAAGGCAGTGGCGCGCGGGGGAGAGGCGGGCGGAGGGGACGCGAAGGCGGAGGCGCGCGGAGAGGGACGGGAGCAAGGAGGGGCAGGCGGCGGCGAGAAAGCGGAGGATGGGGGGAAGGAGCAGGCGGCGAGCGGCGCTTACTGCGCGCGGGAAGCGAGCCTGCACGCGGAGGTGGGCGGCAGGGGGAGGGAGGGTGGGGGGGGTGAGGTGGAAGCATGACGGAGGTGTGATTAAGGGGGTCAGGGGGGAGAGTAGTGAAGGGGAAGCAGTGGAGGGGAAGTGGTCGAATGAGATGGGTGGATGTAACTGCTGCATGGCTGATGGCGGTGCATGGCTGATGGCGGTGCATGGCTGATGGCGGTGCATGGCTGATGGCGGTGCATGGCTGATGGCGGTGCATGGCTGATGGCGGTGCATGGCTGATGGCGGTGCATGGCTGATGGCGGTGCATGGCTGATGGCGGTGCATGGCTGATGGCGGTGCATGGCTGATGGCGGTGCATGGCTGATGGCGGTGCATGGCTGATGGCGGTGCATGGCTGATGGCGGTGCATGGCTGATGACGGTGCATGGCCGAGGCAGGGCATGGCATCTGAGCCATGCTACTGCCCGGGCGTGTGGCAGGGTTGGGTAGATAAGCTTGGTTGTGTGTATGGCTGTGATCCAACCGATTGGCGCGTGGGCGTGGGCATGGGCATGGGCATGGGCATGGGCATGGGCATGGGCATGGGCATGGGCATGGGCATGGGCATGGGCATGGGCATGGGCATGGGCATGGGCATGGGCATGGGCATGGGCATGGGCATGGGCATGGGCATGGGCATGGGCATGGCATGGGCATGGGCTGGGGCATGGGCATGGGCATGGGCATGGGCATGGGCATGGGCATGGGCATGGGCATGGGCATGGGCATGGGCATGGGCATGGGCATGGGCATGGGCAGGGGCAGGGGCAGGGCATGGGCATGGGCATGGGCATGGGCATGGGCATGGGCATGGGCATGGGCATGGGCATGGGCATGGGCATGGGCATGGGCATGGGCATGGGCATGGGCATGGGCAGGGCATGGGCATGGGCATGGGCATGGGCATGGGCATGGGCATGGGCATGGGCAGGGGCAGGGGCAGGGCATGGGCATGGGCATGGGCATGGGCATGGGCATGGGCATGGGCATGGGCATGGGCATGGGCATGGGCATGGGCATGGGCATGGGCATGGGCATGGGCAGGGCATGGGCATGGGCATGGGCATGGGCATGGGCATGGGCATGGGCATGGGCATGGGCATGGGCATGGGCATGGGCATGGGCATGGGCATGGGCATGGGCATGGCATGGGCATGGGCATGGGCATGGGCATGGGCATGGGCATGGCATGGCATGGGCATGGGCATGGGCATGGCATGGGCATGGGCATGGGCATGGGCATGGGCATGGCATGGGCATGGGCATGGCATGGCATGGGTGTGAGTGTGTGCATGCAGGCTGGTGGGGTTGAAGAACATATTCTCACGGCAGCTGCCCAACATGCCCAAGGACTACATCGTGCGCCTCCTGCTCGACCGGTCAGTGTGCCGGGTGATGCTGAGGTGGGGGTGATGCTGAGGTGGGGGTGATGCTGAGGTGGGGGTGATGCTGAGGTGGGGTCGGTGCAAGCGTAAGATGGTAACTAGTCTGTAATGCTGCTGATCCGGTGCTCTTCGCAGCCTGCATGCCTCGTGTGCTCATGTGTTTTCAGTTCATACTCCCCTTGCCCCCCCATCCACACACACACACCCCCCATCAGAACGCACAAGTCAATGATGCTCATCAAAGCAGGCACGGTCGTTGGTGGCATCACATACCGCCCCTACCCCTCGTGAGTGCCCCTACCCCTCGTGAGTGCCCCTACCCCTCGTGAGTGCCCCTACCCCTCGTGAGTGCCCCTACCCGTCGTGAGTGCCCCTACCCCTCGTGAGTGCCCCTACCCGTCGTGAGTGCCCCTACCCCTCATGAGTGCCCCTACCCATGAGCAAAAATCGAGTCGAACCGAACAGTTGTTTTTTTTTTGCCCAAAGTAGTTCGGGACGAACACGTTCGAGTGTTGGTAAGCACAAAAGCACTCGAACTCCTAGGTGTTCGAGTTCCCAAAGTGTTTGTCGGGAACGCTTTGGGTTCGAGACCAGCACGCCAGATTTTGAGGGGAGAGGGTCCAGAAGCAGTGGTGAGCTGGCACCACCAGAGTGGGCGCTGGAGGGGGAGGGGGTTGACGAGGGGGATGAGGAGGAGGCTGTTGCCGTGGCAGGAGGAGGGGGGGTTGGGGGAGTTGCATGAGGACTTGGTGGGCTCTCAGGTTTAATTTTGAATGTCCTTGACTTGACCTTGCCATTGACATGTTGCTCGTTGACTTATTCATCCATCTTTGACTAGACCTTGAGTGCTCAGCATTGTTGATCGTCGCTCTTATCTTTCATTAGATTGTGATATTGCTTGTCCTACACGCGCCCTGATTTTTTTACATGCCCTGAATGTGACTATACTGAAAGTACCCCCGAAGGCAAACTGTTCGAGTTTGGGTCAAACACCTTAGTGTTCGGCCTTGCCTCAAAACTTTTCGACCCTATACTCGAACAGGGAACACTAACATTTAGGAAAACTGTTCGAGTCAAACGTGTTCGGTTCGCTCGTTGCTCATGTCTAGGCTACCCCTCGTATGTGTGTGTCCATTTTGTTTACATGAGAAATCATCATAAGTTGTTTGTTTGCAAAACCTAACTGTACTAGTATGTCCTGTGAGCAGGCAGCGGTTTGGGGAGATAGCGTTTTGTGCCATCACTGCCACGGAGCAGGTGAGCGGCATGAGGGAGAGCGAGCATGTAATCTCCATGAGAATACTCGCCACGTGTGTGTGTGGGTGCTCTCAAGTTTCCCGTGGGTGTCCAGTGAACCTTGCTGTGCGTGTGCGTGTGCGTGTGCGTGCCAGCTGTACGACTGGGTCGAATGCTGGCTGCATGCTGTGAGCTTCAGGTTGGGGTTGAAGTTGCATGCTGTAGCTGGCCGAGTCCATACCGGCTGTACCAATGCAAATCGTTTTGTGCTGCTGCATGCTGTGCATGGTGCTTGTTGTGTGTGCTGTGCTGTGTTGTGCTGTGCGGGGTGCAGGTGAGGGGGTACGGCACGAGGCTGATGAATCACCTCAAGGCGTATGCAAGGGATGAGGACGGGCTGCGCTACTTCCTCACCTACGCCGACAACAACGCCGTCGGTTACTTCGTTAAGCAGGTGCCGCCCATGCTGCCCATGCTGCCCATGCTGCCCATGCTGCCCATGCTGCCCATGCTGCCGATACCGCCCATGCTGCATGCCTGCATGTGCCATCTGCCTCAACGACTCTCTCCTTCCTTGCCTAAATGCGTACTGCATGTGTGTGGGTGTATGTGTGTGTGTGTGTGTGTGTGTGTGTGTGTGTGTGTGTGTGTGTGTGTGCGCGCGCGCGCGCATGTGTGCATGCGTGTGTGCATGTGCGGGTGTGAATGTGCGCATGTGGACATGTGTGCATGTGTGCATGCGCGTGCGTATGTACATTTGTGCATGTGTGTGCATGTGTGAGCATGTGTGAGCATGCGTGTGCATGTGTGCATGTGTGTGCATATGTGCATGTGTGTGCATGTGTGCATGTGGGCATGTGGGCATGTATCCATGGGTGCATGTATGCATGTATGCATGTGCATGTGTGTGCATGCGTGCATGTGGACATGCAGGGATTCACGAAGGAGATCACCATGCCTAAATCGCAATGGGAGGGGTACGTTGGTTTTCTGGGCCCGCACCAGTCCATTCCCACCAGTCCATTCCCACCAGTCCATTCCCACCAGTCCATTCCCACCAGTCCATTCCCACCAGTCCATTCCCACCAGTCCAGTTTCACGAATCCAAGCCCACCAATCCAAACGCACCACCTGATTGTTGTCGTATTCGTTTTCCCTTTCATCCACTCATCCCTGCCTCCGCACCCCTCGCCCCGCCCCCCTCGCCGCTCGTCCTGCGGCCCAATGGGCACAGGTACATAAAGGACTACGACGGGGGCACGCTGATGGAGTGTGTGCTGGAGAAGGGGCTGCCCTACACCACACTGCCCGCCGTGCTGCTCAAACAGCGCCAGGTGGGGGGAGCAGCGCCAGGTGAGCTTAGCAACAGCTGCGCCACACTACGCCAAGCCACACCACGCCATGCCATCCGTGCCGTGCCATGCCATGCTCATGCATCCATCTTCCCAGCTGTAGCTCTCCCTCACCGCCCTTCCCTTCCTCCCCACCCCTCCCTCCCCCCTCCTCTCCACGCAGGCCATAACGAAGCGAACGAGGCAAGTTGCGCGCAGCCATGTGGTGCACCCCGGGCTGGACTTCCCGCGTGACTCCTGGGGCGTGCCCAGGCGCGCCCTCAGGCTCGCCGACATCCCCGGACTGGCCGAGAGCGGGTGGACGCCCGAGCACAGCGCCGCCAATAAGATCCGATTGGTGCAGGTGGCTCCAGATGGGACAAAGGATGTGAGCCGCGACGGGCCGCCCACCAAGGCCCAGCTGCACAACCTGATGAAGCAGATGCACCGGGTAGGGAGGGCAGATGCACCGGGTAGGGAGGGCAGATGCACCGGGTAGGGAGGGGCGTTATGGCTGCGGTAGCATGCACGAGACAGACCCATGTACATCAGGTAGATTTAACGTGGGGAAGCATGCAGTTAGCTTCTCATTGTGCCTTTCCCATGCCATATGCTTGTCGCCCCTTCTGCCCTGCTGAATGATCGCCACTCCTTCCAATTTGCATGCAAATTTGTCTCAGCTTGGTCTTTTTTGCTGCACCATGCCACCATACCTCGCATGGCGAGCAGGCGGTGATGGAGCATGCGGACTCGTGGCCGTTCAAGGACCCCGTGGATGGCAGCGAGGTGCCCGACTACTACGACATCATCAAGGACCCCATCGGTACGACATCATCAAGGACTCCATCGGTATGACATCATCAAGGACCCCATCGGTATGACATCATCAAGGACCCCATCGGTATGACATCATCAGGGACCCCATCGGTGAGCGCTAGTGCTACTCGCCACTGCCTGCTGCTACCTCTACCAGCCCCCCCTCGTGATGACTGCCCCATCACGAAACTCCTACTCGTGTGTCGTCTGCCCTGTATTGATTACTGCTCCCACACTCGCATCCTTAAGCATCTCACCCCCACTGATTGCTGTTCGTAGTTGTGATGAATGCAGCTTGTGCTCGGTCACGTGCATAACGGGCATGACCACGTGCAATTGATGGCTTGTGCATGACCACGTGCAATTGATGGCTTGTGCATGACCACATGCAATTGATGGCTTGTGCATGACCACATGCAAATGATGGCTTGTGCATGACCACGTGCAATTGATGGCTTGTGCATGACCACATGCAATTGATGGCTTGTACATGACCACATGCAATGGCTTGTGCATGACCACATGCAATTGATGGCTTGTGCATGACCACATGCAATTGATGGCTTGTGCATGACCACATGCAATGGCTTGTGCATGACCACATGCAATTGATGGCTTGTGCATGACCCCATGCAATTGATGGCTTGTGCATGACCACATGCAATCGATGGCTTGTGCATGACCACATGCAATCGATGGCTTGTGCATGGACGTGCTGTTCCTCTGTGCATGCCATCATTTGCATGTGGTCATCCCCGTTATGCACTTGTGTGCACCCATCCCATTTCGCACCTCTTCAGCTCGCTCCTACTTCTCCGCCTCTCTCCATCGTCGCCTTCCCTATTGCCCACCCTCCCTTACTCCCCTGTCCCCCCTGTCCCCCCTGTCCCCCATGTCCCCCCTGTCCCCCCTGACCCGCCTGCCACCCTGCCCCCCTGCACCCCCATGGCACGGCAGATCTGAAGACGATGCAGAAGCGGCTGGAGGCGGAGAGCTTCTATCTCACCATCGACATGTTTGTGGCTGACATGCGCCGCATGACCGCCAACGCTCGCACCTACAACGCCCCCGACACCATCTACTTCAAATGCGCCAACAGGTGAGGTGCATGCGTGATGTGGAAAAGATAGGAGCTTCAGGTGACGTCTCAGGTGCTCCAACAGGTGATGCGGATCCAACTCAGTTTCACTTGCCCTCGGGCTCCCTTGCCTCCACCTACGCGCATCACCACTTACTCCTCCCATCGCCCTTTCCTCCCACTCCCCTCTCCCTCCCCACCCCTCCCTGCGCCCAGGTTGGAAAACTTCTTTCTCAACAAGCTCAAGGCCTCCGTGCGCCTGCACCACGGCTGACCCTTCCTGTTTCGCTCCTCTCCACCCCACGGCACCACTCCTTAATCAGCCAGAGCTTGTGGTGGAATAGATCTGCACCGAGGGCCTGCCAGATGGCAAGAGAGGTGGGAGAAGTGGGATGGTGCTGTGGCTGTGGCGATACTGGAGCACCGCTGCTCCACTCCCTGCCTTGCCAAGACTGCCCTCGCTAGCGAACTCCCAGTGTTGCACCAACACATTCCCACCGGGCCTTGCATTGTCACCCTCCCTGCTTTCCTCGGATGTACTGTATTCGTATAAATAATAAATTTCATATAAACTAAAATATATGTTACAGTGTATTTTTTTACTCAACCAGCATGCGCAGCCCATCACACAAGGTCGGGCCAGACAGCATAGTCAGAGCGAGGGTCCTTTGGATCATGCAGGCCATCTTGGCATGCCATGAGGTACGCGGAGCGAGACGTGTCGATGTTGACCACTGCATGGGCACTCATGGCGGGGCATGCCATCACCGCCACGTCATCCGCTGTCAGAATGACCTCAGCAAAGCCCTTTGCCACGTCACGGTTCTCGTTCTGCGAGGAGACACACGGGGGCAAGAGAACGGGAGGGAACGGGCATGAGGAAAAAGGTGACTTGTGAAGAGAGAAGAGGCATTCTTATAGGACAATGAAAGCAGTTGACGAGGAAAGGCGCACTGACTGATGCCAGGCACTCATGCCACTCACTCTTGCTGTTATATTCTCCACATTTGCTGCCATCAGTGCCATTACAGTGCCATCACAGTGCCATTACAGTGCCATTACAGTGCCATCACAGTGCCATCACAGTGGCAGCACAGTGGCAGCACAGTGGCAGCACAGAGGCAGCACAGTGGCAGCACAGTGGCAGCACAGTGGCAGCACAGTGGCAGCACAGTGGCAGCACAGTGGCAGCACAGTGGCAGCACAGTGGCAGCACAGTGGCAGCACAGTGGCAGCACAGTGGCAGCACAGTGGCAGCACAGTGGCAGCACAGTGGCAGCACAGTGGCAGCACAGTGGCAGCACAGTGGCAGCACATGCATGAGAGGTGGATCACACTTGCAGCAGCTGCTCCATGCCACACCTTATTCCCACCTCTGCCCCCACCACCCCACCACTCCACCACCACACCACACCTGCCTTGACCATCATTACCCAACCTTTTCAACCTCCTTGTAAACCACCCTTTCACCCACCCCAGCACCCTTTCGACTTACCCTCACCTCTCATTCCCCCACTCAACCGCACTTTCATTCCATCACTCACCCGCACTTTCATTCCCCCACTCAATCGCACTTTCATTCCCCCGCTCACCCGCACTTTCATTCCCCCGCTCACCAGCACTTTCATTCCCCCCACCCGCACTCTCATTCCCCCTCTCCACTCACCCGCACTTTCATTCCCCCCCTCCACTCACCCGCACTCTCATCCCCCTCTCCACTCACCCGCACTCTCATTCCCCCTCTCCACTCACCCGCACTCTCATTCCCCCTCTCCACTCACCCGCACTCTCATCCCCCCTCTCCACTCACCCGCACTCTCATTCCCCCTCTCCACTCACCCGCAGTCTCATTCCCCCTCTCCACTCACCCGCACTTTCATTCCCCCCCTCCACTCACCCGCACTCTCATCCCCCTCTCCACTCACCCGCACTCTCATTCCCCCTCTCCACTCACCCGCATTCTCATCCCCCCTCTCCACTCACCCGCACTCTCATCCCCCCTCTCCACTCACCCGCACTCTCATTCCCCCTCTCCACTCACCCGCACTCTCATTCCCCATCTCCACTCACCCGCACTCTCATTTCCCATCTCCACTCACCCGCACTCTCATTCCCCCTCTCCACTCACCCGCACTCTCATTCCCCATCTCCACTCACCCGCACTCTCATCCCCCCTCTCCACTCACCCGCACTCTCATTCCCCCTCTCCACTCACCCGCACTCTCATTCCCCATCTCCACTCACCCGCACTCTCATTCCCCATCTCCACTCACCCGCACTCTCATTCCCCATCTCCACTCACCCGCACTCTCATTTCCCATCTCCATCTCCCCCTTTCGTCTCACCCTCTCCCCGTTTCGCTGTGCTCCACTCACCCGCACTTTCATTCCCCCACTCATCCGCACGTCTCATTCCTCGACTCTTTCCCTCCCCTCTCCGTTCTCCACTCACCCGCACTTTCATTCCCCCACTCATCCGCACGTCTCATTCCTCGACTCTTTCCCTCCCCTCTCCGTTCTCCACTCACCCGCACTCTCATTCCCCATCTCCACTCACCCGCACTCTCATTTCCCATCTCCATCTCCCCCTTTCGTCTCACCCTCTCCCCGTTTCGCTGTGCTCCACTCACCCGCACTTTCATTCCCCCACTCATCCGCACGTCTCATTCCTCGACTCTTTCCCTCCCCTCTCCGTGCTCCACTCACCCGCACTCTCATTCCCCCACTCACCCGCACTCGCATTCTCGCCCCCCACAGCACCAACGTCTCGTTGTAGTCGTGGTGCCGGTGGTTTCCACGAATCTTCTCAGGTAGCACCTCCCCCACATGCGTCATGAGGCATGACGTGGCACCCCCTGGGAGGAAAGGGGAGGGGCGGCACAGAGGGCACCCGTGGGCTCAAAGAGGCTTGAGATGATTAACTAGAGTTTAGTTTAGTGAATTAGGTGCCGAGTGAGATTTAGAGTACGAGATGAGTCGAGCACATAACAGCTTGAAAGCATGAGGAGAACAAAACGGCATGAGGAGGACAATGAGGAGGACAAAACCGCATGAGGACATAAACCTCCTCTCCCCTCCTCCCACCCTCGTTTTCAACACCTTCCACCCCACCCTTCACCTTCCACCCCGCCCTTCACCTTCCACCCCGCCCTTCACCTTCCACCCCGCCCTTCACCTTCCACCCCGCCCTTCACCTTCCACCCCGCCCTTCACCTTCCACCCCGCCCTTCACCTTCCACCCCGCCCTTCACCTTCCACCCCACCCTTCACCTTCCACCCCGCCCTTCACCTTCCACCCCGCCCTTCACCTTTCAGCCCAGCGGCCACCGCTGCAGCAAGCGGGTCAACCATCCACCCGCGCGCGTCCTGCCTCGCATCCGCCCCCTTCCCCTCCCCCCCAACCCCATCTCCCCCCTCCTTCACACCCACGGCCAGTCGCACCACCCTCGCCGTCCCGTCGAACCGCATCGTGCCGCCCGCCACCTCGTCCCGCCGCGACACGGCGGGCGGCGGCCGGCTGGTGGAGGCGAGGAGCAGCGCGGGCGGGGGGGGCTGCGCGTGGGAGAGGGCGAGGTAGGCGAGGAGGGCGGCGAGGAGGAGCAGCACGGCGAACGGCGCGAGGAGACGCGACACCACGTCGCACCCGTGCGGCTGCTGCCCGCCCGGCAGCTGCTGCTGCGCTGTGAGCTGCCGGTGGTGGCCGGGCTTGTGCGCGCCGGGCGCCATCATGGCAGTCAAGTGGGGATCGACGCTCAGACTGGCTTGCGTCAAGCGACGCTGACGCTTGACATACGATTTGACGCTCAACTTTCGGTGGGGAAACAACTTGTGTGTAAGAATCTCGCATCACTATTTCGCGACGAAATCGGGGCTCACAAAATCGAATTTGCAACTTACAAACGCAACTCGACAACTCCCTCTCTGACAAAACCAGCCCCTACACCACATTTAACCGAACTGAAACAAGAAAACCCAACCAGCACACTCAAAACTAGGCTTGGGCATTTGACCCGAACGGGTCGGGTAACCCGACCCGAACCGACCTTTTTGGCGGGTCGGGTATTTAATTCTGATTGGACTACCCGGGCGGGTCGGGTATGTATACCCGCGTCGGGTAACATATACCCGATACCCGACCCGGGTGTTGAAACTGTTGGAAACAATTGATCTTAAGCGCCTCTGTCGTGTCGAAACACTAAGGCACAAACGAAGCGAAGCATATCGAAGCACCGGCGAGTCAACCCTCGGAGGTTGAAAGCAACTGTTGGAGGTTACGCGAAAGCCAAAGGTCAGCGACCTTTGACCTGACAGAGTACAACGCGACAGCAAGGACACACAACTGACTCGCTACAAAGCAGTTGCCCGAGTCGTCACTGTATCGAACCGCAACAGCAACAGTAAAACAGTTATAACTGTAACCCTTCATATTCCTTGTACTCTTATATATAATCTTGTATCTCTCTGTTTTAATTAATCAACTTTGCCCTCACATACTAGCGCAAGGTGGTTCACAACTCTTTATTAAACGCTTCCGCTATTACATCAGTCCTACCCAGAGTTCACCCCTGCAAAGATCCTAAGGGCTATTTTCTCAGCCCAACATGGTCTGAGAGCTATCAGGGGGAATTCAACTATCAAGACACCTACAACATCAACAGGCATGGCTACACAAAAGGAAAGGAGCTCCTCCAACGGCTCCCAGGGCACTACTCCTACTCCACCTCCTGCCTCTGGCCTACAGATAGAGGAGGGTACGGCAACAAGACCCAGGGCAACATCCATCGAAACTCCCGCAAACCAAGCCGCGGGCTTCGACCCAAGTATGATGGAGAAGTTCTTCTCCTTCATGTCTTTCTACGAGCAACACCAGCAATCGGCACCTGCGCAGTCACACAATAGCAACAACAACGGGGCAACTCCCATGAGTCTCGATGGCTCATCATACGCACGAGGAAATCAACAGCAGCAGCCTACCTTTGCTCCGTACGAGCGCGGGTCCATTAGCTTTATGCCACACCCGCAGCCTTCACCTGGACAAGAAAAGCCACTGGACGCATTACAAGTTCAGTCGCAGTTCGCGCACGTTCTGAAGATGCAGACGTCAAGACCTTTCGATGGAAAGGATTTCTTCACCTGGTCGTTTGAATTCGAGTTAATGATGGAAGGCGCGCAGATACTTGGCTTCTTCGGCGGGTCCCTACCATACCCAACAAACGGCACACAGTATGAGAAGCAGCAGTACACCTATCAGTCGATGATGGCGTACACGATTCTACTGAGAAACATCACCCCGACTCAACAGCAGAATATACGGTCTTACCGGGGTTACGGCAACTCCGCGGAGCTCGCATACAACCACTTGAAGAGCCTGTATCAAGCAACAGACAGCGTAAATCAAAGTCGGTTAATGGCGCAACTGACAACGGTCAAAATGAAACCAGGCGAGAAAGGAATGGCGTATATCAGCCGATGTCGCGAGTTGCGCGACAAGCTTCTTCGATGCGGAGGGTCGATTTCTGAAGACGCCTTCGTGACAGTCATCATTGGCGGCCTCGGTCCTCAATGGCGCGCCACAAAGGCCATTCTCCGAGCCCACGGAAGAATCTCCGAAGCAGCACTCTGCGCCGAAATCCATGCCGAGCAACAAGACATGGACCTGCAAGAAGAACGACACAAGAAGAAGACATCAGCACCGGAATTTGCATTCCACACTCAGCGACGCTACAACAACAACAAACAACAACAACCGAAGCCCGTACCTTCGTTCTGCCACATCTGCAAGACGTCAGGGCACCCGCGCACGCACTGCCCGAATCGACAACAGTCAACGCCTTCACAGCGGCAGCTTCGACCTTCAAGCAATCAAGTCGCCTCAACACAAGCAAATCCTACGACCCAGATTAAAGCCTCAACGACCTCAACAGGACAACCTGCACAAGGAGCAATGAACATCGTCAGTTGCATGGCAAGACTGAATGACTCTTGCATCACGGGATCACCACCGTACTACTCACCGGAAGAACAACTCGACGACACCACACCTCACCGCGATTCACTCCAGCCGAATCCGACATACGCAGCCATCGCCCAAAGCGAACCATCCGGAAAGGACACGTGGTTCTTGGACAGTTGCTGCGGACAACACATGTGTTCTTCAGGACGCTTCGTGCAACGAGAGAACCAACTCCAACGCGAAGTAGTCATCACCGTCGCCAACAACGAAAGCCTGCGCACACGACGACAAGGAATCGTTCAACTTCAGTCACGAGAGACAAATGTCATACTACAAATGTCCAAGGTCTTAATCGCAGAAGGCCTCGGCTACAACTTACTCAGCATTAGCCAACTGATGGCTAAAGGTATCCACCTTGAAGCAGACAGCACCACGCAGGAGTTCAAGCTGTACCACGGGAAGGGCGGTCTCTACATCGGAAAGGCGATCCTGAAAAATAACGTCTTCGTTCTTGATTTTGTTCCAGATCTCGGCACAGCAGACAGCGACGGCATCGTCACCTTCACTTCCTGGACCCACCCTCTAGACCTTGATCCAGACTTCAGCCCCGGCGGCTTCTGGTATTCACACACCATCCCTGAGGCAGAAAAAACAAGGGCGTTAGCAACAATTCAAACAACATCGGCAGCAGCAGAGACAACAACAGAGACAACATCGGCAGCAACAGAGACAACATCGGCAGCAGCAGAGACAACATCGGCAACAACAGAGACAACATCGGCAGCAACAGAGACAACATCGGCAGCAGCAGAGACAACATCGGCAGCAGCAGAGACAACATCGGCAGCAGCAGAGACAACATCGGCAGCAGCAGAAACAACATCGGCAGCAGCATGAACGTCAACGCCAGTCGCTGGTCCTTCAACGGCACCACTCCTCGTCGACGACACACCACCGACACCCGCGCAACAACTACACCCAGCACCACGAGAAGTTCATCGAAGCGCCAACTTCACCGCCAGCTTCTATTCCAACTCCCATATGTATCGGCGCTCACCCGGACATCGCGCCACCGAAGGAACCTGGCACGGAAGAATGGGACATCCAAGCAACACGGTGTTAAACAACACGATAAGAGCAGGCGTGCTCGATGAAGACTCTCTACTCCTAACTGACGGCAGAGAACTTCAGCGAGCTCGAGGAACATGCTTCACCTGTCCCGAAGCTGACTTACCACATCAACCGTTCGCGTCTCACCACAACCCAAGCGCACCAGCTTACGCGCCACTCGAGAAGGTGTACAGCGACATCTTGTACAACCGCGAGCCTGGACAAAACGCGTACAACTACACCATCACCTTCATCGACGCCGCCACACGATACGTCTGGCATCTAAACCTTCCGAGCAAAGACATGGCCTTCGAAGCCTTCGTCGCGTGGCTCCCAGTAGCAGAGCGAGAATCGGGCGTCAAACTGAAGAGCTTCCAGTCAGACGGGGGAGGAGAATACACCTCACAAAGGTTCAAGCAGTACTTGGCTGAAAGAGGAATCAAGCGGCTCATCTCCCTTCCCTACGCCCATCAACAGCAAGGAGTAGCAGAGAGGATGAACAGGACCCTCCAGAACACCATGCGCAAGCTGCTACGTGGCATGCACCTGCCCAACCACCAGTGGCCCGAAGCAATGGACCATGCCGTCATGCTGCACAACTTGCTCTCGTCATCATCGCTCCCGAACAACGCATCACCGCACCTGCTGTGGACAGGAAAGCAGGGCAGCACAAAAATGTTAAGAGTCTTCGGCTGCATGGTACAGTACCGGCCCCCATCTGCACGAGCCGGCCGATTCTCTCAACGCGCACAGTGGGGGCTACACCTGGGCATTGAAAAGCATTACAACGCATGGAAATTTTCGACGTCGAGACAAAAGAGACAGTGGCAGCACGTGACGTCATTTTCTACGAAAACCTCACCCTCCGGTATTACCTTGCCAACTTGCAAGAAGAAAACCCCGATCGCTCCGCTGGTTTTCAAGGCACCCGAGCCTTCGCCTCGGCAGACGACGAAGCTGACTGGGACGAGCAGAACGTGGAAGGAGCCTCGGAAGAAGCCGGACCCCTCCCCTACTGCTCCGTCGACGTGCCAATGGACGACGAAAACCCACGCGAAAGCATCAACGCCGAAGCCTATTACCATTTCGCTGACAACGGTTACGTTACACCTGCACAAGTCAACACCGACGAAGCAGAACGCGTAGGACCTAATTTCGCACCTGGTCCAGAAGCGGGAGACGAAGCAGTTTATCCCGAGGACACTTCACTCCCCCGCTACACACAGAGTGGACTCCAAATCCTTGGTCTCGTCACAGCAGTTCACGGCGCAGCCATTCCTAAAGAGCTTGCGACAGTTCAATAGGCTCTGGGGGGGGAACATAAGGAAAAATGGCGCGAAGCCATGGACAGGGAGCTAAAGGCGCTGGAGGAACGCAACACCTGGAAGGTCGTCCCTATCGGCGTAGCACGTAACAAAACAGTACTCATCGGGAAATGGGTCTTCCGTGTGAAGACAAAGGCTGACGGCACCATCGACAAGTTTAAAGCTCGCTGGGTCGTACGCGACTTCACCGAAACATTCGCCCCGGTCAGTCGACACACTTCACTCCGAATCCTCCTCGTGATCGCCGCCATGAAGAAGAAGAAGCTGCGACAAATCGACGTCGCGAACGCATTCCTCTACGCACCTGTTGACGCAGAAATCTTCGTCGAATTACCGCACGGCTCCAACGGTGAGCCCAATCAAGTCTGTCAGCTGCTGAAGTCGCTCTACGGCATCAAGCAAGCTCCGCGGCTATGGCAAAAATACCTGCACGCTCGCCGCATTCGCATCGGCTTCAAACAACTACCGCATGATCAGGGCATGTACCGGCTCACGAAGAAGACCGAATACATCCTGTTAATCGTCTACGTAGACGATCTACTCTACATCGGCTCGACCGACGGCATCACAACCTGGTTCGAAGGGGAGCTACAGAAGGACCTCACGCTCACGGTCTCATCTACCGTCACACAGTACCTCGGTCTCAACATCCGAGAAGAGGAAGACGTGATCCACCTCAATGCCGCGAAATACGCAGACACCATCGCCAAGCGCTTCGCACTCACACCGACCGCCATCTCCACACCGTATCGCTACACGACAGGAAGCAGCAAGGGAAGCTCCGCTCTACTTAAGCCTGCTGGCATACGCGACTACCAAAGGAAACTGGGATGCCTCCTTTTCGCAGCTGTCACCTGCCGCCCGGACCTATCGTATTCTGCAAGTCAGCTCGCCACCTACCTCAAGAGGCCTGAAGTGGAACATCTAGCAGAACTCGACCGCGCTCTTCACTACCTCGTCAGCACCCCGACGATCGGCCTAACTTACTACAAGAACGCAACTACACCGCCTAAGTTAATCGGCTACGTCGACGCCGATCACGCTGGCGACTCCGACAACAGGCGCTCCCGCACCGGTTACATCTACCGCCTTGAACCTATCGGACCTATCTCATGGCAGTCGAGCAAGCAGGAATTAATCGCCCTCTCTTCAGCTGAAGCAGAATATATTGCACTTTGTTCAGCCACCAAGGAAGGACTTTACCTTCGCGAACTGCTGGAAGAAGCGAAGCTGGCTTAGTTACCCAGCTTCACTCTGTTCTGCGACAACCAGTCGGCAATTCGCATCGCCAACAAGAACGGCTTCGCGAACAGGACGAAACACATCGCCCTGCGATATTTCTTCGTGAAGGACGAGATCGAGAAAGGAAGGCTCGAGCTGTCATACTGCCCCACGTCCGAGATGGCAGCTGACTACTTGACCAAGAAGCTCGGAAAGCAGAAGTTCGAGTACTGCATGCTGCTGACTGGACAGAGCCACGTCACCAGCAGCGACACTCCAGAAGCGAAGGGGAGTGTTGGAAACAATTGATCTTAAGCGCCTCTGTCGTGTCGAAACACTAAGGCACAAACGAAGCGAAGCATATCGAAGCACCGGCGAGTCAACCCTCGGAGGTTGAAAGCAACTGTTGGAGGTTACGCGAAAGCCAAAGGTCAGCGACCTTTGACCTGACAGAGTACAGCGCGACAGCAAGGATACACAACTGACTCGCTACAAAGCAGTTGCCCGAGTCGTCACTGTATCGAACCGCAACAGCAACAGTAAAACAGTTATAACTGTAACCCTTCATATTCCTTGTACTCTTATATATAATCTTGTATCTCTCTGTTTTAATTAATCAACTTTGCCCTCACATACTAGCGCAAGGTGGTTCACAACTCTTCATTAAACGCTTCCGCTATTACATCAGTCCTACCCAGAGTTCACCCCTGCAAAGATCCTAAGGGCTATTTTCTCAGCCCAACACAAACTCGGGTATTTGATACCCGATACCCGACCTGGTTAAACATGCTTGTGGCTTGCAAAATGCCATAAGAAGCGCCTAACTACTACATTTTCAACTAGGAGTTTAGGTAATTAATGGGAGCGCGCCGTCACATTGTGTGAAATGTAAGATAAACAAAAATTTGATCACATTGTCTTTACGGGTATACCCGGCCCGACTTCGGGTATACCCGACCCGACCTCGGGTTATAAATACCCGAGGTGTACAAAGCGGGTCGGGTAACTAACCTGACCCTAAGTACCCGAGGTCGGGTATACCCGACCCGACCCCACCCTACCCTCGGGTAGCCCCAAACGGGTCGGGTCGGGTCGGGTCGGGCCAATGCCCAAGCCTACTCAAAACCCTTCACATTGAAACCCATCCAAGACGAAAGCAACATCAACATCTGAATTCTTGCGAGATGAGAATAGGCAGACACATGTCGGCAGTTGGAGAGCATGGGTACAACAGCCTCTTGTGCATATCCGCCTTTTCACAGCCGCCAGCTTCTTGCTGCTCTAGTCTCGATGTTCGCGAACTGGCACACGCCGCTTGGCCGTGGCGGTAGTCATGAGACTACCGTGCTTTGCAGCATTGTCGGCTGCTGTAATTGACTTCCAGATGCTTTGCTGCATTTGATAGATTTCGAGGCAACAATCTTCTGCTTGAGCGTCACCTATTGCAGCGTGAACTGGGGTAAGTATGATAGTTCTGAGTAAACTTCGTTTACTTTGCGTCCAAATCTCCCCGTCTCTCCCGCACTCCTGCTCGCCAATGTTTCAGATTGCTTTTCGTTTCGAGTTAAGGGAATTCCATCAGATCGCCATGTCCGTCTGAAGTTTACTGTCATGTCAACGAGATCAGTGTAAGCGCCCTCTGCCTACATAATCTTCCTCCATTTTTAGTAACATGCAATCATATTAGATGAAAACGTGACCTTTTCATCTCTTACGTGTGACAAATCCCTCCCGCATGATCTCACGTTGGTTGGAGCTGTGCAGACGAGAAGGCGTAAATGTGTCAAGGTACTCATATTGAGTTTTGCTCCTCTCTGGGATCAAGAATTGTATGGTGACATAGATGTCTATCCTTCCGCATGTTTCCAATCAACTTTCAGGGATGCTGAGTTGCTTGCTGCGAAGCTCAGGGGTGTGTATGGGAGAAAAGATCTCACGGATGTGGACTTCGAGGCTAATGATGGTACCCGATTTTCCGCACATCGGATTGTTGTGGCGTTATGGTAACTTTTGTATACTGATGCATTGATGCGCGTTTCATAGTAATGTGTTGATTCCCTTCCCTCCGCTGATTGTTTCTCCTCGCCGCTAGGTCCCCAGTACCGATATCGATTTTTGAGCAGAATGACGGATGTGTGAAGCAGAATACCTGCACGCTCGCCGCATTCGCATCGGCTTCAAACAACTACCGCATGATCAGGGCATGTACCGGCTCACGAAGAAGACCGAATACATCCTGTTAATCGTCTACGTAGACGATCTACTCTACATCGGCTCGACCGACGGCATCACAACCTGGTTCGAAGGGGAGCTACAGAAGGACCTCACGCTCACGGTCTCATCTACCGTCACACAGTACCTCGGTCTCAACATCCGAGAAGAGGAAGACGTGATCCACCTCAATGCCGCGAAATACGCAGACACCATCGCCAAGCGCTTCGCACTCACACCGACCGCCATCTCCACACCGTATCGCTACACGACAGGAAGCAGCAAGGGAAGCTCCGCTCTACTTAAGCCTGCTGGCATACGCGACTACCAAAGGAAACTGGGATGCCTCCTTTTCGCAGCTGTCACCTGCCGCCCGGACCTATCGTATTCTGCAAGTCAGCTCGCCACCTACCTCAAGAGGCCTGAAGTGGAACATCTAGCAGAACTCGACCGCGCTCTTCACTACCTCGTCAGCACCCCGACGATCGGCCTAACTTACTACAAGAACGCAACTACACCGCCTAAGTTAATCGGCTACGTCGACGCCGATCACGCTGGCGACTCCGACAACAGGCGCTCGCGCACCGGTTACATCTACCGCCTTGAACCTATCGGACCTATCTCATGGCAGTCGAGCAAGCAGGAATTAATCGCCCTCTCTTCAGCTGAAGCAGAATATATTGCACTTTGTTCAGCCACCAAGGAAGGACTTTACCTTCGCGAACTGCTGGAAGAAGCGAAGCTGGCTTAGTTACCCAGCTTCACTCTGTTCTGCGACAACCAGTCGGCAATTCGCATCGCCAACAAGAACGGCTTCGCGAACAGGACGAAACACATCGCCCTGCGATATTTCTTCGTGAAGGACGAGATCGAGAAAGGAAGGCTCGAGCTGTCATACTGCCCCACGTCCGAGATGGCAGCTGACTACTTGACCAAGAAGCTCGGAAAGCAGAAGTTCGAGTACTGCATGCTGCTGACTGGACAGAGCCACGTCACCAGCAGCGACACTCCAGAAGCGAAGGGGAGTGTTGGAAACAATTGATCTTAAGCGCCTCTGTCGTGTCGAAACACTAAGGCACAAACGAAGCGAAGCATATCGAAGCACCGGCGAGTCAACCCTCGGAGGTTGAAAGCAACTGTTGGAGGTTACGCGAAAGCCAAAGGTCAGCGACCTTTGACCTGACAGAGTACAGCGCGACAGCAAGGATACACAACTGACTCGCTACAAAGCAGTTGCCCGAGTCGTCACTGTATCGAACCGCAACAGCAACAGTAAAACAGTTATAACTGTAACCCTTCATATTCCTTGTACTCTTATATATAATCTTGTATCTCTCTGTTTTAATTAATCAACTTTGCCCTCACATACTAGCGCAAGGTGGTTCACAACTCTTCATTAAACGCTTCCGCTATTACATCAGTCCTACCCAGAGTTCACCCCTGCAAAGATCCTAAGGGCTATTTTCTCAGCCCAACACAAACTCGGGTATTTGATACCCGATACCCGACCTGGTTAAACATGCTTGTGGCTTGCAAAATGCCATAAGAAGCGCCTAACTACTACATTTTCAACTAGGAGTTTAGGTAATTAATGGGAGCGCGCCGTCACATTGTGTGAAATGTAAGATAAACAAAAATTTGATCACATTGTCTTTACGGGTATACCCGGCCCGACTTCGGGTATACCCGACCCGACCTCGGGTTATAAATACCCGAGGTGTACAAAGCGGGTCGGGTAACTAACCTGACCCTAAGTACCCGAGGTCGGGTATACCCGACCCGACCCCACCCTACCCTCGGGTAGCCCCAAACGGGTCGGGTCGGGTCGGGTCGGGCCAATGCCCAAGCCTACTCAAAACCCTTCACATTGAAACCCATCCAAGACGAAAGCAACATCAACATCTGAATTCTTGCGAGATGAGAATAGGCAGACACATGTCGGCAGTTGGAGAGCATGGGTACAACAGCCTCTTGTGCATATCCGCCTTTTCACAGCCGCCAGCTTCTTGCTGCTCTAGTCTCGATGTTCGCGAACTGGCACACGCCGCTTGGCCGTGGCGGTAGTCATGAGACTACCGTGCTTTGCAGCATTGTCGGCTGCTGTAATTGACTTCCAGATGCTTTGCTGCATTTGATAGATTTCGAGGCAACAATCTTCTGCTTGAGCGTCACCTATTGCAGCGTGAACTGGGGTAAGTATGATAGTTCTGAGTAAACTTCGTTTACTTTGCGTCCAAATCTCCCCGTCTCTCCCGCACTCCTGCTCGCCAATGTTTCAGATTGCTTTTCGTTTCGAGTTAAGGGAATTCCATCAGATCGCCATGTCCGTCTGAAGTTTACTGTCATGTCAACGAGATCAGTGTAAGCGCCCTCTGCCTACATAATCTTCCTCCATTTTTAGTAACATGCAATCATATTAGATGAAAACGTGACCTTTTCATCTCTTACGTGTGACAAATCCCTCCCGCATGATCTCACGTTGGTTGGAGCTGTGCAGACGAGAAGGCGTAAATGTGTCAAGGTACTCATATTGAGTTTTGCTCCTCTCTGGGATCAAGAATTGTATGGTGACATAGATGTCTATCCTTCCGCATGTTTCCAATCAACTTTCAGGGATGCTGAGTTGCTTGCTGCGAAGCTCAGGGGTGTGTATGGGAGAAAAGATCTCACGGATGTGGACTTCGAGGCTAATGATGGTACCCGATTTTCCGCACATCGGATTGTTGTGGCGTTATGGTAACTTTTGTATACTGATGCATTGATGCGCGTTTCATAGTAATGTGTTGATTCCCTTCCCTCCGCTGATTGTTTCTCCTCGCCGCTAGGTCCCCAGTATTGAAATCGATTTTTGAGCAGAATGACGGATGTGTGAAGCTAACCGATATGGATGGCTCCACAATGAGACTGTTCCTGACATTTATGTACGGTTTTGGCATCACCCTCTGTGCTAATACACTCAAGGTATGTGCAAGTCCTTTAGCACTACTTACTTTCCTGGCATATGCTTTTGTAAGAATGCGTAGCTGCTGCTGTATATTCAATGACAAATCACTTTGCAATAGAAAACGCGATCTGTTGCCCCTTGCATTCCCCTTGACCAACAGCAGCATGGTATTTCCCTGCTTCTAGCTGCACATAGGTATAAAGTTGCTAATCTACTGGAAAGGGTGGATGAACAGTTAGCTTCAATGAAATTTAAAGATCGCTGGGTTCTACCTTTGCTGAAACTTGCTTGTGCTTTTGGGGCATCAAGGACAAAGAAGGCGGTGATCAATCACATTATCAAGTCCATGGATAAAAAGACAAGCCTGGAGCTGATCGAGGTAGGACCAAATTCCTACTTCGTTCCTCACCTGCTTAACTGTTTTCAGTAACAATTGCTGTGGTATGTCTGTTTCCAGGAATTGATTAAAAGTGATGAATTGTACTGTAGGGATTTGGCATTCGAGATTGTTGCTGCTGCGGTATGGCCACTCACTCAAGGGTTAAACACAGGCCTCTGGATCAGGGTGTTGGAAACAAGTGATTTGACGCTTCTGATGTGTCGGAACAACGAAACTGCAAACGAGGCAAATTATAGTGAAGCAACAGCGAGTCAACCAAGGAGGTTGACAAACGTAACAGCTGAAAGTCAAAGGTCGCCGACTTTTGACTTGACAAAGGCAGCGCGACAGCAAGGACAAACAACTGACTCGATACTGAGCAGTTGCCCGAGTCGTCGCTGTATCGAACCGCAACAGCAACAGTAAAACAGTTGGTTGCATCCTTTCATATTCCTTGTAATCATATATAAAAGCTTTGTATTACTTTGCTATAATCAATCTCTTGCTCTCACATACTAGTGCAAGCTGGTTCAACAGTTAATTAAGAACGCTTCCGCAATTACAACATTCCTACTCAGGGTCTTAGCCTTGAAAGATCCTAAGGGCCTTTCTCAGCCCAACACAGGGCATACGTTAGCAAAATGACCCGTCTGGCTATAAGACCGGGTCCTGACTCCTTGTCTGATTGTCAGACGAAAGCTGTAACATTGTCTAGCTTTTCAGACGAATCCCAAGTACCTGTCTGAGATTTCATATGAATATGTATACAGTAGTTATTCTTAATAGCTAGCAAGCAACTTTCCTACCCTACTTTAGTTTTCAATCATTCTTCATACTAAAAACATCCAATTCTAAGAGGAGTCACTAGCATTGCTGCTTCCACTGTCATCATCATCACTACCACTACCACTGTCATCACTACCGCTGCCACTTTCAGAGGTTTCCTCTATTGTAGCTCTGCCTTTGCCCTTCCTCCAGGTAGGCAGTTCCCATGCTTCTTCTGCCGCTCTCTCTCTCTCCCTTGTTGCAGCCTCTTCCGCCTCTTTCTGTGCCCGTGACGCTGCTTCTGCTGCTGCTGATGCTTCAGAGCGTCTCTTCTGGTGGTGGGACCACCGTCTCTTCAACGGGCGCGATCCTTGAGCCATGGCCACCTCACGAGCCGGCCGCCGCTTCTTGCTGGCATGCCACCTCTCCAGCAGCTCCTCTATGTCCAGCTCGTAATCCAGAAGCGACACCGTCATCAGCGAAGGATAACCCTACCAGACAGACGGGAGTGCTGAAGGTTATAGGATCCTTCAGCGAAGCGGGCTGAACGTCAATCTGGACTGAAGCTGAAAACCTACCAGACAGACGGGGGTTTGGAGTTCTTCTCAACTAAGTTCAATGAACTCTTCAAGCAGAAGGGGATTGAGCACCTGGTGTCTCTGCCCTACGCTCACGAGCAGTAAGGAGTAGCAGAACGGACAAACATGAGCCTTGCCACAAGGATGAGGGCCCTGATGAAGCAGTCGGCCGTCCCATTCGGGGTTACGTTCAGTGCTGTTATTATAACTGAAGGATCGTAGTGGACAGGATAAGTCTGTCAAGTTTGAGAGAAGACAAAGAAGTCTCTGTAATGACCTTGTTAATAAAGTTGAAAGAGAACAAGATGATTATAAGATAGGAGTACAAGGGTATAAATAGCAATCCTAGCTGGCCATGTACTCTGAGAGGTACATTCCCTTATTAAGGAGAATGTACGAGTAACCGCACTTGGTAGTTACGCGATGCAACATGGTAACTGTCAAGAAGAGCAATAGACTATTGCAGGGAATGTAGCAGGGAATGTAGCAGGGAATCTAGCAGCACCAGAGTCGACATCGACCACGACAGGCTCGACAGGGTCTACCTGAGACACACCTGAGGGAGCAGGACCCTGAGGGGGGAGGGGGTCTACTGGAGGAGGACCTGGTGCGAGGTAGAGCGGCGGGGGGGGGGAGAGGGGCAGTGCGGTAGGGGAAGAGACGGTAAAAGGGAACCGACTCGTCGAATGTGACGTCCTGAGAGGGCAGAACACGGCGCGAGGTGGGGTGGTAAAACTGCCAGCCAGGCGCGTCAGGGACAAAGCCAAGGAAGACGCAGGGAATGGCGCGGGAGGAGAGCTTGTCCGCGGACATATCGCGGACAAAGGCACGAGAGCCCCAGACCCGGAACACCGACGCATCGCCAACCTCCCCCGTCCAACGCAGTGTCGGTGAGGTCTCCGGCAAGGAGACACGGGGCCAGAGGTTGAGCTGATGCGCAGCGTACCGGACCGCAAACAGCCACAGAAAATGGGGGGCAACCGCATGGATCATGGAGGTACGAGCAACCTCCATGACTAAGCCAATGCGGCGCTCAGCAACCCCATTCTGCTACGGAGAGGCCGGAAGCGTGAACGACTGGAGAATGCCCTCCCCACGACAAAAGTCCCGCAAGAGGTCGGAGGAAAACTCACCGCCTCTGTCAGAGTGCAGACGCAGGACTGGAAGGTCCGCGTGGAACCGCTCGCGGAGCTGGAGACGGACAGCGCGGATCCAAGGGATCAAAACATCAGGGACCTCCCCCTTGCCTGCTCCTTCTCCTTACACTGAGCAGACAGACTCTCTTACAGAGCTACTTGAGCCTGCGTCTCGTCCTGCGTCGCCTGTTCGCGCTGTTCGCACTGGTCGTCGTGTTCCACGTCAGCGTCCTCCTCCTGTCCCAGGCACGCACCAGATGGCACTTCGTCCTTCCTCTCTTCCACAGCGTGTCCCTCTGCCGTCTCCTCCTGCGTCCTCTCTTCCTGACGTTCCTGGTACTAACACCTGATGCTGAGAACCAAGGGAAGGTGGTAATGAGAAGGTTCGGAGATCCTTGCCGGGTCATACTTTATCTATACAGGTTCATCTTTGGGAAATCTTCTCCTTTTTACCCACTCTACCACTGCACAGTGCACACCAGACACATGTTATTTCTACAGTGAGAGCTAATGATAAGGAAAGCATTCAAAAGAACATTTCCGACAAAAAACATCCGTCAAAGTAGCGTGACATTCTACACTACTCATAGAAACAAACAGCCATCCTTGGGGGTACCATAGGATAGGACCAAAGCTGCATCACAATGTGTAGCACACGGTACCCGTACCATCTATTTAGTTGGCCACAAACGGCGCAACAACGAGCAGTGGTGAACACAGAGCACTGCCTTAGAGGTGGAATTGGAGCAGCAGAGAGGAGCGCAGCGAGAGAGCAAGGCGCTTCACGTATTCCGTGCTGCACCCGACACGGTCCTGCAAGCGGGGCAATGGACAGGGAGAGAGAGAGGATTCTTTAGGCGACTCAGAGAAAAAAGAGCAAGGCTCCTTGTGTAGCCCATGCTGGAACCCACCCTGTCCTGCAAGCGGAACAATGGACAGGGGGAGAGCGCGTGGCATAGGCGAATGGTGATTTGAAAGCTTGCAACTGGGTTTCACACGCATAAACATTGGGTGGGTGAGGTGAAGGGCAAGCCATGACTGCCAGTTGGGGATGGTGGCAAGCAGACAGGGCAGAAGAGCAATAATGGCCCTTGAGCAATCGCATTGATTCAAGCCTGAACACATGACCTTACACATTTACTCTTCACAATGTGGAGATGGTTATACCAGCTCCGCTGTGGCGCCTGGTGAATTGTCCACCTCCAATCAGCACACACTCATCATTGTTCAGACAGCCATACAACATATACCGCTCAACCCAGAGAGCATTGCATGTGCCAGACAGCTCACCTCGTTCACCTCCACTAGTCTGTTGACACTTGGCAGCACCTCACGAGCCACTGCCTCCAGGTCAGCAGTGGTCCCAACCACCGCCTCAAACTCCTCCCTGCTGTGTCCCCCTGCCATCCCCGCCGCTGTCGCCTCTGCTGCTGCTGCTGCTGCATCCTCTCCCCCCTCAGCCATTCCCCCGAACCCCATCCCATCAGCTCCTCCAGGGGACGGGGACATGCGAGGCCCTTGCACGCGCAGGGAGCGCGGGCGGGAGGAGAAGGTGGTGGGGGAGGGCGAGTAGGAGGAGGCGAGGGGCGAGGAGGAGCGGGAGAGGAGGGAGTGGTGGAGGGAGAAGTGGGAGAGGAGGAGGTGCAGCAGGTGTTCACAGATGTAGAGCATCCAGGTGAGCGCTCTCTCCTTGGTGGATGCCAGGCTGGCCAGGATTAGCAGCGCCTGCCGCCGCCTGTGTGGTGGGAGGTGGGGAAAATGGCAGAGAGCGGGAAGAGGGTATTTGAGACTGGAGAAGAGAGGGTGAAGTGGGGGAGAGGTGGGAGACGCGGGAGAGGAAGATCTAAGCATGTACACATTCTGGGGTTGATGCGGCACTGGGTGAAAACAGAAGGGCGTGCTGCGGGGTTGACGATAGAAAGTGAGCAGCGAATGTGCAGATGAGTGCGCAGGGAGAAATACGTTGGTGCGAGGAAGTGGGTAGTTAGGGCGGAGTGGGGTATGTGGAAGAGAGTACAAGTAAAGGAAAAGGAGGAGGCGAGGAAGATAGGGGTGAGGAGGAAGTACGCTTGGCGGAGGGGGAGGTGGGAGTGTTGTTGGGCGGTGTGGGGCGAGTGGAAGGCAGTGGCGTTGATGAGCTCCTCTGCCTCGTGCCGTGACATGTCGTTCACATCCACCAGCTGATGGGGCGTGCCGTCATGTGCCATGCCATGCCATGCCATGCCATATCGTGCCATGCCATATCGTGCCATGCCATATCGTGTCATGCCATATCGTGCCATGCCATATCATGTCATGCCATATCGTGCCATGCCATGTTGTGTCATGCCATACCATACGATCATGTGCCATGCCATGCCATCGTGGGTCATGTGATCACATGCCGTGTCGTGCCTCATGACATATCACCAACATACAATATCATGGGGCAGGAAAGAGGAATAGGAGGCAGAGGAGGTTTGAGCGCTGAGAAGATTCTCACTACCACCATTTTTTATGGTGCCAACGCAGAGTGCTTCCGTGGGATCGAACAAGTAGGATACGGTGTGGAGTGGTGTAGAGCGGTGCGATACGGTGCTATCTTGGTGAGTGCAGCCTCATGGGGCCTCCACATTCTGCCTGTAGGTCAATCACAATCTGATGGAGCAGGGCTCCAATGCTCTACAGTGCTGTGGTGCAGTGCAGTGCGGTGCAGTGGGCTGCTGTGTGGCACTGAAGAGTGAGAGGCGCACACACACCTTGGTGAGT
The DNA here is from genome assembly GCA_947471745.1 of Closterium sp. Naga37s-1. Classification (NCBI taxonomy): domain Eukaryota; kingdom Viridiplantae; phylum Streptophyta; class Zygnematophyceae; order Desmidiales; family Closteriaceae; genus Closterium; species Closterium sp. Naga37s-1. Next base: position 1,708,341 of record CANJKZ010001148.1, read on the forward strand.
GCGGTGCCACGGGCCTCCACAGCTGCTTGCAGGTCAATCACCATCTGACGGAGAAGATCTGATAACAGGCTCAACGTGGGGCCCTGATGCTGCCACGTGGCAGTGGAGAGAGTTTGGGGAGAGTAGAAGAGAGAGTGGGAACGTTAAGAAGCGATAGACAGTGGGGCATTATGATTGTGTTGTGGGTATGGCATGGGACGGATGCTCTCATATCATTTCAGCATATGGTGACGGTGGAAGAGGAGGGCATGGCAGGCAGAAGGATGGATGATATAAGAGATGTTTGCAGGCACCTGGCGAATCACCTGGTGTTTGCAGGCACCTGGCGAATCACCTGGTGTTTGCAGGCACCTGGCGAATCACCTGGTGTTTGCAGGCTCCTGGCGAATCACCTGGTGTTTGCATGAAACTGACGAATTACCTGGTGCTTGGAGGTGGCAGGTAGCAGGAAACCTTTGAAGGAGACGAGAGAGCGAAGGTACGACATCAGGTTGGCTCTCACTCTCAGCACTCCCTCCTCCGTCGCATGCTCCTCCTGACAGGCATGCACAAATTATGGGGGTATAAGTGGATGTGAAGACGGGAGCGCACGTGAGAGAGTGAGAAGGGAGTGGTAGCGGAAGGATGGCTGATGAGTTTGAACTGCAACACTCCCTCCATCCCTCCCCACCACTGCATGCCCTTTCTGCAACTCAGACTGCGTGGTGGGAAGGGGTGAAGGGGCAAGAGGGATGAGATGGAGGTGTGTGCGATGGGATGGGAGGATGATGAATCGCAAAACAGCAAAAACAGAAGAAAAAAAAAACAGCACATGCTGCAGCAGCAGAGGAGTGAAACAAGACGGCATATGAGCCAATCCTAGAGTCAAAGACTGATCACAAAACACCAAATATGGCACCGGATGCTGCTGCTGCTGCTGCTGCTGCTGCTGCTGCATGCAGCAGCAGTAACAGCGCAAGCAGCACACCAGCGCACCTCGGGCACGAGCAGGGAGAGCGAGATCCCGCCGATCTCCCCCGCACGGTCCTCCTCCTCTCTGGCCATGCGCTGCCGCACGTACTTCACACGGCTCTCCCCATCACCCACGCTGTATGCTGCTGCTGCGCGCAGCATGAGGCCGCGCAGCCCCTCCAGCTGAGATGGGTTGGCCCAGAGAAGGGCCTGGAGTAGCGGGAGGGATGGGGAAGGAGATGGAGAGGGGGACTCAAGCAGCATGAGGCCATGCATTCCCTCCAGCTGGGCGGGGTTCGCCCAGAGAAGGGCCTGGAGTAGCGGAGGGAGACAGGGAGGGACGGGGAACGAGCAAGGGCGAACTCCACAATAAGAAATATTTTATGATTGGAGATTAATAGCAGGCGGGCTAGCAGTAGATGGGAGCGCGAGGAGGAGATGGGGGAGACATTCGAGTGGGAGGAGGCAGGCAGAGCAGAGGCAGGTACCCCTTGGGGTGCGAAGGAGGGCCGCGTAGCACATATAATAGAACCCAACCCACCCGCGAGAGGAAGGCGGTGGAGAGGGAGAGCAGCAGCAGGTCGGTGGGGTTGCAGGCGGGCGAGCGGTCCTCCAGCAGGCGGGAGAGCATGGCCTCGTGGTGTAGGGCGAACTGCACCAGCTGTGATGCCACGTCTGCTTTTGACTGCGTGGGTAGGACCAGAGAGGCAGAGGGGCAGAGATGCAGAGATGCAGAGGGGCGAGAGAGATGCAAGGGTCAGAGGGGTGAGAGAAGGGGAGTGAGAGGGATGCAAGGGGGATGAGAGAGCAGCAGAGCATGCGCGGCATGAGAGCATGGGGTCATGGTGCAAGGCGAAATGCACTAGCTGTGATGCCACGTCTGCCTTGGACTGTGTGTGCGGGGAGAAGGGGAGGGAGAGGTGCAAGGGGGATGAGAGAGCAGCAGAGCAGGCACAAGAGCGTGGGCTTGTGGTGGGCTGCAAACTGCAGCAGCTGTGATGCCACGTCCACCTTTGAATGTGGCAGAGGGGCAGAAGGGTGAGTGAAAGGTGAGAGGTGCAACCAGATGGATCTGCTCCGCAAGGAGAAGCAGCCGCAGAGTGCATCCATAGTGGCAGGCAGGAAACTCACAGTGGCATCAAATGGACTCTTGAGTCGTCTTTCCAAATGTTTTTCCATGTCAACCCACTTTAATTCTGAGGCGCCGTCACTTAAGTATTCGTAGGAGCATGCTACTCAAAGCGGCATCAAGAGGGTCCTTGAGGTGCCTTCCACCCCATTCAAAATCCACGTGAACTGAGACAAATCTTGAGGCTACAGGCAGGCAGTCCTACCTACTCAGGAGGAGCATGCCGACTCACAGTGGCGTCGGAAGGCGTTGCGTGCGGCGAGAGCGAGTCGGCGGGCGGGGCGAGGGTAGACGAATCTTGAGGATACGGGCAGCACAAGGGACTCACAGTGGCATCGGAGGGTGCTGCGTGTGGGGAGAGCGAGGCGTCAGGCGGGGCGAGCGTGGAGAGGGCGAGCAGGAGGCGCAGCACGGGGGCAACGAGGTGGGCGAAGCAGAGCGACTCAGATGGGACGTCCAGTGATGAGAGCCCCACTGGGGTGGGCGCGAGGTAGGATGATTCCTGGAAGGTGGAAGGTGAGGTGGTGGGGTGGTGTTACAGGGTTGGAAAAAAAGCAGGAAAGAGAGTTGGGCACAGAACAAGGATATGAGCTATGGGCTCAAGAATCCAGCATGGAAGAGCAGGAAGCAGCAGGTGAAGCACGGGAGCAACGTGGGCGAAGCAGAGGGACGCGGATGGGACGTCCAAGGATGAGTGACCCATTGGCGTGGGCGCCAGGTAGGATGACTCCTGGGGGGTGGGAGGTGAGGTGGTGGGGTGGTATTAACGGGGGTGGAATAGGCACGAAAGAGAGCCGGGCCGAGAACAAGAATGTGCGATGTGGGTTCAGAGATGCAGCTGGCGCCGAACGGGGGCGATGAGGTGCGAGTAGCACTGGGATGGGGGGGGCTGGGCTGGGTACGAGAGACCCATTGGGTCGGGCGTGCGGCGAGTTGGGCAGAAACCTTTGACCTCGCACAATAGAATGGCAGTCAACATTGAGAAGCAGCCCCTGCCGTTCCATGAATAGCGCAATCGCAGGTCAGGGATTGCAGCGCTCACAGAGACAGGGGCGTCGAGCGAGGGGCAGGCGGCCATGGCGCGGAGGAAGCCCGCGTTGAGCAGCAGCAGCAGCCCCTGGCGCCCCGTGGAGGCTGCGATGGAGAGGAGCAGTGAGAGGCGCGCCTCCGTCACGAACGCCTGGCGCTGGGCGTCGGCCGAAGGCAGTAGGAGCACCTGAGAGAGGGGGATAAGCGGGGAAAGGAGAGGAGAAAGATGAGGGTGTAGTATGTAAGAACTCCAGGAGCAGGGAATGGTCAAGCTGTGCAGAGTGTACTTGAAGCAAGATGCTTCAATAACTTGACTGTTACAGCACACTTCGACCTTCCACCACATGCCGCATGCCCACCTCTGAGATCCCCTTGCTGACGTCAGCTATGCACGCCTGCACCATTCCATGCGCCTGCATCTGACTCAGCACAGCTGCTGCTGACGTGGACGCCACCGCCAGCGCTGACGTCATCCCCGGCGCCAAATCCGGCAGCCGCCCAAATCCAATCGGCAGATTCTGATTCTGCCCACCGCCCAGGGATTGCGCAAAGATGCTCCGGTGGTCCCGTCCAGCTGTCGCGATGCCATTGGTCGGCGCCAGGCTGGCAGAAGCAGCGATTGGGTCGGCGGAGTGGGAGAGGAGGGAGGAGAGGGCGGCGAGTGCGAGGGAGCGAGTGAGGGGCGAGGGGGAGGAGGAGGCGTCGTGGGAGAGAGTGCGGATGAGAGCGGGCAGGTGGGGCGAGAGGAGGGCGTGTGTGGCTCGCTGCATCTCCCTGCGCTGCCGATCCAACTGACAGGGAAATGGGAGGGCAGGGGGGCGGGGGGGGGGGGAAGGCGGGTGAGGAGAAGCAGATAGGAAGGGGGGAGAGAGAACTTAAGAGTCGGGTGACAAGTCATCTTCATAGGGTGGTGAGGAATCCTCCTCCCTAACCCCCCTGCCCCTGCCCCCCCACCCCCAGCACGCACCATATCCAGGCAGTGCTCAGAACAAGTCCCTTTCCTCCACCCATTTTCCCAACCCCCGCCTCTCCTCGTTTCTTGCTCCCCCTTCCCTCTTGCCCCCCTTCCAGCACACGCACACCATATTCAGGGAGCGGTCAGAGGAAGTCCCTTTCCCCTCCCCTCCCCTAAAACCCCCCTCCCTCGCCCACGAACCCCCACTCCCGCCCCCCAACCCCCTCCCTTCCCCCCAGCACCCACGCACCATATCCAGGGAGCGGTCGGAGGAAGTTTCCTCCCCGGGCAGCTCCCTGAGAATGAGCGCCATGACAGCTGGTGAGATGTCCACGTCAGCACTGCGGAAGCGGCGTGCACAGATCGCGAGGAAGGTGAGGAGCGACGTGTATAGCCTGGGGGGGGAGGGGATGTGGGAGGGGGGAGGGGATGTGGGAGGGGGGAGGGGATGTGGGAGGGGGGAGGGGATGTGGGAGGGGGGAGGGGATGTGGGAGGGGGGAGGGGAAGTGGGAGGGGTGAGGGGATGTGGGAGGGGGGAGGGGATGTGGGAGGGGGGAGGGGATGTGGGAGGGGGGAGGGGATGTGGGAGGGGGGAGGGGATGTGGGAGGAGTGAGGGGATGTGGGAGGGGGGAGGGGATGTGGGAGGGGGGAGGGGATGTGGGAGGGGGGAGGGGATGTGGGAGGGGTGAGGGGATGTGGGAGGGGGGAGGGGATGTGGGAGGGGTGAGGGGATGTGGGAGGGGGGAGGGGATGTGGGAGGGGTGAGGGGATGTGGGAGGGGGGAGGGGGTGTGGGAGGGGGGAGAGAAAGGATGGAGAAGAGAGCGGATGGCACGAGAGGGAAGGAGAGGTTGGAAGAAGGGAGGGAGAGAAGCATGATAGGGTTGAGGAGAGGTATGTTGAGGTCATCATGTCATCATCACACCAGGCTTGCTCTTAGGTGAAGTGAGGTGCAGTGAGGTGCAGTGAGGTGCAGTGAGGTGCAGTGAGGTGCAGTAGACGGATCACCCCGATGAGTTCCAGGCTCTCCCACCAGTACTCGCCTCCTCCTGCTGCCCACTCACATCCTCCCACCCACTCACCTCCTGCCGCTCACTCACCTCCTCCGGAGGCTATCAGAGGAGTCCTTCCGCATGAGTGTGCCCAGCAGGTCCCTCAGCAGCCCCGTGCTCTCTGCCAGTGACACCTGCCCCCGAGCCCCCCCGCCCCCTGCTGCCCCTCCTGCCGCACTCCCCAGTCCCTCCCTGTTGCTTGCGTCGGAGAGGGAAGAGTGGCCAATCACGTCGCTCCACGTCACCTCGCCCGCGTCGTCAGAGGAGGGTGCGTCGGAGGAGGAGGAGGAAGGGGAGGAGGAGGAGAGGTGCTGCAGCTGGAGGAATGCCACTAGGACGACCTGGGGAGAGAGGAGAAGAGGGGAGAGAAAGGGAGGAAAGAGAAAAAGGAGGGAGGCACATGGCTTCTGAGCGGAGTGGAGGAGGAGGACAGGTGCTACAGTTGGAGGAACGCCACTAGGACGACCTGGGGAGAGTAGGAGCGGAGGGGAGAATAGATGAGGTGAAGAGATGGCGGAGTATGGCATGTGAGTGATGTGTGTGTGGCACACATGCGGGGAGTGCTAGAGCTGGCAAAAACCACGAGGTCAAGAAACTGGGAAAAGAGGGGTTAAGTGGTGGCGTGGATACGGTTTGAAAACAGGGGACAAGATGCACCTATATACTGTTGTAGCCTGAAAAGAAAGGATATGGCAGGCAAAAGAGCAATTTAGCTAGTTCCCTGCGGCATTCACTACCTGGGAAACGGGCTTGGCGAGGGAGAGGGGAATGTGAGGCGCGGCGATGGCTCTCAGACACGCGGAGAGCAGCCTGCAGGGGGGGGAGCGAGCAGGGGGAAGGTAAGCTCAGCATCGTACATTTCGGAAAAGGGAGTGCTGACATGACAAGGAAGCACCGATGAGAGAAAGATTGGGAAAAACAAACCCACACACACACACACCCACACAACACATACTTGAAAACTAGAGGGAGAGTGGGTGGGACAGCCAGGCATGGCATAAATCCCGAACTCGCTAGTCACTGCAGCAACGCCTCCAGCCTGGCATGTGGTCGCAGGCAGCAGATCAAATTCTCGAGACAGTGCCATCTACAGCAGCTGCGCCATGCCAGAGCCACGTGCTGCTGCGCTGCTATTTTTGCAGCGCCTCAAAACTAGATTGAACTAGCCCCAACTCACTGCAACAATGCTTCCAGCCGGGCATGTGGTGGCAGCAGATCAAATCTTCGAGACAGTGCCATCTGCAGCAGCTGAGCCCACGCCAGAGCCACGTGCTGCTGGGCTGCTGCCTCCTCCTCCACTCGGTTGCGCTGCCACACGAACCTCAACGCCTCCCTCACTGCCTCCTGCCGCACCTCTGCCGAACCTGCTGCCGAGCCTGTCACCCCCAGGTTCGGGCCTGGCAGGAACGGTGCTCCCGGACCTCGCTGTGCTTCGACCACGGCAAACCTCTGAAGGCCAATCCAAGCCGTGCCATGCCATGCCATGCCATGCCATGCACAAAAGACAGGGTAAATGTGAAGAGGAGTTTGGGGAAGCGGACACTTGACAGCACCGCTACTGGACCAATGATGTCAAAATAGGGAAAATCGGAAAGATTTTAAGTGAGAGGGGTGGATGATTTCGTGAGAAAAGTGGGGGTGTGGAAAGGGGTGCCGAGGGACAGTATGGGAGAGAATTGAAACGAGTATGAACGACCAACGCCAACACGCACCTGGGTGAGGATGTGTGAGAGAGCTCGCAGGTCCACAAGCCGATCACCCCTCTCATTCACTTCAAACACTCCCCCCTCCGCCACCGCTGCTGCCGTCCCCAGCAGCTCCTCCAGCTGCCGCGGCGTAGAGGGGGGGGGAGAGAGGAGGGTAGATGGGGGCGTGGATGGTGAGGTGGGGGGGTAGTAGGGGGCAACAATCGTTCCTTCACACTCCCAACATGCTCCTATCCGCCACTGCTGCTGCCACGTGTGCAACGGAGCGAGGTATGGACGGGCCTCTGGTTGGTCGTCAGACATGGTGGATGCGATGCGAGTAGCCACACCACACCACGCTCATGCCACTTGGGTGGGACCCAAGGAGCTCACCTGCAGCTGCTGCCCTTCCTCACCTGCAGCTGCTGCCCTTCCTCACCTGCAGCTGCTGATGCACGGCAGCAATGTGTGGTGGGAACTTGGGAGAAACGTCGGGCAGGGCGAAGAGAAACAACTCCAGCAGCTGATTGGCCTGGGGGATGCAGTTGGGGCAGGTGGAGGGGTGGGGAAGGGAAGGGGAGGATGGAGCAGACGGGAAAGGGCGAAAGGGAAGAAATAGGTGGCAGTGGGATGAGGGTTTGCAGTGGCTTGGCATGGGAAACAAGTGAGAAGTGCGAGGAGCTTCTCAGAGAAGGTACTACAAGATGCGGGCGAGAGGAACACAATACAGGCAGCTGCGTTTATTGGAAGGCAACAAAATCTTCAGGCTTTGCCCAGTCCACAGTGGTACTGCTTGCACTTTCTCAGACAAATGAATGTTGTTGTGACTCACCCCCAGCACGCCTCCCCTTGCACCCTCCGCCTGCTGCTCCCCTCCTCCCCACACCACCAGCGCACCACTCCCCCCCTCCCCAGCCCCCACTCCTTCCTCTGCCCCTCCCATACCCCCGTCCGCCATGAACAGTGCCGACAGAATCTGCCGGCAGATCTCCAGTTGCCGCCCTGCGGTGGCGGAATGGGCGGCGTGGTGGGAGTGGTGGTGCTTGTGGGTGTGCGCGGCAGGGGCCGTTGTGTGGAGGGCCAGGGCGAGCAGCTTCAGCAGCCACGCGCGCTGCAGGGAGGGGCGAGGGTTGTAGAAAAGAGGCAAGGGAGAAGAGTGAGTGAGGATTTAGAAGTGTTTGGAGGGGGAGATTGGGGAGGGACAGTACAAGAGAACAGGGAAAATACGATGCTGCTTAAGAAAACGCATGGAAACACACAGACAGAGTCACCGTGGGTCATGCATGCGAGGTGCAGGCAGGGTACACGTGAATTGACTGACGATACTCGTGAGAGCATAAACAACCATCCTGCCCAATGACCCGTCACCACACTGGGGTCCTGCTCACAGCCCACCTCACAGCCCAAATCACAGTTACCACACTCTGAGACGTCTCCAAACTCGTGGTTTCCAAAGGTCGGCCTTAGGTTTGGCATTCATGCAGCACAGCACAGCTCACTCACCCCATTACCACAGCTCACTCACCCCATTACCACACCTCACTCACCCCATTACCACACCTCACTCACCCCATTACCACACCTCACTCACCCCATTACCACACCTCACCTCATGCAGGGCTGCCACGCGGTGACTGGGGCTGCTGCTACGACGGGGCAGCGGCGCTGTGAGCGCGGAGGAGAGCAAGGGAGCGAAGAAGCTCAAAGGCTTCGCCTGCAGCAGCACTGCTGTGGGTGCTGATGTGGCGGGGTCGGCTGCCAGGTGGTAGAGCACTCGCACGCTCATCTCACGCAGGCGCGCTAACCGCAGGCTGACACGTGGCGCGGTGGCGGCGTCTGATTGGTCGGCGTCGGTGTCGCCGTCTGCTCCTGTGGAGAGCACAAGGTCGAGGAGAATGCGGAGGGCGCTGGTGGGGGTTGTGGAGGGGGAGTGCGTGGGTGGGTAGATGAGGGTAGTGGTGCGGTGTGGTGAGAATGGTGGCAAGATGGAGTTTAGAAGGGATGGGTGGGAGTTGGATGATGAAAGTTGGGTTGGAGATTGGAATTCATGCCATGTGGTTGACACAAAACATGTGCTGATCAGTGATGCAAAACATGTGCTGATCATTGATGCAAAACATGTGCTGATCATTGATGCAAAACATGCGGTGCAAGAAAGAAAACGACTTGTGCAGTGATCCACTCAGGAGCTCAACTCAACGCTGTAGCGCCGTCCGTGCCCACCTGAAGCGGCGGTTGGGCTGCAGCACGGAGGCAGCGAGCGGCCTGTCCACATCGAACCCCAGCAGCATGTGCGCCAGTGTGGGGGGCTGCCTCCTTAATGATGCCAGCAGCAGCTGGGAGGGGAGAGAGGGGGGGAGAGGCGAGGAGAGAGCGAGGTGGGAGAGCAAATCAGGGAGCATAGGTGGCTTTTGAGTCGCCTTAGGAGGTAAACAGGCAGCGAAGGGCCTGTCCACATCGAAGCCGAGCCCAGCAGCATGTGCGCCAGCGTGGGGGGCACAGCAGCATGTGCGCCAGCGTGGGGGGCACAGCAGCATGTGCGCCAGCGTGGGGGGCACAGCAGCATGTGCGCCAGCGTGGCACAGCAGCATGTGCGCCAGCGTGGGGGGCACAGCAGCATGTGCGCCAGCGTGGGGGGCACAGCAGCATGTGTGCCAGCGTGGGGGGCACAGCAGCATGTGCGCCAGCGTGGGGGGCACAGCAGCATGTGCGCCAGCGTGGGGGGCACAGCAGCATGTGCGCCAGCGTGGGGGGCTGCCTCCTTAGCGACGCCAGCAGCAGCTGGGAGGGGAGGGAGGAGAGCACAGCAGGGAGCATAGGTGACTTGTGAGTCGCCTGAGGACGCAAGAGGCAGCGAGGGCCGTGTCCATGCAGAGTGCTGTTGAGACGTCTCAAAAGCACCCTCATTTCACATGTCTATGCAGAGCCTGAGAAGCACGTGCGCCGGTGTGGGGTGCTGCCTGCGTAGCGACGCCAGCAGCAGCTGCGAGGGGAGAAAGGTAAACAACAGAGAGGAATTTAAGCACAGCAGGTGCATCGCACAGGAGAACCAAGGACAAAAGTAGTCACGTGGAGGCCACAGAACCGCTTGTTCACCTTGCATTGCTACGGTGCTGCCAGTTATTGAGTACAGTCCCGCTGCACTCACCTGGAGAATGAGGGTAGCGCAGTCTGTCTGCTCGCTGCCCTCCTCCCCGCCTTCTTCCTCCCCACCATCCACAGTCACACCACCATCGCCACCACCAGCGCTCTCTACAGTCACGGAACTAGCGCTGACGTCAAGGCACTCTGCAAAGTCCTCCACCAATCGCTGCACCATGCCCGCCTCCAATGCCATCGCGACAAGTGGCACGCCACGCGCACTGCATGTCACAGGGGCAAGGGAAGAGGGGATGGATGAAGGAGATGAGGAGAAATAAGGAGATGAGGGGGCGTGGTAGCTGGGGATGCTCTTGATATGGAAACATCACATCACAAGGAGAGCACATATCCCAGTGCAAACACCCACTGTTGATTCAACCGCTTCTTATGGCTCGCGATTCAACCAAGACGTCACAAAGCCGTGAGGCAGGCAGACGCTCAGCTCAACCATTAGCAACAGTCACCTGAAGACGCTCGTGAGCTCGATCGCCGACCGTTGGATGGCATCCGACGGCTGGTAGCGCACGAAGGACATGACAGCTGTCACGAGCGCCACGTCCTCCGCGAGCACGAGGTGCAGCAGACGCACGGCGGGCTGCCAGGTGTCGGCCAGCGATTGGTCGAGGGAGAGCGCGAGCAGCAGCAGGCGCAGGCAGGCGGCGACGGTGTCTTCGAGGGCGAATGAGAGCGCCTGGGGGCGCAGGGCGCGCTCCTCTAGGAGAGAGTCGGGGCCCGCTGAGATGATGGCGATGATGTTGCGCAGAGCTGGGCCTGCTGATAGGAAGTCCTGTGGGAGTGGGGAGAAGGAGTGGGGGGAGGATGGGGAAAGAGAGGGGGGGAACAATGTCCTGTGTTGAGGGGGGGAACGATGTCCTTGAGGGCAAATGAGAGGGCGAGGAGCAGGCGCAGGCAGGCAGCGACGGTGTCTTCGAGGGCGAATGAGAGCGCCTGGGGGCGCAGGGCGCGCTCCTCTAGGAGAGAGTCGGGGCCCGCTGAGATGATGGCGATGATGTTGCGCAGGGCTGGGCCCGCTGATGGGAAGTCCTGTGCGGGGGGAAGGGGGAGGGAGAAGGAGGGGGAGGGGAGGGCCGTAAGGGGGAGTCACTTTTGAGAGACTTCAAAGAGACTCCAATATGGCGGCGTCAGTGTCTTGGAGAGCAAAGCGCCAGCGGGAGGGTGCAGCACGCGCTCCTCTAGAAGGGCGCCGGGAGAAGTGAGGGAGGGAGAATTGCTGGCCGGGCAAGGGGCACACGGTGGGCAAGGGGCACACGGTGGGCAATGGGCACACGGTGGGCAATGGGCACACGGCGGGCTCTAGAGGGGCTGGCTGGGTTGCAAGTTGTGGCGATGAAGGTGTGGGCTCTTGGTTCACTGGCGCAGGCAGGTGCGCAGTGCAGTGCAGGCGAAAGCAACGCAAACTGGTCTGGGTGTGAGCTGCACGCACGGCCTGCCTCTGGGTGTGAGCTGCACGCACGGCCTGCCTGCCTTGCCTACGGTCCTACCTACCCACCCACCTTCATCAGCAGCAGTCCCGGTGTAGCGCCAGCTGGCAGCAGCCCATTGGCTGAAGAGGAGGAAGCAGCAGAGAGCGCAGCGAGCGAAGGGGCAGTGGGGAGGGGGGAGCGTTGCAGGAGGAGGAGGGCGAGGTGGAAGAGGGAGAGCGAGGCGAGCAGCAGCTGCCACATCTCGTCTGCCTTGGCGTACACGCGGCGAGTGTACGGCACAAACACACTGCTGGTCACGAACCGGAAGTAGTCGAGGAACCTGTGAGGGGGGTGGAGGAGGTGGGAGGGGTGACACCGTGAGTACGGGAAGCGGACGGGAGCAGCCTGGAATTGGCAGGTAATGGGATCGGTGATGCATGAAGGAGACAGCAAAACCGACAAACAACTGACAAAACAAAGAAGAAGAGGAAGGAGCGTTGCGAAACTAGAAAGGGTAAGGGCATGCAGCACGACTCTTGAGTTGACTCAGAAAAGTAAAAAGTTATGACGGCATGTGCAATGCAGCATGCAGGGAGTGTGAAAGACCTGGCGGGGCGGGAGAGGGGGTCGAGGGCGAGTAGTGTGTTGTGCAGGCGCAGGAAGGAGAGCGTTGACGGATACTCCTCCACCCTCGCCTCCACCTCGCTCAGCTCCATGCCCATGTCGTATGGAGCTGTGGAGGGGCGCTGCTCAGGGAGAGGGGGGTGGTGTGGTGGCGGGGCATGGCATAGAATTAGCATTGCACACAGAAAAGTGCAGCGCAGGGAGGGATACTCCTCCACCCTGGCCTCCGCCTCGCTCAGCTCCATGCCCATGTCGTAGGGGGCTGTGGAGGGGCGCTGCAGGGGCAGGGAGAGGGGAGGAGGGCAGTGGGACGGTACAGGGTAAGGGTCACACTGCCTTGGATTATGGAACAAGCAGTGTGGCACAGCATGGAGAGAGAGGAGAGAGGTGCCCTCCACCTCGCTCAACTCCATGCCCATGTCGTATGGCGCTGTGGAGGGGCGCTGGAGCGGCAGGGTGACGGGGAGAGGGAGGCATGGCACACAGTAAGGGTCACAGGCTATGAAACAAGCAGTGTGGCACACCATGGAGAGAGGGGTATTCATCCACCCTCGCCTCCACCACGCTCAACTCCATGCCCATGTTGTAGGGGGCTGTAGAGACATGCGCACACCCACACACGCACACGCACGCACACACATGATACATGCATACACTCACACACGCACGCACACACACACACATGATACATGCATACACTCACACACGCACGCACACACACACACACACATGATACATGCATACACTCACGCACGCACGCACACACACACACACACACATGATACATGCATACACTCACACACGCACGCACACACACACACACACATGATACATGCATACACTCACGCACGCACGCACACACACACACACACATGATACATGCATACACTCACACACGCACGCACACACACACACACATGATACATGCATACACTCACACACGCACGCACACACACACACACACATGATACATGCATACACTCACGCACGCACGCACACACACACACACACATGATACATGCATACACTCACACACGCACGCACACACACACACATGATACATGCATACACTCACACACGCACGCACACACACACACACACATGATACATGCATACACTCACGCACGCACGCACACACACACACACACACATGATACATGCATACACTCACACACGCACGCACACACACACACACACATGATACATGCATACACTCACGCACGCACGCACACACACACACACATGATACATGCATACACTCACACACGCACGCACACACACACACACATGATACATGCATACACTCACACACGCACGCACACACACACACACACATGATACATGCATACACTCACGCACGCACGCACACACACACACACACACACACACACATGATACATGCATACACTCACACACGCACGCACACACACACACACACACACACATGATACATGCATACACTCACACACGCACGCACACACACACACACACACATGATACATGCATACACTCACACACGCACGCACACACACACACACACATGATACATGCATACACTCACACACGCACGCACACACACACACACATGATACATGCATACACTCACGCACGCACGCACACACACACACACACACATGATACATGCATACACTCACACACGCACGCACACACACACACACACACATGATACATGCATACACTCACACACGCACGCACACACACACACACACATGATACATGCATACACTCACGCACGCACGCACCCACTTACGCACGCACACACACACACATACTACACTACATGCCTGTTGCTCCTCCAGAGTTGTAGAAGCCGCAGGCGGCAAGTCATAGAACTCTTCCAGCGCCCACACGCACACACAGAGGAGCCATACACGCACACGGGCATACCCACGCACGCGCGCACACACACACAATACATGCCTGTTGCTCCTCCAGCGTCGCAGAAGCTGAGGGCGGCAGGTCATAGAACTCCTCGAGCGCCCATGTGCGTGCCGCCAGCGCTGCCGCCGCCGCCCCCGTCAGCCCCGCCGCTGCTGCCGCCAGCGCCATCAAATCCCCTGCTGCCGCCCCACCAGCAGCAGCAGCACCTGCACCACCCCCTCCTGCCACGGCAGCAGAACCAGCAGCAGCGGCTGTGGTGGTGAGCGCAGCGACGGTGGCGGGGGCGCCGAGGAAGGCAGCGATGGCGGAGCGCAGGGCGCCCTTGAGGGCGGGGGGGACGGCGGCGTGGGGGAGCAGGCGGAAGAGCGAGTCAAAGAAGGCATCGGAGAAGAGGCGCGTGCGCAGGGGCGCAGGGGAGTGGCGCAGCACCTGGTGCAGACACGTCAGGTACGCCTCGAGGACGGCTGTGTCTTCCGGGGGGAAGAGGGAGGTGTGGTGCTGGTGCTGGTGGTGCTGGTGCTGGTATGGCAGAGAGGGGTCCTGAAAGGCTTGGTGCAGGCAATCGTCGTATGCCTGGGAGGGGAGAGGGGGGAAGGACAGAGAGGCGTCTGATTGTGAGATGGGCGAGGGTTCTTTAATGTGAGAGCTGTGTTGGGTAGTGGAGTGCAGTTACCAGTAATGACACTTATGAAACTGCAACGCAGTCAGTTCAGCATAACATAACATAGTATAATACAGACAGGCCTGCTGCAATGATTGCATCGCACCTGCAATGATTGCACCTCACCTGCAATGATTGCATCAGCGCATGCCAGCTGACTGATCGCAGATGCCGCCCATTCATGAGCTCGTGAACCTGCCGAGAACCTTCCTCTCCTGTGGCCTGCACATCACATGGCACACGTGGTGAAACAGGAAGTCACAGAGAAGCTACGTGGGTGCGGAAGGAAACCAATCCACAATGCCTTCCTCTCACTCAATCTCCCCCGTGCCACTCCAATCCACAGCGCCTGAACCAGCAGGTTCAAGCACTCCCCCACAAAAGCAACCAACCTCCCTGCTCTCCTCCCTCACGCCCGCCCAGACCACACTTCAAACTGCCACGCACTTCCCCCCAACCCCAACCCACCATCGTCTTTCCCTCCCATGCGCCCCTTTCCTTCAATCCCCTTCCCACCCACCCCCTCCCCTGCAGCTGGCCCAGCAGGTTCAGAAATGAGACCAGAAAGGCAGCCCTCTTGCTCTCATCCCACATGCCTTGCCTTGCTGCCACACCACATGATAACATGAAGATTCTGGCACTCATGGCCCACCCAGTTCCCACCACAACAACATCATTCTTCCCTCCCATCCTTCCATCCCCTCCATCCCTCTCTCTCCCCCCTCCACTCCCCTCCACCCCACTCCCCACCTACCAGCTGGCCCAGCAGGTTCAGAAACGCCACCAGCGACGCCGCCCCTCTGTGCTCCTCGCCCACGTACATCACAAACTGCCAAAGCACGCCGCCCCCCCCCATCAGCTCCGGCTGGCGCGCATACACCGCCCCCACCAGCTGCAGCAGCCCCAGATACGCCCTCCCCCTCACTGCCACCTGCTCCTGTGCCTCTGCCTCCTCCCTCTGCTGCTGCCTCTGCTCTCTCTCGTCTTCTTCCTCTAAGCTTCGAGCCACGCCACGCCCCATGCTGTGGGGGTACGCGCCAGCTAAGCGCGCAACCTTGTCCACGTCAGCATGAGCTGGACGGCCGGATGATGACGTGGCGGGGAGGAAAGGGAGGGAGAGGGAGGCGTGGCGCAGCTCCCGGATTCGCTCGCGCGTGATTGGCTGGAGGAAGAAGGACGAGAGGAGCTTGTGGGTGTAGACCATATAGGTGAATGTTAAATCCTCATCATCATTTTCAAACACCGCAGATGACAACACGTGCTGCAGCAGCAGCGTCGTGGCACTTAACAAAGTCTCGTCTTTTAAACACTCCCGAGCCACTGCCACCTCATCCCCAACCACCTCCTCTCCCGAACCTCCTGCCACAAGGGCCGCCGCTGCAACCGAGCCTCGGGCGGACGTTCGGGAGGGGGAGAGGCTCGGGGCGGAGAAGGCTGGGAGGGTGCTGGTGTTGGCTAGGAAAACCGCCCAGGCGAGGCGAATGACAGAGATGACGTCATCAGGTGCAGGGGGGGTGAGGGGCGAGGAGGAGGGTGGGGAGGAGGTGGAAGCAGAGGGGGAGGGCTGAGGCGGGAGGGAGAGTGGGCCGGACTGGAATGGGACGAGGGCGTGGGAGGATGCAGGGGCAGTGGGGGATGGTGTTGCCTTGAGAACCTGAAATTGGGAAGGGCAGACAGACACACAGACATAGAGTGCAGGGAGGTGATGGGAAGAGGGGAAATGGGAGGTAGACATGAGCAACGGGCGAACACCGAACATGTTCGCCCGAACCTCCACGAACATGTCTTGTAGGCGAACCGAACATGTTCGGCTCGCCCGAACATTTTTTTGGCGATTTTAGGTGTTCGGTGTTCGTGATAGGGGGGCGAACACTGCATGTTCGGGGCGAACCCGAACATGTTGGAGGTTCGAGAGTGTGTTTTCAGTGGGCCAGCTCCTCCCTCGTGGCCTCCCTCCCCACCTGTCCGAACATCGAACATGTTCGGCTCAGCCAAGCTTGTTGAGATTCAGAGCACACCGCTGGCAGTCACAGTACACTGCTCACAACCACAACAGACTGCCATCACTGGAACGAAGAAAGGCAGCAGCAGCACTCTCTGCTCACTGCTCTGCTCAACTCCCAATAGCCCCACACCCCACTTGGAGTGATGCCTTGTGTCGCGGCCCCTCAATGTCGACCAATGTCGCCTCGCTATGGTCGACCAATGTCGCCTCGCTATGGTCGACATTGAGGAGCCACGCCACGACACAGAGAGGCGTGCATCCTGGCAGGCGGGCGGGCAGCAGGAGGCGCCTTAGAGATTCAACAGGCAAACTCACCAATCGGCTGAACTCCTTGCGGAACGCCTCGTTGGGCGCCAGCACAGCAGGCAGGGCCGCAGAGGGGGAAGGAGATGCAGGGGCAGCAGAAGAAGGCGCAGCCGCCCCCCCAGGTCCCCCAGCCCCCCCAGCAGCAGAGGCAGCGGCGGAGGAGGGGGAGGCGAGGGAGTCAGAGAGCAGGGTGTGCAGCAGCGCGAACATGAGCGTGTAGGTGATGTGGAGCGCCACTGCTGCTGTGGCAGTGCTGGCAGTAGACGGCGTGGGTGAGGGGGCAGCAGGGAGAGAGAATGGCGCCGGGATGGGGGGAAGGGCGAGGGCGGTGGAGGAGGGGGAGTGGGAGGAGGAGGTAGCAGCGGACCAATCACGGGCGGCGTCTTGCAGCAACTCGAAGAGCTCCTTGGCCTCCTTGGGGTCTGGGGAGGGGAGTACAGAGCAGAGGGAAGAAGCGCGGAAGACGGGAAAGGACAGTGGGATGGAGAGGAGGGGGGGAAAGAAACATCAGGGGAGAACCAGGTGGCACGCAGCGGGTACTGATGCAGCTGAGGGGCTGAACTGTCCTGCAACATCTCGACGAGTTCCTTGGCGTCCAACAGCGGGGTCTGTGGAGAGCAGAGCAGAGAAGACGGGCCAATGGGCGGAGGGGGAAGTGAGGAACGGACGTAGGAAGGGAAGAACTGGTGATAAAGGAAAGCAGTCCAAAGAAAAGCACGGTGCACGCTGCACGCAGAGCGTGAGGAGGTATTGAGAAAAGAAGTAGTGGCAAGAGGAGCAGCAGGAGGAGCAGCACGTGCAGCAGGGAGCAGCACGGACCGAGTCGGCAGAGCAGGCATGAGAGCGCCACGCACTGAGCCACCAGCAGCCTCTCCCGCTGCACCACATCCCCCCGCCTCGCCAGCAGCCCCCTCCCGTCCATCACATACTCCCCCACTCCCCCCGCTCCCCCCCCTCCGCCTCCCCCTCCCCCCTCCCCTCCCCCAGGCACCGGCGACGCCCCAGCAGGGGGAGCAGCCCCAGCCACCACGAGGGTCAGGCTCGGCGAGCCCGAACCAGAGGCGTCGGGTCGGTTGAGCTCCCGAAGCAGGCGGAAGAGGCGGGCGGTGAGGCCTGATTGGAGGAGGGAACGCAGGTAGCGGCGCACGTGGTTGAGCAGTAGGGGGTCTGATGCACTGTCGCCCACCACTGCCACCTGTGTGGGGGGGAGAGGGGAGGAGCAAGAGGGTGAGGTGAGGAGAGAGAAGGGGGAGTGAGCGCAGTTAGCAACGCACGTGGTCGAGGAGTAGAGGTCTGATGCACTATCGTCCACCACTGCCACCTGCGTGAGAGGGAGGAATGTGGGAGGAGAAGAACGTGGGGAGAGGCGGAGGAGAGGGGGGCGAAAGTGAATTGAGAGTTGGGGAGTGAGAGAAGGTAGCGGTGCACGTGGCCTAGCAGTAGAGGGTCTGTGGTGCTGTCTCCCACCACTGCCACCTGCATGTGTGAGCGGGGGCCCGGGGGGAGTGTGAAAGGGAAAGAAAGTGAAGAACGTGGGTGGAGACGAAGGAGAGAGGGCGGGCGGGAGGGAGGGAGGGGGGAAGGGACGAAAGATGGGGGAGAGTTGGGACGCTGGGAGCCGTAGCTGCAGGTTCAGGGTTTATGGTTTAGGGCAAGTCACCTCAAAACACTGAACACACAGAAGGAAGAGAGGATGGCGAGATCCGGTCTCCTCCATACATGACAAGAGAAAATGACAGAGACAGACGACTAGTTTTGAGGCGCCTCAAAACTGACGAAATCTGGTCTCCATAGCATGACAAGAGAAAATGACAGAGACAGACGAGGAGGACGGACCTTGGTAGGCAACAGGGACACAAGAGACGAATTCTGAAAGCCGGATGCAATGGGGGGAGGACACACCTTGAGGAGGAGGCGGGGGGGGTCGCACCTTGAGAAGGAGGCGGGGGGGGTCGCACCTTGAGAAGGAGGAAGAGCGTGGAGAGCAGCGCTCGCCTCTCTGTGAACCACAACCCCGCTGCCAGGCGTACCACGTCACTGTCTGCCCGCCCCGCTATGCCCCACTGTTAGGGAGTGTGTGTGATGGGCATGAGAGTGAGTGTGATGAGTGGGGGGGGTTGGGTGGGAGAAAGAGGGTACTTAGTGAGCCTCTCTGTGAACCACAGCCCTGCCGCCAGACGCATCACGTCACTGTCCGCCCTCCCCGCTATGCCCCACTGCCGGTGACAGTGAGAGTGGGCGTGGGAGTGTGCATAATGGGCATGCATACGAGTGAGTGGATGAGTGACTGAGTGCAACAGGATTGCATGTTTGACGAGTTGTTCAGGAGCACGCCTGCTGGCAGCCGCACATGACAGTGGCCGCGCTCTTAGCTCAGCTGTAATGCATTGCAAGGGAATAACAAGTCAAGGGGTCGAATAGGGTCCGCAAGTTGTATGCTCGCGGCTCTTGAGGTAGATGCAATGCGAGGCGAAAAGAGAATAGGAGGGGCCGGACAAGAGAGGCCACGAGACGAGACGAGACGAAGCATAAGGCTCCTCCTTGCACCGGGCGTGGATTACTTGATTGCTACGCAACGCACGCACGCACGCACATGACTGCCGTCGCCTCATTCAAAACGACCACGAAGCCTACCCTGCGGACTGCGATAAGGAATTTGTCTGGACAGGGAGAGACTGCACTCCACCGCACTGCACTGCACTGCACTGCCTCGCGCCCAGGCGTTACCTCACATCATGCCCCACACATCACTGCACATCACCGCACTCCACCGCACTGCATACCTCATGGTGTGCCGCCACGAGCAGCGCCACACAGTCCACCTCGTTGATGCCAAAGGCATCGCTCAGCTGCAGCGCCAGCTGTGGTTGGGGGAGAGGGGACAAAGGGAGGGAATGGGGGGGACGAAGGGGGTGGCAGGAAACGGGACAACGATTCAGAGGCAGGCAGCAGCGGCGCCACACAGTCCACCTCGTTGATTTCGAACGCGTCGCTCAGCTGCAGCGCCAGCTGTGGGGGCAGGCAGTGGGTGCATAGGGGGAAGGTGAAGGGGAAGGGGAAGGGGGGTTGGGGGTGATGTGGATGGAGGAGTGGCACCTCGTTGACGTCAAAGGCAACGCTCAGCTGCAGTACCAGCTGTGGGGGCAACACACAGACGGGGGGGATGGGGAAGGGAGAGGCGGAAGGAGTAAATGAGAAGGAGACAGCACTGCACTGCAGGTCCTTGGAAGGCAGCAGTGGAGTGGTGGCAGCGCAACAAGATTCCGCGCAATCACAGTCCACGCTCCACACTCCAGCCTCCAGCCCAGCATGCCCCATCCTTCACCTGCACGTTGCAACCCTCACCTGCAGGTCTCAACCCGAGACGGGAGAAGCAGCACACAGGGGGGGGGGGACACAGGCGGGGGGGAGTGAGATGGGCTCACCTGCACATCCCAGAAGGTGGGCTCACCTGCACGTCTCACCCCTCACCATCCCTCACCACCGCTCACCTGCACGTCCTTGGCGTCCAGCACAGCGGGAGGGCCGTCCGGCAGTGCCACCTCCTTGCTGCGCACCTGGGCTCGCTGCTGCTCGTCGCGCGGCTTCTTTGCCAAGAGGTTTCTAAAAGGGGACACGTGGGGACAAGGGCGCGAGGTGGGGTGGGTTGGGTTGATGCATCAGCAAACAAAGCAGCGGCACCTGCTTGCTGCGCACCTGCACGCGCTGCTGCCCCTCCCAAGGCTTGTTCACCGAAAGGTTCCTGGGCGGACCGTAAGGGGAGAGGAGGGGGGGTGGTTGTGGGCGAGGAGGAAAGGGGAGCGGAAAGGGGGGAGGAGTGGGGACAGGTGAGAGGGGAGGGTGGCGGGAGGAGGGACGTGGGTTGGGTTAATACATTAAGGACGCAAAGCAGCGGCACCTCTTTGGAGCGCACCTGTGCGCTGCTGCTCATTCCGCGGCTTCTCCACCACGAGGCTCCTGCGCAGACCGGAAGGGGAGAGGAGGGGGAATGGCCGCGGGCGAGGGGGAGGGGGGAGCGGGAAGGGGGGAGGAAGGGGAGTGGTCGCGGGCGCGGAAGAATGGAGCGCACCTGCGCGTTGCTGCTTATTCCGCGGCTTCTCCGCCAAACGGTTCCTGCGGGCGCGAACAGTCATGCATAGAGCAGAGGGGGGCTGGGCGAGAGGGGAGGGGGAGGGGAAGGGGGAGGTGGGGTGGGTGGGTGGGTGGGGGGAGAGAGGAGGCGTGGATTCTGCATCTCAGCGTTGTCGCAGCCCCAACGCAACCCTCTCGCCACCTCACACTAGGTCGAATCCAAAACCTAACGACGGAGTTTCCTGTAACCGCTGTGATTCTCGCCATAACGCGTCGCGGGCGATCGTCTACCGCCACGCGCCAATTTCACGTCACACGCCTAACGTCGTGACGTCATAAAGCTAACGTCTGACGTCATGCCTAGTGTAGTGACGTCAGACCTGAGGTCATCTTCTACGAGCGAGAGCGCGTAAAAGAGGTCGCCGCGCTGCGCTGCCGTCAGCTGCTTGCCCCGCCGGCCGTCAGGCCCCAGCGCCGCCTCCACCGTCTGAAGCACCGACCGGTAGGATACCATCGCTCCACCGTCAATGATACCTGCTAGCCGTTATCCGGTTGGCAGAGTTTTGCGATCCGACACGAATGGGCGTCGGGAAGAAGCGTTAGAAGTGGATCGCAGCTGTAATAATTTTAGAGCGTGAATACGACAAAAATAACACCAAGGGGCGGCGGCATAGTAGCGGGGTGGGAGGAGCTAGTGGAGAGATCGTAAGAAACGCATGACATCTCGCCACAGGATCGCGACGAGTGCGTCGACGACTCGCTTTAAGAAATCTATATTTTTTAGAGAAAACACACTCAAAACAGTACGTCTATATGAACATGTGTTAGGCCCCTTGGCCTAAATCCGCTAAGGAATAGCGGGGATGACTAAATTGAGGATAAACGCGGCGGAAGACTTTGGCGAAAGAGAGTGTTGGCGAAATAGGCGAAGAGGTAACTGAGTAATTGAAGAGTTGAATGAGAATTGATTGATATGAGGGAATACAAGCAAGGTTGATATAGCATGCAAGAGCAATTGTGGGAAAGTGGGTTATGGGACTAGGAACTAGAAGGCAAAGAAAGTAGAGTGCCACGTGGCACTAGGAAATCCAAGAAGATAAGGATAAGGATGGAGTTGGGAGTTACTGTGCAAAGTGAACAGTAAAACCCCCTGTAACACTACCCCCCTCCCAAGGAGGCGACGTCCGCGGCACCTGCAGACTGAAGGTACGCTTGAAGGCAAGCGTTGTCGGGAGACAGCGAGGACGAAGGAACCCAGCTGTCGTCGGCTGCATCGTAACCACGCCAACGAACCAAGAAGTCGATGAAAGAGACACCCCCCTGGAGACGGCGTCGGTGCCTGAGGATGCGCTGGATCTGGTAGTCGGGCTCGTCGGTGTCAACAGCTACCGGCAGTGGATTGCGATCACGGCCCGAGAAGGTGGCGTTGGGATCGGTGTATGGACGAAGGAGAGACACGTGGAATGACGGGTGCATGCGGAAATGAGCGGGAAGGCGAAGGCGGTATGCGACTGGACCTAGTGCGCGCTCAATGACGAATGGACCAATGAAACGAGGGCGAAGCTTGCTGTCCTGTGGCAGTCGGAGGTTGCGGCTATCCAAAAGAACACGGTCGCCGACTGCAAACGACACCTCACGACGACTGCGGTTGGTGGTGCGTGCCATGCGTGCATTTGCGAGCTCAAGGTGCTTCCTAACGTGATCATGAATGAAGGTGAGATGCTGGTGGAAGTTGTCCGCACGAGGGACTGTGGGTGTGAGATCGACACGAGTGGGGACATTGGGGTGCTGACCGTACAGTGCAAAGAACGGTGACATGCCTGTGGACGAGTGGTGCGTGTTGTTGTAGGCGAACTCGGCCATGCTCAGCTTCTTGTCCCATGCGGCTGCGTCGTGCATCGTGATGCTGCGAAGAATCTGCTCCAAGGTCTGGTTCACACGCTCGGTCTGTCCGTCTGTCTCTGGATGGTACGCAGACGACATGGCTAAGCGAGTCCCAAACAGTGCGAAAAGCTGCTTCCAGAACTTCGAAGTGAAACGAGGGTCGCGGTCTGAGATGATGGAATCTGGAACCCCGTGCAGTCGGACTACGTTATGTACGAACAGCGTCGCGGCTTCCTCTGCTGTGACCTTGCCGTGCGTGGGGATGAAGTGCGCTGCTCGAGAAAACTTATCCACTACCACGAAGATGGCGTCGTGACCCCTAACTGTGCGCGGTAAAGCCATGATGAAGTCCATCGTAACTACCTGCCAAGGGCGGTCGGGTGGTGGAATCGGCTGCAAAAGTCTTGCCTTGCGCTGGCGAGAGGACTTCGTACGCTGACACGTGTCGCACGAGCGAATGTAATCCTCTACGTCTGCTGCAAGCCCTGGCCAGAAGTACGTGCGACTAAGCGTCTTAGCCGTCTTATCTGCTCCAAAGTGACCCGCGCTAACTACATTGTGCGCCTCGGAAAGAAGAAGCTGTCGAAGAGGGCGGTAGGCTGGAACCCAAATCCGTGTGGTACCCTTCCGTATGTAAACACTACCCTGCACCTCTGCTCCTGCGGGCGGCTGTGGTGTGAAGTCGGGATCTACTGTGTAACCGTGCTCGAAGAGTGCTGTGAGGAGTGGATGGCCGGCAGTGACTGTGAGACTAGCGAGCTGGCAACTAGGGCGAGTGAGTGGATCTGCTGGGTTGCGAACGCCTGGCTTGTACTCTATCCTGTAGTGGAAACTCCCCTCCATGAACTCCATCCATCTAGCCTGGCGACGACTCAGCTGCGGCTGCGATTTGAGGAAGCGAAGCGAGCAATGGTCCGTGCGTATAACACTATCTGCCCCCTCTAGGTAGCACCTCCACACCTTATACGCATGGATGATCGCGAGCGCCTCCTTGTCGTGAATCGGATAGTTCAGCTCCGCTCCCCTAAGCTTACGTGACTCGTATGCTATCGGCTGCAACCCGCGGCCCTGGTCTTGAAGAAGCACTGCTCCAATGGCCCGATCTGATGCGTCGGTCACTACAACGTACGGGCGAGTGGGATCTGGGTACGACAGTGTCGGTGAAGACGTGAGCGACTGCTTCATCTGCTCGAACGCCTGCTGCTGCGCTGGACCCCAATCGAAATCTACGCCCTTCCGAAGTAGGTCGGTGAGTGGACTAGCGATCGATGCGTAACCCTGAACGAAACGACGGTAGTAATTCGCGAATCCGAGAAAGCTCTGCAACTCCTTGACTGAGGTCGGAGCTATCCAGTCCTGTACTGCTGCGATCTTCCTCGGGTCGGTCCTAATGCCACTAGCGGATATGACGTGACCTAGAAACTCGACCTCGGGGAGGAAGAACTCGCACTTCGACTGCTTCGCGTACAGCTGCTCCCTCCGCAAGACCTCGAAGACCTTCTGCAAGTGCTGCACGTGCTCCTCTTTCGTCTTGGAGAAAATGAGAATGTCGTCTAGGTAAACTACGACGAACGAACCTAGGAACTCGGAGAGGACGGTGTTCATGAGCGTTTGAAAAGTCGCTGGGGCGTTGGTCAAACCGAACGGTAGAACCCTAAACTCGTATAACCCCTGCTTCGTACGAAACGCCGTCTTGTCCTGATCCTCCGGAACTACACGAATCTGGTGGTAACCCGAACGAAGGTCGATCTTTGAGAAGACTCTAGCGCCCTGCACTGCATCTAGGAGATCCTCTACTCTCGGCACTGGGAATCTGTTCTTGACGGTGGCGGCGTTCAGTGCGCGGTAATCTATGCACATCTGCAACCCTCCGTCTTTCTTAGGCGCGAAAAGGATCGGTGCTGCCCAAGGCGATCTAGATGGCTGTATGAACCCCTGCGCGAGAAAGTGCCTAACCTGCTGCGTCATCTCCTCTGTCTCAGCTGGACTCAACCTCCACTGCGGCTTCGCTACTGGTCTGCTTCCCGGCTCCAACTCTATCCGATGGTCTACTGCTCGGCTGGGAGGCAACCCTGGGGGCAACTCGTCGGGGAAGACGTCTGCGAACTCTGCTAACAGTGCACTCACCTCAACAGGAAGAGTCGCCTTCTCACCAACTGCTGCACTCCCTCCTTTCCCCTCCTCAGCTTCCACCTCCTCAAGGAAAACCGCGAAGATCCGTGCCGCACGCTTCACCAGCTGCCGCACACGAACAGCATTGATGATAGCTGTGGATGACGTGGCCCCGTCGATCCACTGTGGCAGCTCCCGAAACTCGCCATCTACCTTGACGCTGCAGCTTCCCTGAGCCCAATCGAACTGAGTATTAACCGTCCGTAGCCAATCCCTACCGAAGATGAAGTCATAACCGTCCAATGTCGCAGAGTCGAAGTCACGCCTAATCGTGATTGGTCCTAGCACTACGCGCAACTTGCGAATGACTGGTCCTATGTGAAGTGGCGTCCCATCTACCATGCGAGCGTCCTTGAAGTTGACTGCCGAATCTGCCTCGAGATGGAGACGACTAACTAAAGAAGACGAAACGAACGAGTGGCTAGCTCCGCTATCGATGAGAATCTTGACTGGAACACCGCGAAGCTTCCCTAGAAGCACGACTGGACGATCAACAGTGTCTACCTCGTTCGGCGTAGATGACTGCTCTAAGGCCGTCTCCTCTACGTTGGTAGACGTGGCGGGTTCGGAAGCGTCCACACCAGCTAGCGACCCGCTACCTACTGGCGGTTTCCGTTTCCCTGCTGCCGCTCCTTAAGCTGTGGGCAGTCCCGCTTCATGTGTCCCGGCTTTTTGCAGTAGTGACAGTTCCCCCTAAATCCCGTTTTCTGTGAGCCGTCACTGTTAACTGCACCAATCTCCATGGGCGATGGTCCGTCCCTCGATCGAGTGTCGGTGATCGGTTTGTATCCCCTATCGCGACCGTCACGACCCCGTCGGCTTTGTACTGCGTCGACGCGTTCTGCTGCTGCGACTACCGACTCGAAGGTGGACAATCCGTGAATCGCTATGATCTCCGCTATGTCCGGCTTCAACCCTTCGAGGTAGCGATCGCGCATCTCTGCTTCCGTGATATCGTCTATCTCGTTGCAGATGCTGAAGAACCGTCGTGTGTACTCCTGGACGTTTCCTATCTGTCGGAAATGACGCAGACGCTTCCTAGCAGCTTCGGAGGCATTCACCAAGTCGAACCTACTCTTCAGCGCCGCTTCAAATCCTTCCCATGTCGTCGGAACCGTGGTAACACCCAAAGCTAAACTCCCTAAGCTCGAAGTTGCAGCTGCATGCCCCTCACCCTGTTGATGCCCGTCCAAATGAGCCCTTCTTACAGCAGTTTGCGTGAGTTGGCGCCACCACTCCAAGGCCGGGCCCCTAAGCAGCGTAACGGAGTACTCGATCCGCTGCTGCGCGTCCGCCTCTTGCACCCCGCTCGCGGCGAAGTAGTTGTTCAGCATGAAGATCCACGTCCGCACGTTCGCGTCGCGTTGACTTGGGTCGAACGGCTCGGGCTTCTGCGGCTTGAGCGCGCTTCGACGTTCCGGCAGCGCTTCCGCGCCAGTCAACGTATTGGGTGCAGGAGATGGTGCGGCATGACCATGAGAAATTGACGCGAATTCACGAAGCTGTTGCATTTCAGCCCGTACCTGACGATTTTCCAGCGTCAACGTTTCGAGTTGGCGCATGAGTTGAGCAAGCGTGTTGCCCATGTCGTTGGGGAGAGCGGTCATGGTTTCATCCATGTCGGCTCGACAACTCCAAGTCTGCAAGTCGGCACCGCGGGACGATGACGTCGTAGTCTCGTCGTCGACGGTCGCTCGTTGGAAGTCGCTCCCCTCGAAGGCTCTTGATACCAAGTGTTAGGCCCCTTGGCCTAAATCCGCTAAGGAATAGCGGGGATGACTAAATTGAGGATAAACGCGGCGGAAGACTTTGGCGAAAGAGAGTGTTGGCGAAATAGGCGAAGAGGTAACTGAGTAATTGAAGAGTTGAATGAGAATTGATTGATATGAGGGAATACAAGCAAGGTTGATATAGCATACAAGAGCAATTGTGGGAAAGTGGGTTATGTGACTAGGAACTAGAAGGCAAAGAAAGTAGAGTGCCACGTGGCACTAGGAAATCCAAGAAGATAAGGATAAGGATGGGGTTGGGAGTTACTGTGCAAAGTGAACAGTAAAACCCCCTGTAACAACATATGCTTTGACACACCTGCTAGGCTAGAAGAGGGGCAATGCCAAAACTAAGAGAAGTAGATCAGGGCGGCATTACTAGTCCAACCTCTGAAAAAAAAGGCCACAAAGCCTGTCAGCAAGAGCAACACAGGGTACAGAGTAAAACTCGGGTCGATATTACAAGCCAAGCCTCTTAGACGAATTGATACAAGGCCAGTCAATGAGTTTGTATACACAGAACTACAGTACCAGATACAGTGATCAGGGTCCTACCAAGTGAGACGCAGCTAGTACAAGACCTAGATGTTTGCAGAGGCGCTGATGATCACGAGGCTGAAGGGACTTGGTGAAGATATCAACGGAATTGGCCCCTCAGGCCGAGTATACTACATGGGCCTGACCGCGCTGCTGCAACTAACGAATCATGGGTTTGTTATCAACGAACAGGACCGGGGCAAAGCGAGGCGGCTCATCTAAGTCAGTAAGCAATAACGGCAGTCAGCGGAGCTTCTGAGCAGCCATAGCTCTTGCGCAGATATCTGCCTCACAGCTGGACGCGACTGACGACGAGCGGGTTAAACTCTATGATGTTGTCCAAACTTATACCATAATTGGATTTCAATAACGAGGACCGAATTTGGTCCCATTTTGGACCTGGGTTGGACTGATGTGAGCTGCCCGAACCGCACTCGTCGATGTCGCGAGTGTTGGCACGATGAGAGCAATTTGAGGCAAAAATTGACCAATTGTAGTTCGCGCAACAAATTTTGGAAAGCGATTCGACGAAACAGAAAGTTCATCGCGAAACCCAAGCCTTCCACCTCGGAACTTCCCCAACCTCTCTAAATTTGAAAACGAGGCTTTTTTGTGATGATAGTGTCAGAATCAGGAAATAGTGATGGTTGACTAAAGCAGGATGAGTGGTACAAGTAGCAACCCTAACAAAGGGTTGTACCCCATAGGGAGCAACCCACTACAGCCTAACATCACTAACATGATATAAACATGTTTTGACACACCCCCATAGGCAAAGTGGGAGACAACAAGGGGTCACAAGACTAGTCAAGAGAAGAAGCAAAGAAAAACAAAGCTCAGGGTGGATCTCAAGATTTCCACGCATTCTGAGCACAAGCAAGCGGCCACAAGGCCAGTTCACATGCAGAGTATATAATAACAAGAGCAGTACACTGATCAAACATAGCAAGTGTAAGCATGCAGGTATACTCGTATATATCAGTGTACAATAAGAGCAAGATCAAGAGACAAGCAAGTGAGGCAGAGTGGGCACAAGCCCAAGAGCAGTGCAGAAACGCTGATGATCACTAGACCCAAGGGCCTTCGTGAAAACATCAGCAGTGTTGGCCCGAGTGGCCACGTAAGCAAGACGAAGCTGACCACGCTGCTGCAGCTCTTGCGTGAGGAAGTAACGGAGAACAATGTGCTTCGTTCTGTGCTCCAGTCTCTGGTCCTGACACAAGGCAATCATGGCCTTGTTGTCGACGTACAGAACTGGAGGAGAACAAGGCCGCTCACCCAGGTCGGTCAGCAGGTAGGTAAGCCACCGGAGCTCTTGTACAGCCATAGCCCCAGCGTAGATCTCGGCCTCACGGCTGGAACTAAGTACAGAGGAAGAGCGAGTAGACCTCCACGAGACAGAACCAATGCCGAGGCTGAAACTATACCCCTGTGTCGACCGGTGAGTAGTCTGGTCGTCAGCCCAAGAAGCGTCTGAGTGACCAGCGAGAACAACTGAACCCCGTCCTCCAAGAACGAGCCCCATGCCCGATGTGCTGCACAAGTAACGCAATACCCTCTTCGCAGCATCCCAGTGCATCTTTTGATGCCTACCGGGAGCCACGTAGCGAGCCAAGAGGCTGAGAGGGTACGCGAGGTCAGGTCGTGTGCACGTTATCAGGTACATGAGGCAACCCACAAGCTCTGGGTACGGACCACTCGGCTCTACGGACTCGTCCGAAGGTGGAGCTGAGAGCGAGTGGCCGGTAGACAGAGGAGTGGGCTGTGGCGAGGACCACGTGAAGTCGAAGCGCTGAAGGACCTGCTGCACCATGTGTGACTGAGTGAGGGTGATGGTGCGGCGTGCTCTGTCCCGGGTGATCTGCAAGCCAAGGTAACTCCGCAACTCACCCAGGTCAGTGCAAGTGTGTCTCTCCTGCAGCTCCGCCTTCACCAAGGCCAGAGCCTCAGTGTCAGCAGTAGCAAAAACCAAGTCGTCAACGTACACAAGAACGTAGAACGGCGGCAGAGAAGTGTCTGTGCGCAGAAACAGCGAAGGGTCAGCAGTCGAGGGAGCGAAGCCAAGAGCCGCAAGCGTAGTCCTCAGTGTGTCGTGCCACTCGCGGGGTGCCTGTCGAAGGCCGTAGACTGGTCGCCGAAGATGTCAGAATCAGGAAACAGTAATGATTGACTAAAGCAGGATGAGTGGTACAAGTAGCAACCCTAACAAAGGGTTGTACCCCATAGGGAGCAACCCACTACAGCCTAACATCACTAACATGATATAAACATGTTTTGACACACCCCATAGGCAAAGTGGGGGACAACAAGGGGTCACAAGACCAATCAAGAGAAAAACGCAAAGCCCAGGGTGGATCACAAGGTCACCACGCATTCTGAGCACAAGCAAGCGGCCACAAGGCCAGTTCACATGCAGAGTTTATAGTAGCAAAGAGCAGTACACTGGTCACAACCTAGCAAGTGTAAGCATGCAGGTATACTCATATATATCAGTGTACAACAAGAGCAAGATCAAGAGACAAGCAAGTGAGGCAGAGTGGGCACAAGCCCAAGAGCAGTGCAGAAACGCTGATAATCACTAGACCCAAGGGCCTTCATGAAAACATCAGCAGTGTTGGCCCGAGTGGCCACGTAAGCAAGACGAAGCTGACCACGCTGCTGCAGCTCTCGCGTGAGGAAGTAACGGAGAGCAATGTGCTTCGTTCTGTGCTCCTGTCTCTGGTCCTGACACAAGGCAATCATGGCCTTGTTGTCGACGTATAGAACTGGAGGAGAACGAGGCTGCTCACCCAAGTCGGTAAGCAGGTAGGTCAGCCACCGGAGCTCCTGTGCAGCGATAGCCCCAGCGTAGATCTCGGCCTCACAGCTGGAACTAAGTACAGAGGAAGAGCGAGTGGACCTCCACGAGACAGAACCAGTGCCGAGGCTGAAACTGTACCCCTGTGTCAACCGGTGAGTCGTCTGGTCGTCAGCCCAAGAAGTGTCTGAGTGACCGGTGAGAACAACTGGACCCCGTCCTCCAAGCACAAGCCCCATGGCTGATGTGCTGCACAAGTAACGCAATACCCTGTTCGCAGCATCCCAGTGCATCTTTCGATGCCTACCGGGAGCCACGTAGCGAGCCAGGAGGCTGAGAGGGTACGCGAGGTCAGGTCGTGTGCACGTCATCAGGTACATGAGGCAACCCACAAGCTCTGGGTACGGACCACTCGGCTCTACGGACTCGTCCGAAGGTGGAGCGGAGAGCGAGTGGCCGGTAGACAGAGGAGTGGGCTGTGGCGAGGACCACGTGAAGTCGAAGCGCTGAAGGACCTGCTGCACCATGTATGACTGAGTGAGGGTGATGGTGCGGCGTGCTCTGTCCCGGGTGATCTGCAAGCCAAGGTAGCTCCGCAGCTCACCCAGGTCAGTGCAAGTGTGTCTCTCTTGCAGCTCCGCCTTCACCAAGGCCAGAGCCTCAGTGTCAGCAGTAGCAAAAACCAATTCGTCAACGTACACAAGAACGTAGAACGGCGGCAGAGAAGTGTCTGTGCGCAGAAACAACGAAGGGTCAGCAGTCGAGGGAGCGAAGCCAAGAGCCGCAAGCGTAGTCCTCAGTGTGTCGTGCCACTCGCGGGGTGCCTGTCGAAGGCCGTAGACTGGTCGCCGAAGATGTCAGAATCAGGAAACAGTAATGATTGACTAAAGCAGGATGAGTGGTACAAGTAGCAACCCTAACAAAGGGTTGTACCCCATAGGGAGCAACCCACTACAGCCTAACATCACTAACATGATATAAACATGTTTTGACACACCCCCATAGGCAAAGTGGGGGACAACAAGGGGTCACAAGACCAATCAAGAGAAGAAGCAAAGCAAAGCAAAGCCCAGGGTGGATCACAAGGTCACCACGCATTCTGAGCACAAGCAAGCGGCCACAAGGCCAGTTCACATGCAGAGTTTATAGTAGCAAAGAGCAGTACACTGGTCACAACCTAGCAAGTGTAAGCATGCAGGTATACTCATATATATCAGTGTACAACAAGAGCAAGATCAAGAGACAAGCAAGTGAGGCAGAGTGGGCACAAGCCCAAGAGCAGTGCAGAAACGCTGATAATCACTAGACCCAAGGGCCTTCATGAAAACATCAGCAGTGTTGGCCCGAGTGGCCACGTAAGCAAGACGAAGCTGACCACGCTGCTGCAGCTCTCGCGTGAGGAAGTAACGGAGAGCAATGTGCTTCGTTCTGTGCTCCTGTCTCTGGTCCTGACACAAGGCAATCATGGCCTTGTTGTCGACGTATAGAACTGGAGGAGAACGAGGCTGCTCACCCAAGTCGGTAAGCAGGTAGGTCAGCCACCGGAGCTCCTGTGCAGCGATAGCCCCAGCGTAGATCTCGGCCTCACAGCTGGAACTAAGTACAGAGGAAGAGCGAGTGGACCTCCACGAGACAGAACCAGTGCCGAGGCTGAAACTGTACCCCTGTGTCAACCGGTGAGTCGTCTGGTCGTCAGCCCAAGAAGTGTCTGAGTGACCGGTGAGAACAACTGGACCCCGTCCTCCAAGCACAAGCCCCATGGCTGATGTGCTGCACAAGTAACGCAATACCCTGTTCGCAGCATCCCAGTGCATCTTTCGATGCCTACCGGGAGCCACGTAGCGAGCCAGGAGGCTGAGAGGGTACGCGAGGTCAGATCGTGTGCACGTCATCAGGTACATGAGGCAACCCACAAGCTCTGGGTACGGACCACTCGGCTCTACGGACTCGTCCGAAGGTGGAGCGGAGAGCGAGTGGCCGGTAGACAGAGGAGTGGGCTGTGGCGAGGACCACGTGAAGTCGAAGCGCTGAAGGACCTGCTGCACCATGTATGACTGAGTGAGGGTGATGGTGCGGCGTGCTCTGTCCCGGGTGATCTGCAAGCCAAGGTAGCTCCGCAGCTCACCCAGGTCAGTGCAAGTGTGTCTCTCTTGCAGCTCCACCTTCACCAAGGCCAGAGCCTCAGTGTCAGCAGTAGCAAAAACCAATTCGTCAACGTACACAAGAACGTAGAACGGCGGCAGAGAAGTGTCTGTGCGCAGAAACAACGAAGGGTCAGCAGTCGAGGGAGCGAAGCCAAGAGCCGCAAGCGTAGTCCTCAGTGTGTCGTGCCACTCACGGGGTGCCTGTCGGAGGCCGTAGACTGGTCGCCGAAGACTCCACTGGGTACCCTCAGGAAACGACCCAGTGAAGCCACGTGGACGGCGCAACCAGATAGCCTCGTTAAGGCTACCCTGCAAGAAGGCTGTCGAGAAGTTGAGGGAGCGCAGCTCGTAGTCACGCTGTGCTGCAACGTGCAGTAGCACCCGAAGAGTGGTCATCTTTGGGGTGGGGGAGAAGGTCTGAAAGAAGTCGACCCCCGCACGCTGACTGAAGCCTCGAGCAACGTAACGCGCCTTGAAGACAGGCGGAGAACCTGGCGGCCGCTTCACTTTGAAAATCCACATGCCATCGACTATGTTCGCCCCAGGTGGGGGAACCTCGTCGACGTAGGTGCCTGTGGACTTCCAGGAAGCCATCTCTGCGTCCATGGCTATCCGCCACTGAGAGGAGTACGGACCCGTAATCGCCTCTGTGTAAGTGTGTGGGGTCGTGATGTCTGGTGCATCCGGGTCTCCCTCAGGGCAAAGTAGCGAGGACGCGAGATGCGGTGAAGCGGCCGCGAGACACTCCAGCTCAAACTGCCTGTCCTCAAGAACGTCACAGCCAAGGGCAAGCTCACCCCCGACGGACGGAGGACAGGAAGAGTCAAAGACAAGACTCGCAGCGTAGTCAAGGCGGCACAAAGCGGCAAAGTCAACAAGCTCAGTGACTAAGGCAGACGCAGCAGCAGACTCAAAGGAAGGGTCAGTCACAACTGTGGCAAGGAGACGAGTGACAGTCGGACTAGCAGCACGAACAAGGTCTGACTCAGGGTCAGGAACATGAGGAAGAGAGGACGCAGGAGGAGAAGGCAGGACAACACGCTGATGAACAGACGAAGTGCCATACGGTGAGTGCCTGGCACAGCGGGAGCACGAGGACGGACAACACGACGACCGCGAACAGGGGTGGAAGCACGAGTCTCAGGCTTACAACGCTCTGGAGTGGACGCTCGAGTCTCAGGCTCACGACGCGCAGTCAGGGACGCAGTGACCTCAGTGTGAGGAGCAGGAGCAGGCAGCGGGGAGCCAGGCAGTAGCTGTGGCTGAGACTGGTCAGTCGGTGGGAACAGTAGAGGAGGAGTAGTACTAGGAACCGGGAACTCAGTAGCACCAGGTGGGAGACTGAGAAGGCAACCAAGCTCAGACATCTGCGGCTGAGTAGTCCCACCCCTAGAACCTCCCGCTCCAGTAGCAACAGCACCCCCATAACCAGTGCCTCCGGCTCCAGTAGCAACAACACCCACATAACCACTAGAACCTCCAGCTCCAGCAGCTGCAGCACCTCCAGCTCCAATACGGCTAGCTCCACCACCAGGGCTGCCCCACCGGACAGCCCACTCGCGCAGCCGCTCCGGCGAGAGAGCCTCCTGCCGACTAGCACCACGAACTCCAGTACCTCCAACAGCACCTCCAGTAGTACCTCCAGTGTCAGCACCTCTAGCACCGCCAGTGGTACCTGCACCTCCAGCACCTCCAGCAGCGCCTGTACCTCCAGTACTAGGAACACAAGCACCAGCACCTCCAGGGCTAGCACCTCCAGAACCTGAACCTCCAGCACCTCCAGCAGCACCTGTGCCTCCAGTAGTAGGAACACCTGGACTAGCACCTCCAGGGCTAGCACCTCCAAAACCTGCAGCTCCAGTACGTCCAGCGCCACCACCAGAACTGCCCCAACGGACAGCCCACTCGCGAAGCCGCTCCGGCGAGAGAGACGCCTGGCGACGTGCACCAGGACTACCCGCAGCAGCACCCACAGCAGCAGCACCTCCAGTACCTCCAGCTCTAGGAGAGCGAGCACGGCTAGCTCCACCACCAGGGCTACCCCACTGTACAGCCCACTCGCAAAGCCGCTCCAGTGAGAGAGTCGCCCGCCGCAGTGCAGCAGTGCCACCAGTATGAGCAATCACAGTACCACCAGTACCAGAACCTCCAGCTCCAGCAGCTCCAGCACCTCCAGCTCCAAGACGGCTAGCTCCACCACTAGGGCTGCCCCACTGGACAGCCCACTTGCGCAGCCGCTCCGGCGAGAGAGCCTCCTGCCGACTCGTAGCAGGACCACCAGCACCAGTACCTCCTGTACCCAGAGGACCCTCAGCACCCCCAGAACCAGCACCCCCTGTGGTACAACCTCCTGCAGCACCAGGGTCCACAATAGCAGGCTGCAGCGGCGGTGAAGACGGTCGAGGCGGAAACCCAGGAGGGACAGCCAAGCGTGCAGAGCGGCGAGGGGTCACTGTGGCAGCAGGAGCCGGGTCACCCCCCTCAGCTGGGCCAGAGGTGTCTGAGGAGACCTCCAAAGGCTCAACCAAGGGGGGTGGGTCTACCTGAGACACACCTGAGGGAGCGGGACCGTGAGGAGGGAGGGGGGCTACCGGGGGGGGGGTCGTCCACCAGGGTGAGAGGGGGGAGGGGTACCTGGGAACTGCGGTGGGGGTGAAGACGGTAGAAGCAGACGGACTCGTCAAAGGTCACGTCCTGGGAGGACAGCACACGACGAGAGCCCGGGTGGTAAAAATGCCAGGGCGGTGCGTCGGTGGGGAAGCCAAGAAACACGCACCGAAGAGTGCGTGGAGAGAGCTTGCCCGCAGGCAAGTCGCGGACAAGAGAGAGGGAACCCCAGACCCGAAACGCCGACGCATCACCAACCTCGCCCGTCCACCGCAAAGTGGGGGAGGTCTCCGGGTGGGAGACACGAGGCCAGAGGTTGAGCTGCTCAGCGGCGTATCGGACCGCAAACGGCCACAGAAAATGGGGAGCAGCCGCATGGATCATGGAGGTGCGAGCAACCTCCATGACAAGTCCAATGCGGCGCTCTGCAATCCCATTCTGCTGTGGAGAGGCCGGAAGCGTGTACGTCTGGCTGATGCGCTCAGCACCACAGAAGTCCTCGAGGAGGTGGGAGAAAAACTCACCTCCTCGGTCAGAGTGCAGCCGCAGGACAGGAAGGTCCTCACGGAACCGAGCGCGAAGCTGGAGACGAACAGCGCGGATCCAGCGGATCAAGACACCGCGGACATCCGCCTTGCTCTGCAAGGGGAAGACCGTGGTGTAGCGCGTGTAGTCGTCGACTACCAGCAAAAATTAGCGCTCGCCACCCTGTCCAGTGACGCGGGCGGGGCCCCACACGTCCATGTGCAGGGTATGCAAAGAAGCAGTGGTAGGAGGAAACGAGGAGGAGAGAGGAGCGGCGCGCTGCCGCCCCTCGACGCAGGGAAGGCAAGGCGGTGCAAGCGACCTCGGGAGCGGGGGCAGGGACTTGGGGAGACCGGACACAAGGAGACGAGAGTGCATGCCACGCAGGCGTGGCAAGGAGGGGTGGCCAAGACGGTGGTGCCAGAGGAGAGTCTGGTGCGTGAGGAGACGACACGAACAAGACGAGGCGACCTCAACCGACGCAGCTACCTGACCTAACTCAGCTACCAATGCAGACTCAGTGGTCAGTATGTACAGGCCAGACCCTGGCCTCCGAGTGAACGTGGCGAGGTGCTCACCAGTGCGCGAGTCCGTACAGATCGCCACTAATTCGCCTCCAGGCTGGGTGACAGTGACTCACTGGTCCTGGAGGACAGAGGTAGCCACCAATTTCTTAGCGAACAAGGGGAGATGGAGACCTGTGAGGAGGCCGGAAGGGGCCGCCGGACAAGGGAGAACAGTGGCGCCACGCGCGACTACCGGCCCCCCAAAGGGGTCGGCCAGTGTGACAGGGACAGGGACTGTGAGCGGTGTGACTGTCGTGCTGTCGCGGAAGAAGCAACGAGACGCGCCGGAGTCGAGAGTAAAAGTGTGCAAAGCCTCCTCAGGCTCTGCACCTGTGCTAGCTGAGTCAACAACACCTAGACTAACAGCCTCTACGCCACCAGGTGCCTCTCCACCCCCAGCACTAGTACCCCAAGCTCCGCCACCGAAGCTGCTGCGGGGAGAGAGTCTCCGGCGAACGCTGCTGCTGCTGCTGTCCACCCCCAGAACCTCCGCGTCTACCAGCGGCACTACCAGCTGGAGTAGATTCACAGGGACCTCCAGTATTAGTACACCAGGCTCCGCCACCGGGGCTGCCCCACCAGACAGCCCTCTTGCGAAGCTGCTGTGACGAGAGCGGCTCTCGCCGACGAGTACGAGGACCGCCAGCACCAGCATCTCCAGCTCTAGCACGGCTAGCTCCGCCACCAGGGCTGCCCCACCAGATAGCCCACTCGCGAAGCTACTGCGGCGAGAGAGACTCCTGCACACTCGGCTGCCGCTGACGTAGGACAGTGGTAGTGGCCATGGCAGGCAGTGGCAGCTAGTAGCAGCAGCTGCGTAGCAGCAGTAGCACAGGCGACAATAGCAGGCGGTAGCACCTAGGGCGGCAGTAGCAGGCGGCAGCACCTAGGGCAGTAGCAAGCAGTAGCTCCTAGGGCAGCAGCAGCTACGGCTCTTTTTTTTTTTTTTTTTGGGTTTAGTAGGGCGCGCTAGGCGCTGGGCAGCAGGGCGCGCTGGGGCGCTGGGCAGCAGGGCGTGCTGGCGCGCTGGGCAGCGGGGCGCGCTGGCGCGTTGGGCAGCGGCGCGCGCTGGCGCGCTGGGCAACGGGGCGCGCTGGCGCGCTGGGCAGCGGGGCGCGCTGGCGCGCTGGGCAGCGGGGCGCGCTAGCGTGCTGGGCAGCGGGGTGCGCTGGCGCGTCGGGCAGTGGGGCGCGCTGGCGAGTTGGGCAGCGGGGCATGCTGGCCCGCTAGGCAGCGGGGCGCGCTGGCGCGCTGGGCAGCGGGGCGCGCTGGTGCGCTGGGCAGCGGGGCGCGCTAGCGTGCTGGGCAGCGGGGTGCGCTGGCGCGTCGGGCAGTGGGGCGCGCTGGCGAGTTGGGCAGCGGGGCGCGCTGGCGCGCTGGGCAGCGGGGCGCGTTGGCGCGCTGGGCAGCGGGGAGCCCTGGCGTGCTGGGCAGCAGGGCGCGCGTGCAGAGCGCGCGGGCAGGCAGTGCGGCGCAGCTGTAGGCAGAGCGCGCGCGAACAGGGTGGCGCTCAGGCAGGGCAGCAGGGCGCTCAGTAGCAGGGCAGCTGGGCGCGCACGGGCATGGCAGTAAGGCGCGTGCTGGCACTAGGCAGCAGGGCAGGAAAAAAAGTGTCAAGTCCGGGCAGGGCGGAACGCTCGGTGGGCCCTAAGGAACGTACCTACTCTAATACCATGTCAGAATCAGGAAACAGTGATGGTTGACTAAAGCAGGATGAGTGGTACAAGTAGCAACCCTAACAAAGGGTTGTACCCCATATGGAGTAACCCACTACAGCCAAACATTACTAACATGATATAAACATGTTTTGACAGATAGGTAGAGAGGGGTGTTACAATCCTAAAAAGGACTTAGTCAGGGATCGGCTCAGGGTTGATCGCAGGTAGTGTTGTAGCGGAAGTAATGACCTCAGGTCAGAGTGAATGTAAATGATTGAGAATAATAAAAGCATACATACATCGAGTTTATATAGGAAATACAAAGGTATGCAAAACGACCTAGACTAGCCATGTACTCTAAGAGGTACATTCCCTTATTGCAGCGTATTCAAACCGTGCGGCGCGGGAACCCATTTCAAACCTGTTCCCGCTCTTTTCATTTCGAATGTTTCTGCCAGCATCGGTCTTGATCTGACGGTTGCTGGTCGCTTTAAGTATTCTGACTCCTCGACTTCGTACTCGGTAAAGTCTGCTCCTGCAGCATACAGGAATGCCTTCTCATTGAATTTCATATCGTAACACTCCCCTTCATTCCTGGGCACACAGAGGGCTAGCTCGCTTGACTACTTCCGTGAGGTCGGAGCAGTTCTTGTACTGCTGACGTGGCAGTCGCTTGGTGAGAAAATCAGCTGCCATCTCGGTGGTAGGGCAGTACGTGAGGTCAACCTTGCCTTGGTCAATTTCGTCCTTGACGAAAAAGTATCGAAGTGCAATGTGCTTCGTGCGGTTGACGAACCCCGGCTTGTTCGCGATTTTGATGGCGCTCTGGTTGTCGCAGTGAAGGCAAAAGGTGGGCGATGTTGGGATTTTCGCCTCCTGTAGCAGTTCTTGCAGGTAGAGTCCTTCGCGAACTGTGGCTGTCGCGGCGATGTACTCTGCTTCAGCCGATAACAGGGCAACCAGTTCCTTCTTCTGCGAGTTCCAGGAGATTGGTCCTGTTGGCTCCAGGCGGAAGACGAAGCCGGTTCATGACCGTCGATTCGCAGGGTCAGCGGCGTGATCTGCGTCTATGTAGCTGGTGAGATTGAAGGAGGTTGTTGTCAGCGTGGAGTAGGAGAGCCCGATGTCAGGTGTGGAGATGACTGTAGGGTGCGCTCCAGGTCCAGCTGGTTCTTAGCTACTGGCTTGCGAGAGTACTGTGCCAGTTGGCTGGCGATGTACGAAAGGTCGGGTCGGCAGTTGACAGAGGCGAACAGCAGGCACCCCAGTTGTTGCTGGTACAATTGAAGTCTTGCGGGCGACAGAGGTTTGTTGTCCGGTTTGTAGTTGGCGCTTGGGGTGCGGTAAAGAGTTGAGAGTGGTGCGGGCAAAATTTTGAAGTGCTCTCCCAGCTGCTCCGCGTATTTGGAGGCTGACAGATGAATTGCTTCTGGCGCATAGGTTATGTTCAGCCCCAGAAACTGCGTGACATTGTGGTTGATGGTAATGTCAACGCGCTGCGCCAGGTTTTCCTCGAACTGATTGAGGTGCTTGTTGTAGGTCCCAGCGTACAATAGGTCGTAGACGTAAACTGTCAGGAGGATGTAATTGCCGTTGAAGTGAAGACGGTACATTTCCGGGTCGTGCGACAGCTGCCTAAAGCCGACTTCTAGAAGTATCTCGTGCAGGTGCTGCTACCAGAGACGCGGTGCCTGC
Organism: Closterium sp. Naga37s-1; assembly: GCA_947471745.1. Classification (NCBI taxonomy): domain Eukaryota; kingdom Viridiplantae; phylum Streptophyta; class Zygnematophyceae; order Desmidiales; family Closteriaceae; genus Closterium; species Closterium sp. Naga37s-1. The sequence goes on from CANJKZ010001148.1 coordinate 1,747,631, forward strand.
TTTATCCCGTAAAGGGACTTCTTCAGCTGGCAGACCCTGGGGTCTCCTTTCTTGTAGGTGTGAGGTTGCTCCACGAAGATGGTTGCATCGACCAACACGTATAGAAATGCATTCTTAACGTCGATCTGCCGCAGTGGTAGATACATAGCGGCAGCGATGCCGAGTAGGATCCTCACAGAGGTATGGCGGCTGACGGGGGCGAAGGTCTGGTCGAAATCGATGCCGTTGTGCCGGTCGTAGCTGCGTACAACCCAGCGTGCCTTGAAGAGCTCGATAGTTCCGTCAGCGGAAGTTTTCAGACGGAAGACCCATTTGCCGCTTAGCACCCTCCTCCCCTTCACTGCTGCACGATCGACTAGAACCCATGTGTCTCGTGACTCCAGCGCTTTCAGCTCCGCATCCATAGCCGCACGGCACTCCTTGGCGTGGGGACCTATGAGGGCTTGTCGCGGGTTCTTGGGCTCGACGATTCGCGGGGCGGTAGTGACAGTCGTGTGCAGGCCAAGAAGCTGGAGGCCTGTGACGTTGGAAGCACCTTCGGCTTCCTGAGCGGTGACTTCCACCACATCGTCATCATCGCTCTCGTGGGCGGGTGAAGGGCTGCTTGGCGGAGCATGGCAGTGTGATGGTCCAGGTGCAAAAGCATCGTCGCTGTCATCATCGTCATCGTCCCTCGGACGAGGAGGTACACCGGGATGGTCATCGGCGGGGTCGTGGTCAAGCGCTGCTGCGGCTGCCTCATCTTCTGGCGAGGCGAAGCTGCGGCCGTTGTTGGCGTAGGCCTGTGCGACGGTGCTGCGCTGGTCCGCATTCCACTGCTCCAAGGTGAGTCGTTCGTAGAAGAGGATGTCGCACGCAGGTACGATCTTGTTGGTGTCAATGTCTAGGACCAGCCAGCCCTTGTACTCGTGGCTGAGTCCCAGGTGAACTCCCCATCGTGCGCGCTGGGTGAATTGCCGATGGTGGCGGATGTCGGCCGGTACTGCACCACGCACCCCCAAACCCTCATCATGGAGGTGTCTCCCCTTGTCCCGGTCCACTTCATGTGCGGAGAGAGATTTCCCCTGTTCGCCGTGGTGGAGAGAAGGTTGTGCAGTCGCACGTCGTGGTTCATGGCGTACGACCAATACTTCTTGGGTAGGCCGGATTGATTCATGAGGGCGCGAACCTTTGTCATGAGGGTGCGGTTGACTCTCTCTGCGACGCCTTGCTGCTGGTGAGCGTAGGGGAGTGAGATGTGGTGCTTGATCCCCTTCTCCGTGATAAACCCTTGCAGTTCGTTGCTGCGGAACTCCTTGGCGCCATCAGTCAGCCAAATTTTCAGCTTCTTCCCTGATTCCCGTTGCGCGTGTGCGAGCCATATGCGGAAGATCTCAAGAGCCTTGGAGCGGACGTCGACATTGGCGACCCAGACGTAGCGTGAGTGCGCGTCCACGAAGGTGAGGGTGTTGTTCTCACCGTTAACTCCTTCATAAGTGAGCACGATGCAGTCGCTGTAGACTTTCTGCAGCTTCTTGTAGCGGTTCGTGCTCGGCTCTAGCGAGGGGAAGGCTTGGTGTGTGAGGGCAGTAGTGGGGCAGACGATGCAGGTAGTTGGATGTGTTGTGCTGAGCGGTTCCGTGCCATCAGGGCATAGCAGGGCTCCTGGCAGGAAGAATTTGGCGCGGAGGCAGTTGTTGAACGTCTGGAGCGAGGGCTGGCCGAGCCGCTGGTGCCAGAGGTCATCTTCTGCGCGGACTCCAGGGGTGCATATGTATCGTGCGTGATGTTCTGTTGCCTCTGCTTCTGTCTCATGGGGAATGAGGAGTACTGGTCCTTCTTCTTCTCCTGGTTTTGCTTCGTCTTCCCGACTCCTCTGCTTCTGGTTCTGCTGTTGTTTCCCCTTCTGCAGGCGCCGTTGTGAGGTAGAGCACGAGGAAGTTGTGACCAGGGATGATGTTGAGCGGAGTCCTGGTGCCTTCGATGAAACGGGCGAATGGATCCGGGTGCAAGATTAACCCATGCGCGTCACGAGGCGGAGTTGCCGGTATATTCCCCTCCTCAATTTCTGACCAAGGGGATTCCCAGGTGCGAGGTGAACGTGGTGGTGATGGTAGATTACGTGGGGTTTGTCCGAGAGGAACTATGACCCTTGGTGGGGGTCGCTCCGCAGCCATTTCTCTCTCCGTTTCCTCGATTTCTTCTTGCGTGAGGTCGCCCTTGACGAGTCCCCATCCTCCTGTATCGCCCCAGCCGCCAGTTCCCCAACCTCTTACGTGCTTGATGCGCCAGTTGCGGATCCAGGGCCGTCCATCCGGATGCTTCCACGATTCTTCGTTCGTGCGGGCGAATTCCAGGGGAACGAGATCCACGAGTTCGTCCGATGATGCTCTGCAGTCAGGTATGTCGAAGTCGAGCATGTAAACTCCATCGATTGATCGTGCTCTCCCGAGGTATTTATGTGTTTCGGCGGGTGTATCAGGAGGAGCAAAGGTAAGGATGAGGTCGCGGGTGTATGGATCTGTGGTGAGCGTGACTCCGCAGTCAGAGAGTTGTGCCGCGGACAGCAGGTTAAAGCGTAAGTCCGGCACGTAGAGCACGTTGTTGGCGATGATGTGCGTGTTGCTATCTCGAGCTTGCAGTACGATGATGCCTTATGCATTTGCGCGCAGTTGTCCGTTGTCGGCGATGGTAACGAAGGTGGGGGGAGCGCGGCTGATGTTCGAGATGTAGCGTATAGATCCCATCGTGGGCTAGCCGCAGCAGCTGTCCAGGTACCAGGTGTTGTGGGCGGCGTTGCTGTTTCACATAAGCAGCGCGAGACGCAGCGTGACGAGAGTCGCCTTGTATTTTCTGAGGAAGTCGTGATCCTCTTCCCATCCCAAGGGAACCGAGCGCTGATCATGATGAGGTGGGCTTTCTCTCAGTTGTATTGGCAGGTGCCACTCTTGCTGGTCCTCATCTTCGTAGTAGTAGTAGCTGTCTGTAAGTGGATTGTTATACCCCACTTCGGGTTGAATTAGCTCGCGGCGGGTTCGTCCTCTTCGTCCTGTGAAGTAGATCGTGGGCAACGCCTTGTCGCCATGTTCGCGATAACATTTCTGGTTGCTCCCGTTTGAAGTGCTTGTGTCTGCTGCTGTTGTTGTGCAGGAGGACGAGAAGCTTGATCTTGAGGGTGGAAATGACGAACGTCTTGTCGACCGACCCAATTGTTATGGTGAGTGGAGTTTGGGTGGCGATAGTTGGACCGGGACTTGCATCGGTCCGTTGAATGTCCGAAGACCTTGCAAATTTTGCAGTAATGGCGCCTTGGTTGTCGTCGCTCTTCACGGTTGTCGGTGTAGAAGGTGAGGCGCTCTCGGCGCGGTGCTGGGCTTGTCTTGCTCGAGTCCATGTCCTGCTGCGCATAGCGCGGCTTCTGAGATGATTTCTCTTTGTCGGAGTAGCGCGTTGCAGGGCTTCCACTCAGGCCCGAGTCCTTGGAGGACAATGTTGACGAAGATTTCTCATGAAATCGAGCTTCCATGCTTCGTGATTTCATCACGAATGTTCCGACAGCGATTGACGCTGGCAGTCTTGGATTTCATCACGAATGTTCCTTCCCTCAGTTACCCAGGACCTGGTGCTTTCTGTTGCCGTCGTGTCGAATCGTACAACGGCTGTCATCATGCTCAGCATGACGCACCTTGCTCTCCGGCCCGAACCTGGCAAGGGCGGGGAGGGCGAGAGAGAGGCAAAATTGTCGAGGCAGAAAAGGTGAGCGGAAGGGCAAGAGGAAATTACAGAGGTGTGTGCTTGCTGCCATGCCATGATGCCATGGTCACCAGCCACTGGCTGTCCAGTAGCCCATAAAAAAAAACCCCGGTTTTGAAATCGAGGGGAAAGGGCTTCGGAAGTTGGGATGCGGGGATTGTGCAGGATTTTCCGCCCAACCTCTGGCGAAATTGTGTCACGTGACAAGTTCCGAGGTGATTTTGTCATTCTCCCACCCAAATCGCTAACCAGAACGCGCCTCGGCTGAACAACAATTGTCTTGATTGGGTGGAAGGCCCTAATTTCGCCTCGTTTCCAACCTGCATTTTGCGCGGGGCTGGTAACAGCACGAGACAGATTCGGTTCCAACCAGAATTTCAGCGAGCCGCGCCCAAATTTTGACGCGTGAGAGAAATTCGTGTCTGGGCGCCCTTCCACCTCAATAAAATTCGGTTATGCACAAGACTGATTTGACTCCGGATTCTGACTACAATATCGAGGTATAAAATTACTCCAGGTTTCCTGTCAATATTTAGACTTATAAAAACCTTACCAGAGAATCTGATATATTTTCCTTTTGAAATGTCACCCTCTAAATCAATAAGATCTTAGGAACTGCTTTCATCAGTACACATTTAACTATGTACTAGCATTGTTCGCATGCTAAAAACTAAGTGCACTCGCGATCACATAATCGTTGTAACTATAATATTATATAACAAAATTTTATTCAACAAAAAAGCGTTGTCGTTGTGGAACGACTTTACTATGTGCACGTGTCAAACGGAGTACTTGGACGTTCCAGTTGTCGATCGGAAATGCTTGCATCCTGTTTTAGCGTCTTCCCCTGCGCTCGAACAATATATTTCATAAGCCATCTCTCGTCTAACTCCCCTCTCTTTAGTATGAAACAGCAGCAGCAACCGTCCATACCACTCCACGTCTTCTCTTGACGCTCCAGTTCCTTTGATGGCGACGTCAGAGAACCATGGCCTGGAGTGCGAGCGTGGTGTTGCTTTCACAAAGTGCGCAACACGCGCAAATCCAACATCTTAAGCAGCAGGTATTGCCAAGGACGTATGAGCCTGTGTAGAGCGCGCACAGATTACAAACGTTTTAAATCAACAAAAGCTTACCTGAATTTTTGTTGGCCGAAGATGGCAACGGAGCAACACACTCTTCAATTTGGCATGTGCCTGTTCGAAACGTGCTACCCACGCCTTCACGAACCAGTTTGTTGGGCCTTCAGCTCCAGAAGGGTCGAGTGGGAAATAGTATGATTCTTTGACAAGTACGCGCACACCTCCTTCAATTGCCTGGAACAACTCAAAGTAAAATTAACATCTGATAGGAAACCTCATTCTCACTAATGAAGGTGTGGTAATGGTTGTGTTTTTACCGTGTGCATTGCTGTTTCATGCACCTGATCCGAGCACTCATCGCTGCTCTTGTCCAGCTTCATTTCATGGTGCTTCATGATCTGTGCGTCCACATTTTGCTTGTTGGATCTCCTGTAAATCTGTTTTAGCAGAACACTATGCAAATGCTCAAAAAGGTTAGTGCTGTACTCTTGCACGTGCCCTACTCTACGGATTGCAGGAATGAAGTGTCAAACTTATATGCTATAGTCTGTTTAGGCTGTAGTGGGGTAGTCAATATAGGGTACAACACTTCTAGGTTTCCTACTTGTACCCAACTGCTTGCTAGTCCAATTCTTCCTTCGTTCTCATTCTGACATGGTATTCTGAGCAGGTTCCCTCCGTGGGAACGTTTTTTTTAGGGCCCACCTCTGAAACTGTCTTACCTGCCCGAAGCGCACTGTCGCGCCTGCCTCTCCTGCGCTGTCGCGCTAGTCGCGACCCTGCCTGAGCCGCCCGTCGCGGCCCTGCCTTGTCGCCGCTCGTCGCGACCTAATCCGCCGCCCGTCGCGGCCCTGCTTGCCGCCTGTCGCGGCCCTGCTTTGCCGCCAGTCGCGGCCCTCTCCTGCCGCCCTACGTCGCGACCCTGCCCTGCCGCCCCAAGTCGCGGCCCCTGACCTAACCGCAGCCACCGTCGCGGCCCCGCTGTCGCGCCCTGCCCTGCAGCCGCCGTCGCGCCTGCAGCACCTGTCGCGGCCCTGCCTTGCCGCTGACGCACCTGCAGCCGCCGTCGCGGCCTCCTAGTCACGGCCTCACCGTCGCGGCCCTGCCCTGCAGCCGCCCCAGTCGCGGCCCTGCTCTACCGCCGCCCAGTCGCGGCCCTGCCCTGCTGCCGCCCCACTCGCGGCCCTGACCTAATCGCCAACTGCGGCCCTGCCCTGCACCCGCCCCTGGTAAGCACCCGCGCCGCCCAGCCGAGCCGCGTCGCTCAGCCAAGCCGCGCCACCCTGCCGAGCCGCGCCGCCCAGCCGAGCCGCGCCGCCCAGCCGAGCCGCGCCGCCCAGCCGATCCGAGCCGCCCAGTCTAGCCGCGCCGCCCTACCGAGCCGCGCCGCCCTACTGAGCCGCACTGCCCTGCTTCTGCTGCTACTGCTGCTTCTGCTGCTACTGCTGCTTCTGCCGCTATGGCTAGTCCTACTGTTCTTACCTTTGATGCTGAGGGTCGTGCTGTTGACTTCGAGGTTTGGGTAGACGACCTACAGCTGTTTCTCCAGTGCGACTCCAAGGACGGAGTCTCCCTATTCGATCACACGTCCGGTGTCTCTCCTGCACCTGCTGCCACTGCTGACAGTACGGTTCGCTCGCAGTGGACTACTCGTGACGCTGTTGCTCGTCTTTCTGTTCGTAGTCACCTGCTGTCTGCTGAGCGCGCGCACTTTGGCCAGTACAAGACTGCAAAGTCTTTGTATCACGCTGTTGTCGCGCGCTACTCCTCCCCTGCCACTGCTGCTCTCAGCCGCCTCATGCTGCCGTACCTGTTCCCTGACCTTGCTACCTTTGCCACAGTCGCTGACCTCATTACTCACCTCCGCACTAGTGACACCCGCTACCGCGCTGCGCTTCCCACTGAGTTCTGTGCCAAGAACCCCCCCCCCCATGTACATCACTCTCTACTACCTAGTCACCCGTCTCCCTGACTCTCTCTCTTCAGTCAGGGACCACTTTCTCTCCCTTTGCCCCACTGAGCTCTCCGTCGACCTGCTTGAGGAGCGCCTTACTGCAGCGGAGAAGAGTATTGTTGCTGTAGGTGCTTCTCGCGGCGACCCTCGCGCCCCTTTCTTTGAGGGGTGCTCCCCCGTCCCCCTTCTCCCCTCTATTGCTTCTGCTGCTGCTGTCGACCTCGTTGGCACTGAGGAGGTCGGGGCTGCGTCTGCTCCTAGTGGGAGGCGCCGCAACAGCAAGGGCAAGGGGGGCAGGGGTGGTGGAGGGGACGGAGGGGGAGGCGGTGGAGGCGGTGGAGGGGGCGGTGGGGGTGGTGGTGGTGGTGGTTGGGGTGGTGGCGGGAGTGGGGGCGGCAGTGGAGGTGGTGGAGGCAGCGGCAGCGGCGGTGGAGGTGGAGGAGGTGGTGGTGCTGGCCGAGGAGGTACCGCACAGCGTGGAGGCTTTGGCGGTAGCCAGCGCCAGCAGCAGCCGCGTTCCCGTGAGACCCTTTCGCCCCTGCAGCTTCGTGAGTGGTACGCTGGGCGTGGGAGGGCTGGGGGTGTTGGTCCCTGCACTTACGTTCTTCGCACAGGCGGGCACCGTGGAGAGACGTGCGGACTGCCGCACACTTCGCAGCGCTACTTCGGTCGCCTGACTGACGCCTGGCGTGCGCAGTTTCCTGACGGCGCTGAGCTCCCCCGCTGGGGTGATCTGCTGAAGCAGAATGTTGCTATCTTTGATCTTGATGTCGATGCTATCCTTGCTGCCATGTATGCTATGACTGATAGTGCTGAGGGTGACTGTTACCTGTGTGTTCCGCCCGACCCGGGCATTGAGGCTGCTGCTCTAGGTGCTAGTGAGTCTGCTGCTCCAGGTGCTAGTGAGTCTGCCGCTACAGGTGCTAGTGAGTCTGCTGCTCCAGGTGCTAGTGAGTCTGCTCTCTCTGGTATTGCACCTACTGAGGCCTTGCACACCTTCACACTTGACTCAGGTGCTTCGCGCTCCTTCTTTCGCGACAGCACCACACTCACGCCGCTCAGTCGGCCGGTTGCAGTCTCCCTGGCTGACCCCTCTGGGGGCCCAGTCCTTGCGCACTCCTCCACGGTTCTACCGTGTCCTGCGGCCCCGTCGGGCTTACTGTCGGGACTCCACCTCCCCTCGTTCTCTACGAACTTGGTGAGTGGAGCTGACCTCCAGGACGTGTGGGTTGACCAGTTCACCCCGGGAGGTCAGCGTGTGACCCACTGTACTTGCTCTCGGACGGGGCGCCACCTGGCCACGTTCACCCGTCGGCCTGGGTCGAGCCTCTACACACTGACCACTGTGTCTCCTCCTGTCACTGCGTCTGGTCAGGTAGCCGCGTCTGGTCGGGTGTTTGCTACTGCGTCCAGGTCTAGTCCGGCGTCTGCCCCCTGCTCGTGTCATCCTCTGTCACACGAGACTCTTCTTTGGCACCACCGCCTTGGTCACCCCTCCCTGCCTCGTCTCCGAGGTATGGCCTGTCGTGTCCTTGTCTCAGGTCTCCCCCCGTCCCTCCCTCCCCTTCCTCCCCTTCCTCCGGGGCCTGCCCCTACCTGTGCTACTTGTGTTGAGGGCCGGCTGCGCGCCGCTCCTCACTCCTCTGAGTTTCCTCCGACAGAGGCTCCTCTGCAGACTCTCCACATGGACGTGTGGGGCTCAGCCTGCGTCCGTGGACAGGGTCACGAGCGTTACTTCCTGCTGGTCGTTGACGACTACTCGCGCTACACCACAGTCTTCCCCTTGCGCCGCAAGGGTGAGGTCACTGAGGTGTTGATCGACTGGATCCGCGTTGCTCGTCTCCAGCTCAGAGAGAGTTTCGGCTCGGACTTTCCTGTTCTGCGTCTGCACTCAGACAGAGGTGGTGAGTTTTCCTCCGACCTTCTGAGGGCTTTCTGTCGTGCGGAGGGCATCCGCCAGACGTTCACGCTTCCGGTCTCTCCACAGCAAAATGGGATTGCTGAGCGCCGCATTGGCATGGTCATGGACGTCGCTCGCACGTCCATGATCCATGCGGCTGCTCCCCATTTTCTGTGGCCGTTCGCTGTTCAGTACGCTGCGCATCAGATCAACCTTCAGCCTCGTGTCTCCTTGCCGGAGACCACACCTACTCTGCGGTGGACGGGGAAGGTTGGTGATGCGTCTGTGTACCGTGTCTGGGGATCTCGAGCTTTTGTCCGCGATACTTCCGCGGACAAGCTGTCCTCTCGTGCTGTTCCCTGCGGTTTCTTTGGCTTCCCCCCTGACGCGCCTGGGTGGCAGTTTTACCACCCCACCTCGTGCCGTGTTCTGACCTCTCAGGACGTCACGTTTGACGAGTCGGTCTCTTACTACCGTCTCTTTCCCTACCGCACTGCCCCTCTCCCCCCCCCGCCGCTCTTCCTTGCTCTCGGTACTCTTCCGGTAGACCCCCTCCCCCCTCAGGGTCCTGCCCCTTCAGGTGTGTCCCAGGTAGACCCTGTCGAGCCGGTCGAGGTAGCTGTTGACTCTGGTGCTGCTGGGGGTGCCGAGCCTGGGGTTGCTGAGTCTGGGGGTGCAGAGCCTGGGGGTGCTGAGCCTGAGCGTACTGAGCCTGGGGGTGCTGAGCCTGGGGGTGCTGAGTCTGGGGGTGCTGTGCCTGAGCGTGCTGTGTCTGGAGGTCCTTCGGGTGTCTCGTCCCGGCGGGAGCCCCTCTCTCCACAGCTGCTGCGTGAGTGGTACGCTCGTCGCTGTAGCCGTGCTGCTGGTGCTGGAGCTACTGGAGCAGCTAGAGGTACCGCTGGTGCTGGAGCTGCTGGAGCCGCTTGTTCTAGAGGTGCTCGTGCTTGAGGTACTGGCGCTGCTGGAGGTCCTGCTGGTGTTGGAGCCGCTGGAGGTACTGGCGCCGCTGGAGGTGCTGCTGGAGCCGCTGGTGGTGCTGCAGGAGTTGGAGCTGGAGGTGCTGGAGCTGTTCCTGCTGGAGGTGCTGCTGGAGCTGGTGCGACTGGTGGTGCTGCGAGAGTTGGAGCTAGAGACCCTAGAGCAGAGGGTACTGGTGCTGTCTCTGCTGTTTCTGGAGGTGCTACGCGGCCGCGGCCGTACTACGTTCCGCTCCTTCAGCAGGTTCTTGGCCTAACGCTTTCTACTGGTCCTCCTCCTCCTCCCTTACTGAGTCCACCGCCTGTCCAGTTGCAGTCGCAGTTACTGCCAGCCTCTCCACTGTCTGGTCCTTCTCCTTACTCTGGACCGACTAGAGGTCTTACGGAGCGACGTGCGCCTGAGTCTCGTCCTGCGTCGCCTGAGTCTCGTCATGAGTCGCCTGTTCGCGCTGTCCGCACTGGTCGTGTTCCGCGTCAGCGTCCTCCTCCTGTCCCTGGCACTCACTATATGACTCTGCGTCCTTCCACTGCTCCACAGCGTGTTCCTCTGCCGTCTCCTTTTGCGTCCTCTCTTCCTGACGGTCCAGACCCGGAGTCTGACTCCCTTCGTGCTGCTAGTCCCACTGTCACGCGTTTCCTCGCCACTGTTGTCACTGACCCTTCGTTTGAGTCCACTGCTGCGTCTGCTCTAGTTGGTGAGCTTGTTGACTTTGCTGCCGCCTGTCGTCTAGACTACGCCGCTAGTCTTGTTGCTGAGTCTGAGTCTGTCTGTCCTCCGTCCGTCGGGGGTGAGTGTGCTCTTGGCACGGACGTCCTTGAGGACAGACACGAGGAGTTTGAGTGTTTAGCCGCTGCTTTACCTCATCTCGTGTCCATGCTGATTGTCCCTGAGGGAGACCCGGATGCACCAGACATCCCGACCCCGCGCTCTTACGCAGAGGCGATAGAGGGTCCCTACTCCTCTCAGTGGCAGACAGCCATGGACGCAGAGATGGCTTCCTGGAAGTCCACAGGCACCTTAGTCGACGAGGTTCCCCCACCTGGGGCGAACATCGTCAGTGGCATGTGGATTTTCAGGGTGAAGCGGCCGCCGGGTTCCCCGCCTGTCTTCAAGGCGCGTTACGTTGCACGAGGCTTCAGTCAGCGAGAGGGAGTTGACTTCTTCCAGACCTTCTCCCCTACCCCGAAGATGACCACTCTTCGGGTTCTGCTGCACGTCGCCGCTCAGCGAGACTACGAGCTTCACTCTCTTGACTTCAGCACTGCTTTCCTACAGGGCAGCCTGCACGAGAAGATCTGGCTGCGCCGCCCACCTGGCTTCACTGGGTCGTTTCCTACTGGTACCCAGTGGAGCCTCCGGCGGCCAGTCTACGGTCTCCGCCAGGCACCCCGTGAGTGGCACGACACACTGAGGACTACTCTTGCTGCTCTTGGGTTTGCTCCTTCTACTGCTGACGCGTCGCTGTTTCTAGGCACCGACACCACTCAGCCGCCGTCCTACGTTCTCGTGTACGTAGACGACTTGGTCTTTGCTACTTCTGACACTGAGGGACTCGCCCACGTGAAGTCGGAGCTGCAGAAGAGACACACGTGCACAGACCTGGGTGAGCTGACAAGCTATCTTGGCTTGCGGATCACCCGGGACAGAGCACAGCGCACCATTACCCTGACTCAGTCACACATGGTGCAGCAGGTCTTTCAGCGCTTCCGCTTCACGTACTCCTCGCCACAGTCCACTCCTCTGCCTACCGGTCACTCGCTCTCAGCTCCACATTCGGACGAGTCCGTAGAGCCGAGTGGCCCGTATCCAGAGCTTGTGGGCTGCCTCATGTACCTGATGACCTGCACTTTACCTGACCTTGCATACCCTCTTAGCATCCTAGCACGCTATGTCGCTCCTGGCCGACATAGGAAGGAGCACATGGATGCCGCTAAGAGGGTGTTGCGCTACTTGTGCAGTACGTCGGGCATGGGGCTCGTGCTTGGAGGACGGGCTAGAGTTGTCCTCACTGGTCACGCAGACGCTTCTTGGGCTGACGACTTGGCTACGCAGCGGTCGTCACAGGGTTACACCTTCAGCCTTGGCTCCAGCTCTGTTTCTGGGCGGTCTACCTGCTCTTCTTCTGTTCTCAGCTCCAGCAGTGAGGCTGAGATCTACGCAGGGGCCATGGCTGCACAGGAGTTACGCTGGCTCACCTACCTGCTGACCGACCTGGGAGAGCTGCCTCGTTCTCCTCCAGTGCTGTACGTTGACAACAAGGCCATGATTGCCTTGTGTCAGGAGCACAGACTGGAGCACCGAACGAAGCACATCGCTCTGCGCTACTTCCTTGCTCGAGAGTTGCAGCAGCGTGGTCAGCTTCGTCTTGCTTACGTGGCCACTCAGGCCAACACTGCTGATGTCTTCACCAAGGCACTCCAGCCTTGTGATCATCAGCGTTTCTGTACTGTTCTAGGCCTTGTGCCTACTGTGCCTCACTTGCTTACTTCTTGACTCTGCTTGTACTGTGATCTCTATACATATACCTGCATGCTTACACTTGCTAGGTTGTGATCACTGTATTGCTTGTTCTCCTTTATATAACTCTGCATGTGAACAGGCCTTGTGGCCATTTGCTTGTGCTCGGAATGCGTGGTGACGTCGTGATCCACCCTGAGCTTGCTTTGCCTCTCTTGACCGGTCTTGTGACCTCTTGTTCTCCCCCACTTTGCCTATGGGGGTGTGTCAAACTTATATGCTATAGACTATTTAGGCTGTAGTGGGGTAATCAATATAGGGTACAACACTTCTAGGTTTCCTACTTGTACCCAACTGCTTGCTAGTCCAATCATTCCTTCGTTCTCATTCTGACATGAAGTGCGTCATCAAATGAGTTTTGATGAGGTTCCATTCTGAAGCCTGCTCAGGAAAGCTGTCTTTGAGGAGTTCTATCAGCCTAGATACAAGGGAGAACACAATGAAACAACAAGACAGGCATTGCAACATTAGGCGTTTGATTTCAATTGACGACACTCGTAGATCCACTTCCAAAACAAAAAAATGTTGGTGCAACCCTACGGTTTGCACTCGGCTTGTTGTTCGCGTGCGTGCATGCATGTGTGCGTGGAATGGTATGAGGGCATGAGATAATACATATATTTCATGAAAATAATAGTGTGTGAATGTTGAGTCACTATGTCGAATGTGTGTGTCGAGTCAATAGCGAGTTATCGCTAGTCGCGTGTCACGCGGTCGTTTAAGTCTCGTGTGCGGTTTTATATTTTGTCGTGTGTCTAACGTTCGGCGTGTCGCATGTGTGTGCTGCAGACCCATCAAGAACTCAAATATGAGTTCATGGTGAAGAACCAGAGCCTTGGTTTCAAGACTCAAGTGATATCGAAGCCCGCGAAAGGGGTAGATTTCAAGATAGTCATAATAGTTACATTACTTTGTGTAGTGTAACATTTCACTTGGTGAAGGCCCTTGTGAAGGGTAGTTTCAAGACCCTTCGTGGTTGGGGACAGTGTGGCACTGTTCCACATCACTGTACCTCGGCTCTTGGGGTTAGTAGAGGCTGAGAGTCATTCCAAACTCGTAACCCTTCCTAATTTGTGTTCTAAGACTATAGTGGCTGCCATAGTGCCGTTCGTTCAATCTGATGTTGCGTCGTCAATACTTGGTGAAATTGTGCGATATAAATTTCCTATTGTAGACGAAGTTAAGACGCTCCAAATCCAATTTGAAGCAGGTCATTTGAAGCTGTGACCAGAACGCTATGAACGTTTAAAGCCGCTGTGCATAAATCCGACTGTGCACTCTATCTTTCGTTTTTGGCACATTTGAGCCCATTATGACTATAACAAGTGGTATCAGAGCCCCTTGGAGCAATTTAAACAATGGCTGGACCTGAGGAAAGGGGTGACAAAGGTGCTGGATGCAGCGGTGAAGCCCAAGCTCAAGGCCAACCCCGAGATCCCGCCATGTCTCCCATGCAACCAAGTCTTGGCCCACCTAGGGATGAGCCTAGGGTGTTTGGGCTTGACAAGTTCAATGGGGATAATTTTGCTGAATGGTTTTTCAAGATGGGGAACATCTTCGACCACTATGACCTGCTGGAGGTGATGGAAGGAACGGAGAAGCGTCCCGAGAACGACCCGGAGAAGAGCCCGTGGGTGCGGACGAGCGCACAAGGCTATCTTATACTAGGGCAAGCGTTAGGGAGCAGCCAAATCCGTCACATCAAACCATTCCAGCATGAACCAGAGAAGGGACCAAAGGATGGGCTGCTCTCAAGGGTGTACACGCTCCTGCAACAGCGGCGGTAGCTGTGGTGTTGGAACGGCAAATGGCGACACTACGAATTGAAGAAGACGAAGCGGTTGAAGAAGGGGTGCAGAAATTCTTCGACTTGTTGACGCGACTTGAAGGAGCTGATTTGAACTATAGTGAGCTCCAAAAGAAGACCAAGCTGCTGGCCTTGTTTCCTGAGTCATGGTCCTTGCTCATCATCAACATCAATTGCGACTTGCCCCGCCTCTCGCTCGAAGTCGTGAAGCGAGCGATAATTGAAGAGGATTTCCGCCGCCGTGAGTTGGCGGGTGCGGATGGCGTCGGGGCAGCTAGCACCGGCCGTGGATATGGCCGTGTAAGAGGAAGAGGACGTGGAGGAGGCAGATTTGGCAGAAGCAACAACAGTGGAGGCCGCGGAAATGGCGGATATGGCAGCGACAACAAGAACTATGGGCGCGGTCGCGGCCGATTCGACGGCGAATGCTACTTTTGCCATAAAAGCGGATACATGGATGCAAGACCAAGAGAGTAGAGGAGCAGGAGGAGGAAGAGGAAGAGGTCGTGGAGGCCGTGGCGGTCGCGGAGGTGGTGCTGCAAATATGAAGAGTGGAGACAACGAGAGCGAGTCGACGGACGATCGCTTTCCGGGCCAATTCTTCTTCGTCTCAACGCAAGCACCGGCTGCACAAGAGAATGGTGAAGGCTTTGATGAGCCAGCTGCTGTAGGAAAGGCCACCCTACATTCCCTGGACTATTGGGTGATCGATAGCGGCGCTACCTATAGCATGACACCTCGTGCGGACTTGCTCACCGAACTCGAACCGTCACCGGTGAAACATGTCACATCGGCTTTGGGGAAACAAGCAGAGGTGAAAGGCATGGGCAATGCCATGCTCAAGGGTGCTGATGGGAAGTTGGTGGGCCTCACGAACGTACTTTGGGTGCCCAACCTTGCTGCGAACCGGATTTCGGTGCGGCTTTTGCAAAAGGCCGGCATGGACACGAGCTTGAAAGGAGCCAAGACCTATACCGCGAGGCTTGGCGAGAGGATTTTTTGGGAAATTCATGAGGATAAGGATGTCTACAATGAGATGTGGCAGATCCTTGTGGTCCCCATGCTTAAGGAGAGGCAAGTGGCAGCAAGCGTCAGCACCAAGGTTGAAGCGGTTGGTAGCGGCTATGGCGCGAACGATGGCGCCAAGATGAAAGAGTCCAAGAAGTGCAATCTTGGAGGGACCAGCAAGCAGTCTGAGCATAAGGAGAGTGGTGCAGCAGCCGAGGAGCAGCAAAATGGTGAGGAGAACCCCAAGGTAGCAGCGGAGGAGGAGTACAGAGAGAGCATGTGGGGCACTATTGCAAGTGCGGCATTCTCCAATCCAACTTCGGCTACGGGGGAGTGTGATTGGTTGACTTTGCATCAGCGTATGGGGCATGTGGCATTGCCCATCTTGCAGCAGCTAGTGAAGAATGAGATGGTGGCTGGGATACGTATGAAGAGGGAGCCCAATGAGGTGCTTGGCTGCCCGACATGCATGCAAGCCAAGTTCACCCGATTCCCGTTCTCTAGCTCAGAGGCAACGGCTAAGAGACCACTTGATGAGGTGGTGATGGGCGTGGTGGGCCCCTTGAAACTTGGAGCTGCTGGAGCTGAGTATTTCCTCACCATAGTCGACGTCTACACCCGCATGACTTGGGTGTACGTGCTGTCCAAGAAGAGCGACGTGGCTGAAACGGTGAAAACCGATTGGTTGCCGATGGTGGAGCGGCAACAAGACCAGCTAGTGAAGTCAATCCGCACCGATCGAGGGGGAGAGTTCCTGAGCAAGGAGTTCTCATTGTAGCTGAAGAAGAATGGGATAAGGCACTCCCTTACCATGCCATACTCCCCTGCAATGAACGGCATCGCCGAACGAGCGAACCAGACAATCACGGAGACGGCACGCGGGTTACTCATTGAAGCCGGGCTACCCGACTATTTCTGGTCTGATGCGGTGCGGAGTGCTTGTGTGGCCAAGAACAGAGCCTTGACTCATGTGGGAGCAGACAAATGGGTGCCCTATATGGAGTGGATTGGAAGGAAGCCAAATGTGGATATGCTTCGGTGTTTGGGTGCATGTGTATGGCGCTCGTGCATAAGCATCTTCGGCACAACAAGCTTGGTGCCAAGGCAATATGGGCTGTGCATTTGGGCATGGCTCAAAGCAGCAAGGGATTGCTTCTTTGGTTCCCATTCACCAAGAGGTTTCTTGGTGAGCAGGGACTGCAAGTTCATGGAGAACCTGATGTACAAGGATGGAAGGCCGAAAATGAGGCGAAGATATTCGTGCGGTTTGGGGAGGTAAAGAGTTCCGGCTTGGAGCATGTGGAGCTGCCATTGCAGCTGAGCAGCAGCAGCACCATCACAAGGCAATCTCCTCTTGTGAATGGGGGAGAGGAAGCCAGGAATGGAGAGGAAGAAGGGGAGGAGGTGCAGCAAGTAAGCGAGTGCTCCACGGATTCGAGTCACCCTGCAGCAACGCCATGAGAGCCTTCATGCCCCTGCAGCTGAGGAGGAAGGAAGGGGCAAGAGGAGAGTTCGACCTCCTAACAAGCTTACGTATGATGCGCCGGGGAGGCCAGCCAAGTCAGCCCTGGCTGGAGCGGCGCTTATGATTGGAGATGACGAGGAGAGTGACTACGAGGAGTGTGCCTTCGCGTTCTTCTCTCCGGTGGAGATGCCGGGGGAACCAGCAACTCTCAAGGAGGCCTTGGAGAGTAGTGATGCTGAGGAGTGGAAGAAGGCAATGGAGAGCGAGTTAAAGAGCATTGAGGAAAACGACATGTGGGAATTGGTGGAGCTACCGGAAGGGCGTAAGACGATTACGTCCAAGTGCTTTTTCAAGATCAAGTCCGACGCCGACGGCAAGATCGAGCGTTACACGTCTAGGCTTGTGGCCAAGGGGTACCAGCAAAGTCGAGTGGGAAATAGTATGACTCTTTGACAAGTACGCGCACACCTCCTTCAACTGCCTGGAACAACTCAAAGTATGTTAACATATGATAGGAAACCTCATTCTGACAAATGAATGTGTGGTTATTGGTTTTGTTTTTACCATGTGCATTGTTGTTTCATGCCCCTGATCCGAGCACTCATCGCTGCTCTTGCCCAGCTTCATTTCATGGTGCTTCATGATCTGCGCGTCCACATTTTGCTTGTTGGATCTCCTGTAAATCTGTTTTAGCAGAACACTATGCAAATGTTAAAAACGGTTAGTGCTGTACTCTTGCACATACTCTACTCTACGGATTGCAGGAATGAAGTGCGTCATCAAATGGGTTTTGATGAGGTTCCATTCTGAAGCCTGCTCAGGAAAGCTCTGCTTGAGGAGTTCTACCAGCATGGATACAAGGGAGAACACAATGAAACAACAGGACAGGCATTGCAACATTAGGCGTTTGATTTCAATTGACGACACTCGTAGATCAACTTTCAAAACAAAAAAATGTTGGTGCAACCCTACAGTTTGCACTCGGCTTGTTGTCCGCGTGCGTGCATGCATGTGTGCATAGAATGGTATGAGGACATGAGATAAAATATATATTTCATGAAAATAATAGTGTGTGAATGTTGAGTCACTATGTCGAATGTGTGTGTCGAGTCAATAGCGAATTATCGCTAGTCGCGTGTCACGCGGTCGTTTAAGTCTCGTGCGCGGTTTTATATTTTGTCGTGTGTCAAACGTTCGGCGTGTCATAGGTGTGTGCAGCAGACCCATCAAGAACTCAAATATGAGTTTATGGTGAATAACCAGAGCCTTGGTTTCAAGACTCAAGTGATCTCGAAGCCCGCGGAAGGGGTAGACTTCAAGATAGTAAGAATAGTTACATTACTTTGTGTAGTGTAACATTTCACTTGGTGTAAGCCCTTGTGAAGGGTAGTTTCGAGACCCTTCGTGGTTGGGGACAGTGTGACACTGTTCCACATCAGTGTACCTCGGCTCTTGGGGCTTGTAGAGGCTGAGAGTCATTCCCAACTCGTAACCCTTCCTAATTTGTGTTCTAAGACTATAGTGGCTGCCATAGTGCCGTTCGTTCAATCTGATGTTGCGTCGTCAATACTTGGTGAAATTGTGCGATATAAATTTCTTATTGTAGACGAAGTTAAGACGCTCCAAATCCAATTTGAAGCAGGTCATTTGAAGCTGTGACCAGAACGCTATGAACGTTTAAAGCCGCTGTGCATAAATCCGACTGTGCACTCTATCTTTCGTTTTTGGCACATTTGAGCCCATTATGACTATAACAAGTGGTATAAGAGCCCCTTGGAGCAATTTAAACAATGGCTGGACCTGAGGAAAGGGGTGACAAAGGTGCTGGATGCAGCGGTGAAGCCCAAGCTCAAGGCCAACCCCGAGATCCCGCCATGTCTCCCATGCAACCAAGTCTTGGCCCACCTAGGGATGAGCCTAGGGTGTTTGGGCTTGACAAGTTCAATGGGGATAATTTTGCTGAATGGTTTTTCAAGATGGGGAACATCTTCGACCACTATGACCTGCTGGAGGTGATGGAAGGAACGGAGAAGCATCCCGAGAACGACCCGGAGAAGAGCCCGTGGGTGCGGACGAGCGCACAAGGCTATCTCCTACTAGGGCAAGCGTTAGGGAGCAGCCAAATCTGTCACATCGAACCATTCCAGAGTGAACCAGAGAAGGGACCAAAGGCATGGGCTGCTCTCAAGGGTGTACACGCTCCTGCAACAGCGGCGGTAGCTGTGGTGTTGGAACGGCAAATGGCGACACTACGAATTGAAGAAGACGAAGTGGTTGAAGAAGGGGTGCAGAAATTCTTCGACTTGTTGACGCGACTTGAAGGAGCTGACTTGAACTATAGTGAGCTCCAAAAGAAGACCAAGCTGCTGGCCTTGCTTCTTGAGTCATGGTTGTTGGTGCAACCCTACGGTTTGCACTCGGCTTGTTGTCCGTGTGCATGCATGCGTGTGTAAATGGAATGGTATGAGGGCATGGGATAATATATATTTCATGCTTACAATAGTGTGTGAAGGATGAGTCATTATGTCGAATGTGTGTGTGTCGAGTCAATAGCGAGTCATCGCTAGTCGCGTGTCTACGTCGTCGTTTGTGTGTCTCGCGCGGTTTCTATCTTGTCATTTGTGTGTGTCGCGCGGTTTCCATTTTGTCGTGTGTGGAACGTTCGGCGTGTCGCAGTAGACCCATCAAGAACTCAAGGATGCGTTTATGGTGAAGAACCAGAGCCTTGGTGTCAAGATTCAAGTGATCGCGAAGCCCGCGAAAAGGGTACACCTCAAGATATTGAGAATAGTTACATTACTTTGTGTAGTGTAACATTTCACTTGGTGTAGGCCCTTGTGAAGGGTAGTTTCGAGATCCTTCGTGGTTGGGGACAGTGTGGGACTGTTCCACATCACTGTACCTCGGCTCTTGGGGTTTGTAGGAGCTGGGAGTCATTCCCAACTCGTAGCTCTTCCTAATTTGTGTTCTAAGACTATAGTGGCTGCCATAGTGCCGTTCGTTCAAACCGAAGCTGTGTCGTCAACATTTGGTAAAATCGTGCGATCTAAATTTCATATTGTAGGCGACGTTAAGACGCTCCAGATCCAATTTGAATCAGGCCATTTGAAGCTGTGACCACAACGCTATGAAGGTTTAAAGCCGCTGTGCAGAAATCTGACTGTGCACTTTATCTTTCGTTTTAGGCCCATTGAAGCCTACTGTGACTATAACAATGGTCCTCGCTCATCATCAACCTCAATCGTGACTTGCCCCGCCTCTCGCTCGAAGACGTGAAGTGAGCGATCCTTGAAGAGGATTTTCGCAGCCGTGGGTTGGCGGGTGCGGATGGCGCCGGAGCAGCGACCATCGGCCATGGATATGGCCGTGGAAGGGGGAAAAGGACGTGGAGGAGGCAGATTTGGCAGCAGCAACAACAGTGGAGGCCGCGGAAATGGCGGATATGGCAGCGACAACAAGAACTATGGGCGCGGTCGCGGCCGATTCGACGGCGAATGCTACTTTTGCCATAAAAGTGGATACATGTGGCGCGATTGCTACAAACTCCCTGATGGATGAACCCCTGCTCAAGGCCAAGAGAGTAGAGGAGCAGGAGGAGGGAGAGGAAGATGCCGTGGAGGCCGTGGTGGTCGCGGAGGTGGTGCTGCAAATATGAAGAGAGGAGACAACGAGAGCGAAGGACGATCGCTTTCCGACTCTGCACTCTATCTTTCGTTTTATGCACATTTGAGCCTATTGTGACTAAAACAATAAAAAAGGACCCACCGCTCTGAATTCTTTTGCAGATCAGCAAGGATCCTCTCGGTGTGAGTGGTTGCATTGCATGAGAGGTACCAGTCAAGGTATGCACGAATTGCCTCCAGCTGCTGCGCCTCAAGGATGTTGGCGACAAGGAAGATCAAAGCATGGAAACAGGAATACAGAAGGTGTGCGTGCAATCCCGCCCGCCGTCACCTGGGTCGCCGACATCGGCGACAAACCGCTTCGTCGTCCTCCGACGTCACCCTGCGAGGAGCCTGCAACCGCCGACGACTGCACCCCTCGCGCCTGAACGCCGCCGACTTCATCGGCGTGAATCACTCCACGCTGCCTCGACGTGCCTCCCGCACTGCTGCCGACTTGGCCACCTCCGGCGTTGACGCCAACGTCGACGCCGCCTTCGTTGGTCACCGGTCGAGGAGAAGCAGGTCGAGAAGGGGGATGCTCCGTTGCCCACATGGTGCGGAGTCCAGCCTCGACGACCGCCCAGGGTATCGCCCCGTACTCCTGGGCCTCATGGCGTCTCCTCGCATCCTCCAGCCGTCCCTTCAGGGTGTCCATCACCTCTGTGTCACCTACGCGCACGCTAGGGACTGTACGACTGCTAGCCTACGAGCAACTTAGGTAAGTGAGCACTACGTCGACCTGACTGAAAGGTAACTCGTGTGCCGTCCACGCTCACCGCACCATGCGGAGATAACTACTACAACGGGAGCTAGACTACGGGCTAGGCACGTGTGCACGTGTGATCTCTGCGTTCGTTGGTCCTTTGTCGTTTTCCTTGTGCACACACTGCTTGCTGGTTCACGGTGTAAATTGGCAAGAGTTTCACTAGAGAAAGTTGACAACAATGGTACAATGAACTTGGCATGGCAAGACTACATCAGAGCTAGCACTCAGGTCGATCTACTGACAGCGCAGCATGGTCGACCGCATTCCAGCACGACTTGGTCGACCGCGCTCCAGCAGTGCAAAGTAGACGGCGTGCCAACGCAGCAGGTCGACGGCGTGCCAGCGTTGCTCCCGCAGTACAGCATCGCACCAGCTTCGCAAATGCTCGCAGATCATTGGCGTGCTGAGCCTCGTCACCTGCACAGCGCACACACCAAGTCAACCTGGCGCTGACGTCTGCATCTGATCAGCCACGTCAACCTCGGGATACCACCACCGAGGTCGGACTCGCCAACTTCGCCTGGGCGACCGTCGCACTCCTTCGCAGAACCTCGTCACCCAGGTAACCTGGTCGACCGGGCAACCAGGTCGACCAGCTGTTCCTGTATGTGCCCGTCGACCTCCCAAATCGACGACCACCCCAAGTCGACCTCACCAGGTAGACCACACCCCTGGTCGACCAGCACTTCTGGTCGACCAGCTCCATGTCGACCAGCGCAGTTGTCAGTCGACCACCCAAGTCGGCTACCCGAAGTCGGTGTCACCAAGTTGACGCCTTGCTACTCGACGCCCCTCTGCTCGGCGTCCTGAGTCGAGGTCGACGTCGGCCCCTCCTCCATCAACCACCAGGTCGACATCACGCCTGGTCGACCAACCACCAAGTCGACCAGCAGGTCTGGTCGACCAACCACCAGGTCGACCAGCAGTCCTGTCAGCCGACCACCCAAGTCGGCTGCCCCAAGTTGACATGTAATGCACTTATTCTTGTTACAAACCATACGGGTAAGTAATGCACTTTCTCTTGGTACCAACCATATGGGTAAGTAACGCTCTTACTCTTGGTACCAACCATACGGGTAAGTAATGCACTTATTCTTGGTACCAACCATACGGGTAAGTAACGCACTTACTGTTGGTACCAACCATATAAGTATGTAACGTACTTCCTCTTGATACTAACCATATCTGAAAGTAACGCACTTACCCTTGGTACCAACCATATGGGAAAGTAACGCACTTATCCTTGGTACCAACCATATGGGTAAGTAACGCACTGACTCTTGGTACTAACCATACTGGCAAGTAATGCACTTATTCTTGGTACCAACCATACGGGTAAGTAACTCACATACTCCGGTACCAACCATATGGGTAAGTATCGCAGCTACTCCAGGTACCAACCATACGGGTAAGTATCGCACTCCAAGAGTAAGTGCATTACTTACCTGTATGGTTGGTACCAAGAGTATGTGCGTTAGTTACCCATATGGTTTAGACCAATGGTAAGTGCGTTAATTTTCGATATGGTTGGTACCAAGAGTAAGTGCATTACTTACCCATATGGTTGGTACCAAGAGTAAGTGCGTTACTTACCCATATGGTTGGTACCAATGGTAAGTGCGTTACTTTCCGATATGGTTGGTACCAATGGTAAGTGCGATACTTACCCGTATGATTGGTACCAGGAGTAACTGCATTTCTTATCCATATGGTTGGTACCAAGAGGAAGTGCGTTACTTACCCATATGGTTGATGCCAAGAGTAAGTGCGTTAGTTACCCATATGGTTGGTACCAAAGGTAAGTGCGTTACTTTCCAATATGGTTGGTACCAAGAGTATGTGAGTTACTTACCCGTATGGCTAGTACCAAGAGTAAGTGCGATACTTACCCATATGGTTGGTACCACGGGTAAGTGCGTTACTTTCCCATATGGTTGGTACCAAGGGTAAGTGCGTTACTTTCAGATATGGTTAGTATCAATACGAAGTACGTTACATACTTATATGGTTGGTACCAACAGTAAGTGCGTTACTTACCCGTATGGTTGGTACCAAGAATAGGTGCATTACTTACCCGTATGGTTGGTACCAAGAGTAAGTTCGTTACTTACCCATATGGTTGGTACCAAGGGTAAGTGAGTTGCTTTTCGATATGGTTGGTACCAAGAGTAAGTGCGTTACTTACCCGTATGGTTGGTACCAAGAAAAAGTGCGTTACTTACCCGTATGGTTGGTACCAAGAGTAAGTACGTTACTTACCCGTATGGTTGGTACCAAGAGTACGAGCGTTTCTTACCCATATGGTTGGTACCAAGAGTAAGTGCGTTACTTACCCATATGGTTGGTACCAAGAGTAGGTGCATTACTTTTCGATATGGTTGGTACCAAGAGTAAGTGCGTTACTTACCCGTATGGTTGGTACCAAGAATGAGTGCATTACTTACCCATATGGTTGGTACCAAGAGTAAGTGCGTTACTTACCTGTATGGTTGGTACCAAGGGTAAGTGCGTTACTTACCCATATGGTTGGTACCAATAGTAAGTGCGTTACTTTTCGATATGGTTGGTACCAAGAGTAAGTGCGTTACTTACCCATATGGTTGGTACCAATGGTAAGTGCGTTACTTTCCGATATGGTTGGTACCAATGGTAAGTGGGATACTTACCCGTATGGTTGGTACCAGGAGTAACTGCATTATTTACCCATATGGTTGGTACCAAGAGGAAGTGCGTTACTTATCCATATGGTTGGTGCCAAGAGTAAGTGCATTACTTACCCATATGGTTGGTACCAAAGGTAAGTGTGTTACTTTCGATATGGTTGGTACCAAAAGGAAGTGCGTTACATACTTATATGGTTGGTACCAAGAGTATGTGAGTTACTTATCCGTATGGTTGGTACCAAGAATAAGTGCATTACTTACCTGTATGGTTAGTACCAAGAGTAAGTTCGTTACTTACCCATATGGTTGGTACCAAGGGTAAGTGCGTGACTTTCCCATATGGTTGGTACCAAGGGTAAGTGCGTTACTTTCAGATATGGTTAGTATCAATAGGAAGTACGTTACATACTTATATGGTTGGTACAAAAAGTAAGTGCGTTACTTACCCGTATGGTTGGTACCAAGAGTAAGTGCGTTACTTTCTGATATGGTTGGCACCGAGAGTAAGTGCGTTAGTTACACATATGGTTGGAACCAGGAATAAGTCCGTTACTTACCTGTATGGTTGGTACCAAGAGTAAGTGCAGTACTTACCTGTATGGTTGGTACCAAGAGTAAGTGCGTTACATTCCCATATGGATTGTACCAAGCATAAGTGCGTTACTTACACATATGGTTGGCACCAAGAGTATGTGCGTTACTTACACATATGGTTGGAACCAGGAATAAGTGCGTTAGTTACCCGTACGGTTTGTACCAAGAGTAAGTGCATTACTTACCTGTATGGTTGGTACCAAGAGTATGTGCGTTACTTTCCGATATGGTTGGCAACAAGGGTTAGTGCGTTACTTTCCGATATGGTTTGTACCAAGAGTAAGTGCGTTACTTACCGTATGGTTGGTACCAAGAGTAAGTGCGTTACTTACCCATATGGTTGGTACCAAAGGTAAGTGCGTTACTTTCTGATATGGTTGGCACCAAGAGTAAGTGCGTTACTTTCCCATATGGTTGGTACCAAGAGTAAGTGCGTTACTTACCCGTATGGTTTGTATCAAGAGTAAGTGCGTTACTTACCCGTATGGTTGGTACCAAGAGGAAGTGCGTTTCTTTTCCATATGGTTGGTACCAAGAGTAAGTGCGTTACTTACCCATATGGTTGGTACCAAGAGTAAGTGCGTTAGTAACCCGTATCGTTGGTACCAAGAGTAAGTACGTTACATACCCATATGGATTCTACCAAGAGTAAGAGCGTTACTTACACATATGGTTTGCACCAAGAGTAAGTGCGTTACTTACACATATGGTTGGAACCAGGAATAAGTGCGTTACTTACCCGTATGGTTGGTACCAAGAGTAAGTGCGTTACTTACCCGTATGGTTGGTACCAAGAGTATGTGCGTTACTTTCCGATATGGTTTGTACCAAGGGTAAGTGCGTTACTTTCCGATATGGTTTGTACCAAGAGTAAGTGCGTTACTTACCCATATGGTTGGTACCGAAGGTAAGTGCGTTACTTTCTGATATGGTTGGCACCAAGAGTAAGTGCGTTACTTACACATATGGTTGGAACCAGGAATAAGTGCGTTACTTACCTGTAAGGTTGGTACCAAGAGTAAGTGCAGTACTTACCTGTATGGTTGGTACCAAGAGTAAGTGCATTACATACCCATATGGATTGTACCAAGCGTAAGTGCGTTACTTACACATATGGTTGGCACCAAGAGTAAGTGTGTTACTTACACATATGGTTGGAACCAGGAGTAAGTGCGTTACTTACCCGTATGGTTGGTACCAAGAGTAAGTGCGTTACTTACCCGTATGGTTGGTACCAAGAGTAAGTGCATTACTTACCTGTATGGTTGGTACCAAGAGTAAGTACGTTACTTACCCGTATGGTTGGTACCAAGAGTATGTGCGTTACTTTCTGATATGGTTGGTACCAAGGGTAAGTGCGTTACTTTCCGATATGGTTTGTACCAAGAGTAAGTGCGTTACTTTTCGTATGGTTGGTACCAAGAGTAAGTGCGTTACTTACCCATATGGTTTGTACCAAGAGTATGTGCGTTACTTACCGTATGGTTGGTACCGAGAGTAAGTGCGTTACTTACCCATATAGTTTGTACCAAGAGTAAATGGGTTACTTACCATGTGGTTGGTACCAAGAGTAAGTGCACTACTTAAATGTATGGTTCGTACCAAGAGTAAGTGCGTTACTTACCCATATGGTTTGTACCAAGAGTAAGTGCGTTACTTACCCGTATGGTTGGTACCAAGAGTAAGTACGTTACTTACCCGTATGGTTGGTACCAAGAGTATGTCCGTTACTTTCCGATATGGTTGGTACCAAGGGTAAGTGCGTTACTTACCGTATGGTTGGTACCAAAAGTAAGTGCGTTACTTACCCGTATGGTTGGTACCAAGAGTAAGTGCATTACTTACCTGTATGGTTGGTACGAAGAGTATGTACGTTACTTACCTGTATGGTTGGTACCAAGAGTATGTGCGTTACTTTCTGATATGGTTGGTACCAAGGGTAAGTGCGTTACTTTCCGATATGGTTTGTACCAAGAGTAAGTGCGTTACTTTCCGTATGGTTGGTACCAAGAGTAAGTATCTTACTTACCCATATGGTTTGTACCAAGAGTATGTGCGTTACTTACCGTATGGTTGGTACCAAGATTAAGTGCGTTACTTACACATATGGTTGGTACCAAGAGTAACTACGTTACTTACCCGTATGGTTGGTACCAAGAGTAATTGCGTTACTTACCCGTATGGTTGGTACCAAGAGGAAGTGCGTTACCTTCCGATATGGTTGGTACCAAGAGTAAGTGCGTTACTTACCCGTATGGTTGGTATCAAGAGTAAGTGCGTTACTTACCCGTATGGTTGGTATCAAGATTATGTGCGTTACTTACCTGTATGGAAGGTACCAAGAGTAACTACGTTACTTACCCATATGGTTGGTACCAAGAGTAAGTGCGTTACTAACCCGTATGGTTGGTACCAAGAGTAGGTGCATTACTTACCTGTATGATTGGTACCAAGAATAGGTACGTTACTTACCCGTATGGTTGGTACCAAGAGTATGTGCGTTACTTTCCGATATGGTTGGTACCAAGGGTAAGTGCGTTACTTACCGAATGGTTGGTACCAAGAGTAAGTGCGTTACATACCCATATGGTTTGTACAAAGAGTAAGTGCGTTACTTACCGTATGGTTGGTACCAAGAGTAAGTGCGTTAGTTACCCATATGGTTTGTACCAAGAGTAAGTGCGTTACTTACCGTATGGTTGGTACCAAGAGTAAGTGCGTTACTTACCCATATGGTTGGTACCAATGGTAAGTGCGTTACTTTCTGATATGGTTGGCACCAAGAGTAAGTGCGTTACTTACACATATGGTTGGAACCAGGAATAAGTGCGTTACTTACCCGTATGGTTTGTACCAAGAGTATGTGCGTTACTTTCCGATATGGTTTGTACCAAGAGTAAGTGCGTTACTTACCGTATGGTTGGTACCAAGAGTAAGTGCGTTACTTACCCATATGGTTGGTACCAAAGGTAAGTGCGTTACTTTCTGATATGGTTGGCACCAAGAGTAAGTGCATTACTTTCTGATATGGTTGGCACCAAGAGTAAGTGCGTTACTTACACATATGGTTGGAACCAGGTGTAAGTGCGTTACTTACCTGTATGGTTGGTACCAAGAATAAGTGCAGTACTAACCTGTATGGTTGGTACCAAGAGTAAGTGCGTTACATATCCATATGGATTGTACCAAGAGTAAGTGCGTTACTTACACATATGGTTGGCACCAAGAGTAGGTGCGTTACTTTTAAATATGGTTGGAACCAGGAATAAGTGCGTTACTTACCCGTATGGTTGGTACCAAGAGTAAGTGCATTACTTACCTGTATGGTTGGTACCAAGAGTAAGTACGTTACTTACCCGTATGGTTGGTACCAAGAGTATGTGCGTTACTTTCCGAAATGGTTGGTACCAAGGGGAAGTGCGTTATTTTCCGATATGGTTTGTACCAAGAGTAAGTGCGTTACTTACCCTATGGTTGGTACCAAGCGTAAGTGCGTTACTTACGCGTATGGTTGGTGCCAAGAGTAAGTGCGTTACTAACCCGTATGGTTGGTACCAAGAGTAAGTGCATTACTTACCCGTATGGTTGGTACCAAGAGTAACTACGTTACTTACCCGTATGGTTGGTACCAAGAGTAATTCCGTTACTTACCCGTATGATTGGTACCAAGAGGAAGTGCGTTACCTTCCCATATGGTTGGTACCAAGAGTAAGTGCGTTACTTACCCGTATGGGTGGTATCAAGAGTAAGTGCGTTACTTACCCGTATGGTTGGTACGAAGAGGAAGAGCGTTTCTTTTCCATATGGTTGGTACCAAGTGTAAGTGCGTTACTTACCTGTATGGTTGGTATCAAGATTATGTGCATTACTTACCTGTATGGAAGGTACCAAGAGTAAGTGCGTTACTTACCCATATGGTTGGTACCAAGAGAAAGTGCGTTACTAACCCGTATGGTTGGTACCAAGAGTAAGTACGTTACATACCCATATGGATTCTACCAAGAGTAAGAGCGTTACTTACACATATGGTTGGCACCAGGAATAAGTGCGTTACTTACCCGTATGGTTGGTACCAAGAGTAAGTGCGTTACTTACCCGTATGGTTGGTACCAAGAGTATGTGCGTTACTTTCCGATATGGTTAGTACCACGGGTAAGTGCGTTACTTTCGATATGGTTTGTACCAAGAGTAAGTGCGTTACTTACCCATATGGTTGGTACCAAAGGTAAGTGCGTTACTTTCTGATATGGTTGGCACCAAGAGTAAGTGCGTTACTTTCTGATATGGTTGGCACCAAGAGTAAGTGCGTTACATACCCATATGGATTGTACCAAGCGTAAGTGCATTACTTACACATATGGTTGGCACCAAGAGTATGTGTGTTACTTACACATATGGTTGGAACCAGGAATATGTGCGTTACTTACCCGTATGGTTGGTACCAAGAGTAGGTGCATTACTTACCTGTATGGTTGGTACCAAGAATTAGTACGTTACTTACCCGTATGGTTGGTACCAAGAGTATGTGCGTTACTTTCCGATATGGTTGGTACCAACAGTAAGTGCGTTACTTACCGTATGGTTGGTACCAAGAGTAAGTGCGTTACTTACCCATATGGTTTGTACCAAGAGTAAGTGCGTTACTTACCGTATGGTTGGTACCAAGAGTAAGTGCGTTAGTTACCCATATGGTTTGTACCAAGAGTAAGTGCGTTACTTACCGTATGGTTGGTACCAAGAGTAAGTGCGTTACTTGCCCATATGGTGGGTACCAATGGTAAGTGAGTTACTTTCTGATATGGTTGGCACCAAGAGTAAGTGCGTTACATACACATATGGTTGGAACCAGGAATAAGTGCGTTACTTACCCGTATGGTTTGTACCAAGAGTATGTGCGTTACTTTCCGATATGGTTGGTACCAAGGCTTAGTGCGTTACTTTCCGACCTGGTTTGTACCAAGAGTAAGTGCGTTAGTTACCTGTGTGGTTGGTACCAAGAGTAAGTGCGTTACTTACGCGTATGGTTGGTACCAAGAGTAAGTGCATTACTTACCCGTATGGTTGGTACCAAGAGTAACTACGTTACTTACCCGTATGGTTGGTACCAAGAGTAAGTGCATTACTTACCCGTATGGTTGGTACCAAGAGTAACTACGTTACTTACCCGTATGGTTGGTACCAAGAGTAATTGCGTTACTAACCCGTATGGTTGGTACCAAGAGTAAGTACGTTACATACCCATATGGAATCTACCAAGAGTATGTGCGTTACTTACACATATGGTTGGAACCAGGAATATGTGCGTTACTTACCCGTATGGTTGGTACCAAGAGTAAGTGCGTTACTTACCCGTATGGTTGGTACCAAGAGTAAGTGCGTTACTTACCCGTATGGTTGGTACCAAGAGTAAGTGCATTACTTACCCGTATGGTTGGTACCAAGAGTAACTACGTTACTTACCCGTATGGTTGGTACCAAGAGTAATTGTGTTACTTACCCGTATGGTTGGTACCAAGAGGAAGTGCTTTACCTTCCCATATGGTTGGTACCAAGAGTAAGTGCGATACTTACCCGTATGGTTGGTACCAAGAGTATGTGCGTTACTTACCTGTATGGTTAGTTCCAAGGGTAAGTGCGTTACTTACCCATATGGTTTGTACCAAGAGTAAGTGCGTTACTTACCCGTATGGTTGGTACAAAGAGTAAGTGCGTTACTTACCCATATGGTTTGTACCAAGAGTAAATGCGTTACTTACCCGTATGGTTGGTACCAAGAGTAAGTGCGTTACTTACCCGTATGGTTGGTACCAAGAGTAAGTGCGTTACTTACCCGTATGGTTGGTACCAAGAGTAAGTGCATTACTTACCCGTATGGTTGGTACCAAGAGTAACTACGTTACTTACCAGTATGGTTGGTACCAAGAGTAAGTGCGTTACTTACCCGTATGGTTGGTACCAAGAGGAAGTGCGTTTCTTTTCCATATGGTTGGTACCAAGTATAAGTGCGTTACTTACCCGTATGGTTGGTATCAAGATTATATGCGTTACTTACCTCTATGGTTTGTACCAAGAGTAAGTGCGTTACTTACCCATATGGTTGGTACCAAGAGTAAATGCGTTACTAACCCGTATGGTTGGTACCAAGAGTAAGTACGTTACATACCCATATGGATTCTACCAAGAGTAAGAGCGTTATTACACATATGGTTGGCACCAAGAGTAAGTGCCTTACTTACACATATGGTTGGAACCAGGAATAAGTGCGTTACTTACCCGTATGGTTGGTACCAAGAGTAAGTGCGTTACTTACCCGTATGGTTGGTACCAAGAGTATGTGCGTTACTTTCTGATATGGTTGGTACCAAGGGTAAGTGCGTTACTTTCCGATATGGTTTGTACCAAGAGTAAGTGCGTTACTTTCTGAAATGGTTGGCACCAAGAGTAAGTGCGTTACTTACCCGTATGGTTGGTACCAAGAGTATGTGCGTTACTTACCTGTATGGTTAGTTCCAAGGGTAAGTGCGTTACTTACCCATATGGTTTGTACCAAGAGTAAGTGCGTTACTTACCCGTATGCTTGGTACAAAGAGTAAGTGTGTTACTTTCCCATATGGTTTGTACCAAGAGTAAGTGCGTTACTTACCCATATGGTTGGTACCAAGAGTATGTGCGTTACTTCCCCGTATGGTTGGTACCAAGAGTAAGTGCGTTACTTACCCGTATGGTTGGTACCAAGAGTAAGTGCATTACTTACCCGTATGGTTGGTACCAAGAGAAACTACGTTACTTACCCGTATGGTTGGTACCAAGAGTAGTTGCGTTACTTACCCGTATGGTTGGTACCAAGAGGAAGTGCGTTACCTTCCCATATGGTTGGTACCAAGAGTAAGTGCGTTACTTTCCCGTATGGTTGGTACCAAGAGTATGTGCGTTACTTACCTGTATGGTTAGTTCCAAGGGTAAGTGCGTTACTTACCCATATGGTTTGTACCAAGAGTAAGTGCGTTTCTTTTCCATATGGTTGGTACCAAGTATAAGTGCGTTACTTACCCGTATGGTTGGTATCAAGATTATGTGCGTTACTTACCTGTATGGTTGGTACCAAGAGTAAGTGCGTTACTTACCCATATGGTTGGTACCAAGAGTAAATGCGTTACTAACCCGTATGGTTGGTACCAAGAGTAAGTACGTTACATACCCATATGGATTCTACCAAGAGTAAGAGCGTTACTTACACATATGGTTGGCACCAAGAGTAAGTGCGTTACTTACCCGTATGGTTGGTACCAAGAGTATATGCGTTACTTTCCGATATTGTTGGTACCAAGGGTAAGTGCGTTACTTTCCGATATGGTTTGTACCAAGAGTAAGTGCGTTACTTACCCGTATGGTTGGTACCAAGAGTAAGTGCGTTACTCACCCGTATGGTTGTTACCAAGAGTATGTGCGTTACTTACCCGTATGGTTGGTACCAAAGGTAAGTGCGTTACTTTCCGATATGGTTGGTACCAAGGGTAAGTGCGTTACTTACCCATATGGTTGGTACCAGGAGTAAGTGCGTTACTTACCCGTATAGTTGGTACCAAGAGTAAGTGCGTTACTTACCCGTATGGTTGGTACCAAGAGTAAGTGCGTTACTTACCCGTATGGTTGGTACCAAGGGTAAGTGAGCTACTTACCCATATGGTTGGTACCAAGAGAACTTGCGTAACTTACCCGTATGGTTGGTACCAAGAGGAAGTGCGTTACATTCCAAAATGGTTGGTACCAAGAGTAAGTGCGTTACTCACCCGTATGGTTGTTACCAAGAGTATGTGCGTTACTTACCCGTATGGTTGGTACCAAAGGTAAGTGCGTTACTTTCTGATATGGTTGGCACCAAGAGTAAGTGCGTTACTTACACATATGGTTGGAACCAGGAATAAGTGCGTTACTTACCTGTAAGGTTGGTACCAAGAGTAAGTGCAGTACTTACCTGTATGGTTGGTACCAAGAGTAAGTGCATTACATACCCATATGGATTGTACCAAGCGTAAGTGCGTTACTTACACATATGGTTGGCACCAAGAGTAAGTGTGTTACTTACACATATGGTTGGAACCAGGAGTAAGTGCGTTACTTACCCGTATGGTTGGTACCAAGAGTAAGTGCGTTACTTACCCGTATGGTTGGTACCAAGAGTAAGTGCATTACTTACCTGTATGGTTGGTACCAAGAGTAAGTACGTTACTTACCCGTATGGTTGGTACCAAGAGTATGTGCGTTACTTTCTGATATGGTTGGTACCAAGGGTAAGTGCGTTACTTTCCGATATGGTTTGTACCAAGAGTAAGTGCGTTACTTTTCGTATGGTTGGTACCAAGAGTAAGTGCGTTACTTACCCATATGGTTTGTACCAAGAGTATGTGCGTTACTTACCGTATGGTTGGTACCGAGAGTAAGTGCGTTACTTACCCATATAGTTTGTACCAAGAGTAAATGGGTTACTTACCATGTGGTTGGTACCAAGAGTAAGTGCACTACTTAAATGTATGGTTCGTACCAAGAGTAAGTGCGTTACTTACCCATATGGTTTGTACCAAGAGTAAGTGCGTTACTTACCCGTATGGTTGGTACCAAGAGTAAGTACGTTACTTACCCGTATGGTTGGTACCAAGAGTATGTCCGTTACTTTCCGATATGGTTGGTACCAAGGGTAAGTGCGTTACTTACCGTATGGTTGGTACCAAAAGTAAGTGCGTTACTTACCCGTATGGTTGGTACCAAGAGTAAGTGCATTACTTACCTGTATGGTTGGTACGAAGAGTATGTACGTTACTTACCTGTATGGTTGGTACCAAGAGTATGTGCGTTACTTTCTGATATGGTTGGTACCAAGGGTAAGTGCGTTACTTTCCGATATGGTTTGTACCAAGAGTAAGTGCGTTACTTTCCGTATGGTTGGTACCAAGAGTAAGTATCTTACTTACCCATATGGTTTGTACCAAGAGTATGTGCGTTACTTACCGTATGGTTGGTACCAAGATTAAGTGCGTTACTTACACATATGGTTGGTACCAAGAGTAACTACGTTACTTACCCGTATGGTTGGTACCAAGAGTAATTGCGTTACTTACCCGTATGGTTGGTACCAAGAGGAAGTGCGTTACCTTCCGATATGGTTGGTACCAAGAGTAAGTGCGTTACTTACCCGTATGGTTGGTATCAAGAGTAAGTGCGTTACTTACCCGTATGGTTGGTATCAAGATTATGTGCGTTACTTACCTGTATGGAAGGTACCAAGAGTAACTACGTTACTTACCCATATGGTTGGTACCAAGAGTAAGTGCGTTACTAACCCGTATGGTTGGTACCAAGAGTAGGTGCATTACTTACCTGTATGATTGGTACCAAGAATAGGTACGTTACTTACCCGTATGGTTGGTACCAAGAGTATGTGCGTTACTTTCCGATATGGTTGGTACCAAGGGTAAGTGCGTTACTTACCGAATGGTTGGTACCAAGAGTAAGTGCGTTACATACCCATATGGTTTGTACAAAGAGTAAGTGCGTTACTTACCGTATGGTTGGTACCAAGAGTAAGTGCGTTAGTTACCCATATGGTTTGTACCAAGAGTAAGTGCGTTACTTACCGTATGGTTGGTACCAAGAGTAAGTGCGTTACTTACCCATATGGTTGGTACCAATGGTAAGTGCGTTACTTTCTGATATGGTTGGCACCAAGAGTAAGTGCGTTACTTACACATATGGTTGGAACCAGGAATAAGTGCGTTACTTACCCGTATGGTTTGTACCAAGAGTATGTGCGTTACTTTCCGATATGGTTTGTACCAAGAGTAAGTGCGTTACTTACCGTATGGTTGGTACCAAGAGTAAGTGCGTTACTTACCCATATGGTTGGTACCAAAGGTAAGTGCGTTACTTTCTGATATGGTTGGCACCAAGAGTAAGTGCATTACTTTCTGATATGGTTGGCACCAAGAGTAAGTGCGTTACTTACACATATGGTTGGAACCAGGTGTAAGTGCGTTACTTACCTGTATGGTTGGTACCAAGAATAAGTGCAGTACTAACCTGTATGGTTGGTACCAAGAGTAAGTGCGTTACATATCCATATGGATTGTACCAAGAGTAAGTGCGTTACTTACACATATGGTTGGCACCAAGAGTAGGTGCGTTACTTTTAAATATGGTTGGAACCAGGAATAAGTGCGTTACTTACCCGTATGGTTGGTACCAAGAGTAAGTGCATTACTTACCTGTATGGTTGGTACCAAGAGTAAGTACGTTACTTACCCGTATGGTTGGTACCAAGAGTATGTGCGTTACTTTCCGAAATGGTTGGTACCAAGGGGAAGTGCGTTATTTTCCGATATGGTTTGTACCAAGAGTAAGTGCGTTACTTACCCTATGGTTGGTACCAAGCGTAAGTGCGTTACTTACGCGTATGGTTGGTGCCAAGAGTAAGTGCGTTACTAACCCGTATGGTTGGTACCAAGAGTAAGTGCATTACTTACCCGTATGGTTGGTACCAAGAGTAACTACGTTACTTACCCGTATGGTTGGTACCAAGAGTAATTCCGTTACTTACCCGTATGATTGGTACCAAGAGGAAGTGCGTTACCTTCCCATATGGTTGGTACCAAGAGTAAGTGCGTTACTTACCCGTATGGGTGGTATCAAGAGTAAGTGCGTTACTTACCCGTATGGTTGGTACGAAGAGGAAGAGCGTTTCTTTTCCATATGGTTGGTACCAAGTGTAAGTGCGTTACTTACCTGTATGGTTGGTATCAAGATTATGTGCATTACTTACCTGTATGGAAGGTACCAAGAGTAAGTGCGTTACTTACCCATATGGTTGGTACCAAGAGAAAGTGCGTTACTAACCCGTATGGTTGGTACCAAGAGTAAGTACGTTACATACCCATATGGATTCTACCAAGAGTAAGAGCGTTACTTACACATATGGTTGGCACCAGGAATAAGTGCGTTACTTACCCGTATGGTTGGTACCAAGAGTAAGTGCGTTACTTACCCGTATGGTTGGTACCAAGAGTATGTGCGTTACTTTCCGATATGGTTAGTACCACGGGTAAGTGCGTTACTTTCGATATGGTTTGTACCAAGAGTAAGTGCGTTACTTACCCATATGGTTGGTACCAAAGGTAAGTGCGTTACTTTCTGATATGGTTGGCACCAAGAGTAAGTGCGTTACTTTCTGATATGGTTGGCACCAAGAGTAAGTGCGTTACATACCCATATGGATTGTACCAAGCGTAAGTGCATTACTTACACATATGGTTGGCACCAAGAGTATGTGTGTTACTTACACATATGGTTGGAACCAGGAATATGTGCGTTACTTACCCGTATGGTTGGTACCAAGAGTAGGTGCATTACTTACCTGTATGGTTGGTACCAAGAATTAGTACGTTACTTACCCGTATGGTTGGTACCAAGAGTATGTGCGTTACTTTCCGATATGGTTGGTACCAACAGTAAGTGCGTTACTTACCGTATGGTTGGTACCAAGAGTAAGTGCGTTACTTACCCATATGGTTTGTACCAAGAGTAAGTGCGTTACTTACCGTATGGTTGGTACCAAGAGTAAGTGCGTTAGTTACCCATATGGTTTGTACCAAGAGTAAGTGCGTTACTTACCGTATGGTTGGTACCAAGAGTAAGTGCGTTACTTGCCCATATGGTGGGTACCAATGGTAAGTGAGTTACTTTCTGATATGGTTGGCACCAAGAGTAAGTGCGTTACATACACATATGGTTGGAACCAGGAATAAGTGCGTTACTTACCCGTATGGTTTGTACCAAGAGTATGTGCGTTACTTTCCGATATGGTTGGTACCAAGGCTTAGTGCGTTACTTTCCGACCTGGTTTGTACCAAGAGTAAGTGCGTTAGTTACCTGTGTGGTTGGTACCAAGAGTAAGTGCGTTACTTACGCGTATGGTTGGTACCAAGAGTAAGTGCATTACTTACCCGTATGGTTGGTACCAAGAGTAACTACGTTACTTACCCGTATGGTTGGTACCAAGAGTAAGTGCATTACTTACCCGTATGGTTGGTACCAAGAGTAACTACGTTACTTACCCGTATGGTTGGTACCAAGAGTAATTGCGTTACTAACCCGTATGGTTGGTACCAAGAGTAAGTACGTTACATACCCATATGGAATCTACCAAGAGTATGTGCGTTACTTACACATATGGTTGGAACCAGGAATATGTGCGTTACTTACCCGTATGGTTGGTACCAAGAGTAAGTGCGTTACTTACCCGTATGGTTGGTACCAAGAGTAAGTGCGTTACTTACCCGTATGGTTGGTACCAAGAGTAAGTGCATTACTTACCCGTATGGTTGGTACCAAGAGTAACTACGTTACTTACCCGTATGGTTGGTACCAAGAGTAATTGTGTTACTTACCCGTATGGTTGGTACCAAGAGGAAGTGCTTTACCTTCCCATATGGTTGGTACCAAGAGTAAGTGCGATACTTACCCGTATGGTTGGTACCAAGAGTATGTGCGTTACTTACCTGTATGGTTAGTTCCAAGGGTAAGTGCGTTACTTACCCATATGGTTTGTACCAAGAGTAAGTGCGTTACTTACCCGTATGGTTGGTACAAAGAGTAAGTGCGTTACTTACCCATATGGTTTGTACCAAGAGTAAATGCGTTACTTACCCGTATGGTTGGTACCAAGAGTAAGTGCGTTACTTACCCGTATGGTTGGTACCAAGAGTAAGTGCGTTACTTACCCGTATGGTTGGTACCAAGAGTAAGTGCATTACTTACCCGTATGGTTGGTACCAAGAGTAACTACGTTACTTACCAGTATGGTTGGTACCAAGAGTAAGTGCGTTACTTACCCGTATGGTTGGTACCAAGAGGAAGTGCGTTTCTTTTCCATATGGTTGGTACCAAGTATAAGTGCGTTACTTACCCGTATGGTTGGTATCAAGATTATATGCGTTACTTACCTCTATGGTTTGTACCAAGAGTAAGTGCGTTACTTACCCATATGGTTGGTACCAAGAGTAAATGCGTTACTAACCCGTATGGTTGGTACCAAGAGTAAGTACGTTACATACCCATATGGATTCTACCAAGAGTAAGAGCGTTATTACACATATGGTTGGCACCAAGAGTAAGTGCCTTACTTACACATATGGTTGGAACCAGGAATAAGTGCGTTACTTACCCGTATGGTTGGTACCAAGAGTAAGTGCGTTACTTACCCGTATGGTTGGTACCAAGAGTATGTGCGTTACTTTCTGATATGGTTGGTACCAAGGGTAAGTGCGTTACTTTCCGATATGGTTTGTACCAAGAGTAAGTGCGTTACTTTCTGAAATGGTTGGCACCAAGAGTAAGTGCGTTACTTACCCGTATGGTTGGTACCAAGAGTATGTGCGTTACTTACCTGTATGGTTAGTTCCAAGGGTAAGTGCGTTACTTACCCATATGGTTTGTACCAAGAGTAAGTGCGTTACTTACCCGTATGCTTGGTACAAAGAGTAAGTGTGTTACTTTCCCATATGGTTTGTACCAAGAGTAAGTGCGTTACTTACCCATATGGTTGGTACCAAGAGTATGTGCGTTACTTCCCCGTATGGTTGGTACCAAGAGTAAGTGCGTTACTTACCCGTATGGTTGGTACCAAGAGTAAGTGCATTACTTACCCGTATGGTTGGTACCAAGAGAAACTACGTTACTTACCCGTATGGTTGGTACCAAGAGTAGTTGCGTTACTTACCCGTATGGTTGGTACCAAGAGGAAGTGCGTTACCTTCCCATATGGTTGGTACCAAGAGTAAGTGCGTTACTTTCCCGTATGGTTGGTACCAAGAGTATGTGCGTTACTTACCTGTATGGTTAGTTCCAAGGGTAAGTGCGTTACTTACCCATATGGTTTGTACCAAGAGTAAGTGCGTTTCTTTTCCATATGGTTGGTACCAAGTATAAGTGCGTTACTTACCCGTATGGTTGGTATCAAGATTATGTGCGTTACTTACCTGTATGGTTGGTACCAAGAGTAAGTGCGTTACTTACCCATATGGTTGGTACCAAGAGTAAATGCGTTACTAACCCGTATGGTTGGTACCAAGAGTAAGTACGTTACATACCCATATGGATTCTACCAAGAGTAAGAGCGTTACTTACACATATGGTTGGCACCAAGAGTAAGTGCGTTACTTACCCGTATGGTTGGTACCAAGAGTATATGCGTTACTTTCCGATATTGTTGGTACCAAGGGTAAGTGCGTTACTTTCCGATATGGTTTGTACCAAGAGTAAGTGCGTTACTTACCCATATGGCTGGTACCAAAGGTAAGTGCGTTACTTTCTGATATGGTTGGCACCAAGAGTAAGTGCGTTACTTTCTGATATGGTTGGCACCAAGAGTAAGTGCGTTACTTACACACATGGTTGGAACCAGGTATAAGTGTGTTACTTACCTGTATGGTTGGTACCAAGAGTAAGTGCGTTACTTACCCGTATGGTTGGTACCAAGAGTATGTGCGTTACTTACCTGTATGGTTAGTTCCAAGGGTAAGTGCGTTACTTACCCATATGGTTTGTACCAAGAGTAAGTGCGTTACTTACCCGTATGGTTGGTACAAAGAGTAAGTGCGTTACTTTCCCATATGGTTTGTACCAAGAGTAAGTGCGTTACTTACCCGTATGGTTGGTACCAAGAGTAAGTGCGTTACTTACCCATATGGTTGGTACCAAGAGAAAGTGCGTCACCTACCCGTATGGTTGGTACCAAGAGTAAGTGCGTTACTTACCCATATAATTTGTACCAAGAGTATGTGCGTTACTTACCTGTATGGTTGGTACCAAGAGTAAGTACGCTACTTACCCGTATGGTTGGTACTAAGAGAAAGTGCGTTACCTACCCGTATGGTTGGTACCAAGAGTAAGTGCGTTACTTACCCATATGGTTGGTACCAAGGGTAAGTGCGGTACTTACCCGTATGGTTGGTACCAAGAGCAAGTGCGTTACTTACCCGTATGGTTGGTACCAAAAATAAGTGTGTTACTTACCCGTATGGTTGGTACCAAGAGTAAGTGCATTACTTACCTGTATGGTTGGTACCAAGAATAAGTACGTTACTTACCCGTATGGTTGGTACCAAGAGTATGTGCGTTACTTTCCGATATGGTTGGTACCAAGGGTAAGTGCGTCACTTACCGTATGGTTGGTACCAAGAGTAAGTGCGTTACTTACCTATATGGTTTGTACCAAGAGTAAGTGCGTTACTTACCGTATGGTTGGTACCAAGAGTAAGTACGTTAGTTACCCATATGGTTTGTACCAAGAGTAAGTGCGTTACTTACCGTATGGTTGGTACAAAGAGTAATTGCGTTACTTACCCATATGGTTGGTACCAAGGGTAAGTGCGTTACTTTCCGATATGGTTGGTACCAAGAGTAAGTGCGTTACTTACACGTATGGTTGGTACCAAGAATAAGTGCGTTACTTACCCGTATGGTTGGTATCAAGATTATGTGCGTTACTTACCTGTATGGTTGGTACCAAGAGTAAGTGCGTTACTTACCCATATGGTTGGTACCAAGAGTAAATGCGTTACTTACCCGTATGGTTGGTACCAAGAGTAAGTACGTTACATACCCATATGGATTCTACCAAGAGTAAGAGCGTTACTTACACATATGGTTGGCACCAAGAGTAAGTGCCTTACTTACACATATGGTTGGAACCAGGAATATGTGCGTTACTTACCCATATGGTTGGTACCAAGAGTAAGTGCGTTACTTACTCGTATGGTTGGTACCAAGAGTATGTGCGTTACTTTCCGATATGGTTGGTACCAAGGGTAAGTGCGTTACTTTCTGATATGGTTTGTACTAAGAGTAAGTGCGTTACTAACCCATATGGTTGGTACCAAAGGTAAGTGCGTTACTTTCTGAAATGGTTGGCACCAAGAGTAAGTGCGTTACTTTCTGATATGGTTGGCACCAAGAGTAAGTGCGTTACTTACACATATGGTTGGAACCAGGTATAAGTGTGTTACTTACCTGTATGGTTGGTACCAAGAGTAAGTGCGTTACTTACCCGTATGGTTGGTACCAAGAGTAAGTGCGTTACTTACCCGTATGGTTGGTACCAAGAGTATGTGCGTTACTTACCTGTATGGTTAGTTCCAAGGGTAAGTGCGTTACTTACCCATATGGTTTGTACCAAGAGTAAGTGCGTTACTTACCCGTATGGTTGGTACAAAGAGTAAGTGCGTTACTTTCCCATATGGTTTGTACGAAGAGTAAGTGCGTTACTTACCCGTATGGTTGGTACCAAGAGTAAGTGCGTTACTTACCCATATGGTTGGTACCAAGAGAAAGTGCGTCACCTACCCGTATGGTTGGTACCAAGAGTAAGTGCGTTACTTACCCATATAATTTGTACCAAGAGTATGTGCGTTACTTACCTGTATGGTTGGTACCAAGAGTAAGTACGCTACTTACCC
The DNA here is from genome assembly GCA_947471745.1 of Closterium sp. Naga37s-1. Classification (NCBI taxonomy): domain Eukaryota; kingdom Viridiplantae; phylum Streptophyta; class Zygnematophyceae; order Desmidiales; family Closteriaceae; genus Closterium; species Closterium sp. Naga37s-1. Next base: position 1,788,267 of record CANJKZ010001148.1, read on the forward strand.
GTATGGTTGGTACTAAGAGAAAGTGCGTTACCTACCCGTATGGTTGGTACCAAGAGTAAGTGCGTTACTTACCCATATGGTTGGTACCAAGGGTAAGTGCGGTACTTACCCGTATGGTTGGTACCAAGAGCAAGTGCGTTACTTACCCATATGGTTGATACCAGGAATAGGTGCGTTACTTACTCGTATATTTGGTACCAAAAGTAAGTGTGTTGGACCAACTGACGTGTTGGTCCTATGAACAGGTTGGACCAACTGACATGTTGGTCCTATGGACCGGGTGGAACAACTGGCCTGTTGGTCCTATGGACCGGTTGGACCATTTTGCCTGTTGGCCGAATCGACTGGTTGGACCAACTGGATTGTTGGTCCTATGGACCGGTTGGACCAACTGGCTTGTTGTCCGAATGGACCAGTTGGACGGACTGGCCTGTTGGTACTATGGACCGGTTGGACCAACTGGCCTGTTGGCAGAATGGACCGCTTGGACAAACTGGCATGTTGATACAATGGACCGGTTGGACCAACTGGCCTGTTGGTCCTATGGACCGGTTGGACCAACTAGCCTGTTGGCCGAATGGACCGGTTGCACCAACTGGCCTGTTGATCCAATTGACCGGTTGGACCAACTGGCCTGTTTGCCCAATGGATTGGTTGGACAAACTAACCTGTTGGCCCAATGGACTGGTTGGACAAACTAACCTGTTGGTCCGATGGACCGGTTTGACCAACTGGCCGATTGGTCCACTGGACCAGTTGGACCAACTGGCCTGTTGATCCAAAGCCCCGGTTGGACCAATAATCCTGTTGGTCCAATGGACCGGTTGGACCAACTAACCTATTGATCCTATGGACCGGTTAGACCAACTGGCCTGTTGGCCGAAATGACCGGTTGGACCAACTGGCCAGTTGATCCAATGGAACGGTTGGACCAACTGGAATGTTGGCCCAATGGACCGGTTGGACAAATTGATATTTTGGTCCTATGGACCAGTTGGACCAATTGGCCTGTTGGTCCTATGGACTGGTTTGACCAACTTGCCTGTTGCTCTAATGGACCGGTTGGACCAACTGGCCTGTTGGTCCTACAGACCGGTTGGACCACTTGGCCTGTTGGTCCTATGGACCGGTTTGTCCAACTGACTTGTTGGCAGAATGGACCGATTAGACTAACTAGGCTGTTGGTCCTATGGACCGGTTGGACCAACTGGACTATTGGTCCTATGGACTGGTTGGACCAACTGGTTTGTTGGTCCTATGGACTAGTTGGACCAACTAGCCAGTTGCTCCAATGGACCAGTTGGACCAACTGGCCTGTTGGGTCTATGGACCGGTTTGACAAACTACCCTGTTGGCCCAATGGACCGGTTGGACAAACTGATCTGTTGGCCCCCGGACTTGTTGGACCAACTGGCCTGTTGGTCCTATAGACCAGTTGGACCAACTGGACTGTTGGCCGAATGGATCGGTTGGACCAAGAGGATTGTTGGTCTAATGGATCTGTTGGACCAACTGGCCTGTTGATCCAATGGAAGAGGTGGACCAACTGGCCAGTTGGACCTATGGACTGGTTGGAGCAACTAGCATGTTGGCCGTATGGACCTGGTTGGACCAACAAGCCTGTTGTTCCAATGGACCGGTTGGACCAAGTGGTCTGTTGGTCCTATGGACTGGTTGGACCAACTGACGTGTTGGTCCTATGGACCGGTTGGACCATTCTGCCTGTTAGCCGAATGGACCGGTTGGACCAACTGGCCTGGCCTGTAGAAAGAATGGACCGGATGGACCAACTGGCCTGTTAGTCCTATGGACCAGTTGGAGAAACTGGCCTGTTGGTCCTATGGACCGGTTGGACCAACTGACGTATTGGTCCTATGGACCGGTTGGATCAATTGGCCTGTTGGCCCAATGAACTGGTTGGACCAACTCGCCTGTTGGTCCAATGGATTGGTTGGATCAACTGGCGAGTTGGTCCTATGGACCGGTTGGACCAACTGACGTGTTGGTCCTATGGACCGGTTGGACCGACTGGCCTATTGGTCATTTGGACTGGCAGGACCAACTGGCTTGTTGGCCCAATGGATCAATTGGACCAAATGACCTGTTGGTCCTATGGTCTGGTTGGACCAACTGGCCTGTTGGCCAAATGGACCGGTTGGACCAACTCGCTTGTTGATCCTATGGACCGTTTGGACCAACATTGTTCGCCGAATGGATTTGTTGGACCATCTGGATTGTTTGACCAATGTACCTGTTGGACAAACTGGCCTGTTGGTCCCATGGATCGGTTGGACCAACTGGCCTATTGGTGATTTGGTCTGGTTGGACCAACTGGCATGTTGGCTGAAAAGACCGGTTGGACCAACAGGCCTGTTGGTCCAATGGACCACTTGGACCACCTGACGTGTTGGTCCTATGACCGGTTGGACCAACTGGCTGGTTGGTCCTATAGAGTGTTGATCCTATGGACTGGTTGGACCAACTGACCTGTTGGTCCCATAGACCGGTTGGACCAATTGGCATGTTGCTCCAATGGACCGGTTGGACCAAGTGGCCTATTGGTGCTATGGACAGGTTGGACCAACTGGCCTGTTGGCTGAATGGACCGGTTGGAACAGCTGGACTGTTGGTCCTATGGACTGGATGGCCCGACTAGCCAATTGACCCTATGGACCGGTTAGACCAACTGGCCTGTTGGCTGATTGGACCGGTTGGATGAACTGGCCAGTTGATCCAATTGACCGGTTTGACCAACTGGCCTGTTGGTCCTATAGAATGGTTGGACCAACTGGCCAACTGGCCAGTTGGTCCAACCGGTCCATAGCATCAACAGGCTGGTTGGTCCAACCGGTCCATTGGGCCAACTGGGAAGTTCGTCCAACCGGTTCATAGAACCAAGCGGCCTGTTGGTCCAATCGGTCGATTGGACCAAAATGGCAGTTGATCCAACCGGTCCATTTTGCGAACTGGGTAGTTGGTCCAAACGGTCCATAGGACCAACAGGCTTGTTGATCCAACTGGTCCATTTTGCGAACTGGGTAGTTGGTCCAAACGGTCCATAGGACCAACAGGCTTGTTGATCCAACCGGTCCATAGTACCAACAAGCCCGTTGGTCCAACCGGTCCATAGGACCAACATGTGTTAACGGGAATGGAGTGTTGGCCCCACCCTCGCTTGGGCAACGCCGACGACTCGGTCGGATGTACGGGAGAAGCAGCCGACCGTTCACAGTGAGCTGTAGGGATCACTGTGATGTTGCCGTCGACCAGGGGTGCTTGACGGTTGCAACTGACTGGGCTGTGTGACGGGTGGGCCGTTGACCAGGAGGAGCAGTTCGACCGGGAGGTCGACGGAGCAGTCCGTCGACCTGACATGTGAGCAGCGGTCGACGAGGGGAGCTCGGCGACATCAGCTGACAGTTATGGTCGATGGAGGGGTTCCGTCGACCAGGGAGGTGATCCCCAGGAGCTGTGGTCGACCAGAGGCACCTGGTGGTCGACCAGAGGCACCTGGTGATCGACCAGAGCACTTGGTGTTCGACCAGGTCGACCAGGTAACCTGCTCGGTGAGTTATGCGCAGGCTAGCTGCAGAACTGCTAGGTGCCTGATGTAGTCATTTCTGTCATTGCTTGTTCTATCATTCTGTAATATGAACTTTGCCTAGTGATGCAAAGCTACGATCACTCCTAGTAGTTCGTGTCCACCACCCCCCCCCCCCCCCCCCCCCCCCCCCCCCTCCCCCCTCTCCTGTAGTCTTGCTCACTACTTTATAGAGTGATTCTCCGCATGGTGTAGTGAGCGTGGACGGCCCCGCAAATTACCTTCAGATAGGAGCCGACTTTTGCACCTACTAAGTCATTCGTAGGCCGGCAGCAGCGTTAGTCGCCATGGTCGATCCTGTAGCTAATACGGGTGTAGCAGACACCTTGGAGGCACGTTTGGCTGATGCAAGGAAACGCCATGAGGATGGCGATTACGGGTCGATCCCCTGCGCGATCGCTGAGTTGGGCATCCAGACACAGTGGGCGACGATGCTGTTGGGTGCAAATTCACATTGCACGACATCCTGGCGTCTGTTTGTACGAGTATGCGTGTGCAAATGCATTTGCGTGTGAATGGTGTGTTCGTGTGTTTGTTTGCTTTCGCAATTTCGCTTGAAGCATTTGCAGGTACTCGCGCATTGTGCGCTTCGGCACAACATTGTACGCGCTATGAACAGTGCAAGCAGAAAGGACGAGCTCGCAAAGGAACCCAAGATGGAAGCTTTTCAGTTCGGTTGAATTGATTGCGCAGATTCAGTTATATCAAACTCGAAATTGTACTGTTTTATCTGGTTGACTATAGTGTAGCAGGGCAGGCACTATAGGGGTACAATTTAGGTGAAGGTTGGATGTTGTTTGTCTGTATCTGCATGCTACAGGGGCAGGGGAAACCAGCGGAACCAGCATTTGGCTGGTTGGGCAAAGACAAAACAGGTTCTATTTTTAGGACCTGAACCTGGTTGTTGTTTTCCCAGGTTGGAAAATCAGAACCAGAGGTTGTTTACCAACCTACCACCTGCTGTTATGTCTGGCCAGGTTGGTTCTGTTGCTTGGAATTATTTGAAATCATCCTTGGTTGTTCCTAGGTTGATTCCCAAGGTCCTTGCTAGCTATAACTATTTATTCCTTCTCTGTTTGTACCTGGATATAGTAAAATTGATTCAAGCGGATTTCTTCCTTGCTGGAATTTCGTTTCTACGAGGTGCGACGGCGGGATGCTACCGAGTCAACGCTAGTACGCTAGTATTTCGACGCTAGGCAAACGCTGTCTGAGCCATAACTATTTTAAAGCCTTAGAGAGAGCTTTGATATAGCGAATTCTCAGCTTAATCCGATTGACGGTCTGCGTGGCACGCCGCGCGACGCTCATGGTACTCAAGTCATTCTTGACTCCTCTCTCTACAAACTCGGACCCGAGGATAGGAGCTGGTCTTGTACCAGGCACCCAAGGACCCTTGGAGGTGACCCCGAGGAGAGGATTTAAGTTTGATTAAGTCTTAATAGCTTGATTTTATTAGGCCCTTACACCAACACAACGAGCCTCTTGGTCCAACCGGTCCATTGGAGCAACAGGCCAGTTGGTCCAACCAATCTATAGGACCAATAGGCTAGTTGGTCCAACCGGTCCATAGCACCAACACGTCATCTGGTCCAACCCGTCCATAGGACCAACAGGCCAGTTGGTCCAACTGGTCCATAAGACCAACACGTCAGTTGGTCCAACCGGTCCATAGGACCAACAAGCCAGTTGGTCCAACCGGTCCATTCGTCCAGGCCAGTTGGTCAAACCAGTCCATAGGATCAATATGCCAGTTGGTCCAACCAGTCCATTGGATCAACATGCCATTTGCTCTAACCGGTCCGTTGGAGCAACATGCCAGTTGGTCCAATCGGTCCATAGGACAACAGGCCACTTGGTCCAACCGGTCCGTTGGACCAACAATCCAGTTGGTCCAACCGGTCCATTGGACCAACACGTCAGTTGGTCCAATTTGTCCATAGGACCAACAGGCCAGTTGGTCCAACCGGTCCATAGGACCAACAGGCCAGTTTGTCCAACCAGTCCATGGGACCAACAGGCCAGTTGGTCCAACTGGTTTATAGGACCAACAGACCAGTTGGTCCAACCGGTCCATTCGGCCAACAGGCCAGTTGGTCCAACCGGTCTACTTGGCCAACAGGCAAAATGGTCCAACCGGTTTATAGAACCAACACGTCAGTTGGTCCAACCGGTCCATTTGGCCAACAGGCCAGTTGGTCCAACCAGTCCATTGGATCAACAGGCCAATTGATTCAACCGGTCCATAGGACCAACATGTCAGTTGGTCCAACCGGTCCATTGGGCCAAAAGGCCAGTTGTTCCAACCGGTTCATTGGGCCAGCAGGCTGGTTGGCTCAACCAGTCCATAGGACCAATAGGCTAGTTGGTCCAACCGGTCCATAGGACCAACAGGCCAGTTGGTCCAACCGGTCCATAGGACCAACAGGCCAGTTGGTCCAACCGGTCCATAGGACCAATAGGCCGGTTGCTTCAACCAGTCAATATGAACAACAGGCCACTTGGTTCAACCGGTCCATTGGATCAGCAGGCCAGTTGGTCCAACCGGTCTATTCGGCCAACATGCCGGTTGGTCCAACCAGTCCATAGGACCAACAGACCAGTTGGTCCAATTGGTCCATCGGATCAATAGGCCGGGCGGGCCAACCAATCCATAAGACAAACAGGCTAGTTGGTCCATCCGGTCCAGTCGGCCCACAAGCCAGTTGGTCCAACCAGTCCAAAGGACCAACAGGCCAGTTGGTCCAACTAGTCCTTTGGATCAACAAGTCAGTTGGTCCAACCGATCCATTGGACCAACAGGCCCGTTGGTCCAACAGGTCCATTAAACCAACAATCCAGTTGGTCCAACCGGTCCATTTGGCCAACATGCCAGTTGGTCCAACCGGTCCATAGGACCAACAGGCCAGTTGGTCCAACCGGTCCATTGGAGCAACAGGCCAGTTGGTCCAACAGGTCCATAGGACTAACAGGTCAGTTGGTCTAACCGGTCCATAGGACCAACACGTCAGTTGGTCCAACCGGTCCAAAGGACCAACAGGCCAGTTAGTCCAAGCGCTCCATTGGACAAACAGGCCAGTTGGTCCAACTGGTCCATAGGACAACCACGTTAGTTGGTCCAACCGGTCCATTTGACCAAAGTCCAGTTGGTCCAACAAGTCCATAGGACCAACATGCCAGTTGGTCCAACCGGTCCATAGGAGAAACAGGTCAGTTGGTCCAACCGGTCCATAGGACCAACAGGCCACTTGGTCCAATGGGTCCATAGGACCAACAGGTTAGTTGGTACAACATGTCCATAGGACCAACTGGCCAGTTGGTCCAACCAGTCCATTGGACCAACAATCCAGTTGGTCCAACTGGTACATAGGACAAACAGTTCAGTTGGTCCAACCTATCTATAGGACCAACAGGCCAGTTGGTCCAACCGGTCCATTGAACCAACCGGCCAGTTCGTCCAACCGGTCCATAGGACCAACATGACACTTAATCCAACCGGTCCATAGGACCAACATATCAGTATTTCCAACAGGTCGATTGGGCCAATAGGCCAGTTTGTCCAACTGGTCCATTCGGCCAACATGCCTGTTGGTCCAACCGGTCCATTGGATCAACAGGCCAGTTGGTCCAACCGTTCCATTCGGCCAACAGGCCAGTTGGTCCAACCGTCCCACAGGACCCACAGGCCAGTTGGTCCAACCGGTCTATTGGACCAACAGGCCAGTTGGTCCAACCGGTCCATTCGGCCAAAAGGCCAGTTGGTCCAACCGTTCTATAAAACCAACAGGCCTGTTGGTCCAACTGGTCGATAGGACCAACAGGCTTGTTGGTCCAACTGGTCCATAGCACCTATAGGCCAGTTGTTCCAACCGGTCCATTGGACCAACAGGCCAGTTGGTCCAACCGGTCCATAGGACCAACAGGCCAGTTGGTCCAACCGGTCCATTGGATCAACCAGTCCATAGGACCAACAGGCCAGTTGGTACAACCGGCCCTTAGGACTAACAGTTCAGTTGGTCCAACCGGTCCATAGGACCAACAAGCCAGGTGGTCGCACCGGTCCATAGGACCAACAGGTCAGTTCGTCCAACCATTCCATAGGACCAACAGGCTAGTCAGACCAACCGGTCCATAAGATCAATAGGCCAGTTGGTCCAACGGGTCCATTGGATCATCAGGCCTGTTGGTCCAACCGGTCCATTGGACCAACATGCCAGTTGGTCCAACCGGTCCATTGGATCAACAGGCCTGTTGGTCCAACGGGTCCATAGGATCAACAGGCCAGTTGGTCCAACCGGTCCATAAGACCAACAGGCCAGTTGGTCCAACCGGTCCATAGAACCAACAGGCCAGTTGGTCAAACCAGTCCATAGAACCAACAGGCCAGTTGGTCCAACGGGTCCATTGGATCAACACGCCAGTTGGTCCAACTGGTCTATAGGACCAACAGGCCAGTTGGTCCAACCGGTGCATAGGATCAACAGGCTAGTTGGTCCAACGGGTCCATTGGATCAACAGGCCAGTTGGTCCAACCGGTCCATTCTGCCAACAGGCCAGTTGGTCCAACCGGTCCATAGGACCAACATGTCAATTTGCCCAACCGGTCCATTGGGCCAACAGGTCAGTTTGTCCAACAGGTCCATAGGGCCAACAGGATAGTTGGTCCAACAAGTCCATAAGATCAACTGGCCAATTGGTCCAACCGGTCCATTCGGCCAACCAGTTCGTCTAATCGGTCCATAGGATCAATAGGTATGTTGGTCCAACTGGTCGACAGGACCAACCGGCCAGTTGGTCCAACCGGTCTACCCGGCGAACAAGCCAGTTGGTCCAACCGTTCCATAGGACCAACAGGCCAGTTGGTCCAACTGGTCGATAGGACCAACAGGCCTGTTGGTCCAACCGGTCCATAGGACCTACAGGCCAGTTGGTCCAACCGGTCCATTGGACCAACAGGCCAGTTGGTCCAACCGGTTCATTGGGCAAACAGGCCAGTTGGTCCAACCGTTCCGTAGGACCAACAGGCCAGTTGGTCCAACCGGCCCATTCGGCCAACAGGACAGTTGGTCCAACCGGTCCATTGGACCAACCGGCCCATAGGACCAACAGGCCAGGTAGTCCAACCGGCCCGTAGGACCAACAGGACAGTTTGTCCAACCAGTCCATAGGACCAACATGTAGGTTTGTCCAACCGGTCCATTTAACCAACAGGCCAGTTTGTCCAACTGGTCCATTAGGCCAACATGCAAATTGGTCCAACCGGTCCACTGGATCAACAGGCCAGTTGGTCCAACCGTTCCATTCGGCCAACAGGCGAGTTGGTCCAACCGGTCTACAGGACCAACAGTCCAGTTGGTCCAACTGGTCTATAGGACAAACATGCCAGTTGGTCCAACCGGTCCATTCGGCCAACAGGCCAGTTGGTCCAACTGTTCCATAGGACCAACAGGCCAGTTGGTCCAACTGGTCAATAGGACCAACAGGCTTGTTGGTCTAACCGTTCCATAGGGCCTATAGGCCGATTGGTCCAACCGATCAACCAACAGGCCAATTGGTCCAACCGGTTCATTGGGCCAACATTCCAGTTGGTCCAACCGGTCCATAGGACCAACAGGTCAATTTGTCCAATCGGTCCATTAGGTCAACAGGTTAGTTTATCCAACCGTTCCATTGGATCAACATGCCAGGTTGTCCAACCGGTCTATAGGACCAACAGGCCTGTTGGTCCAACCGGTCCATAGGATCTATGTCAGATTTATATGACATAGCTACTGTAGGCTATAGTGGGGTAGCACATATGGGGTACAGTTTTCTAGGGTTTGCTTTTTGTACCCAACTTTCACTTAGTCATTTCATTCCTGTTTTTTCTTAATTCACATGGTATAGAGCGGGTTCCTACATGGGACCGTTCCTTCCTAAGGGCCCACCATAACGATTTTTTTATTTTTAGCTGCCCGACGCGCATTGCGCCCCTGCCCTAAATTTTTTTTTTAGCGGCCCCCCCCTAGCGGCCCCTACGCGACCCCTACGCGGCCCCTACGCGGCCCCTACGCGGCCCCTACCCGGCCCCTACGTCGCCCCTGACGCGGCCCCTACGCGGCCTCTGACGCGGCCCCAACGCGGCCCCTGACCTGGCCCCTACGCGGCCCCTGACGCGGCCCCAACGCGGCCCCTGACGCGGCCCCAACGCGGCCCCTGACGCGGCCCCTACGCAGCCCCTGACGCGGCCCCTGCCGCGGCCCCTGACGCGGCCCCTACGCGGCCCCTACGCTGCCCCTGAGGCGGCCCCTGACGCGGCCCCTGACGCGGCCCCTCCGCCGCCACTACCGCGGCCCCTACGCCGCCCCTGACGCCGCCCCTGACGCGGCCCCTGACGCGGCCCCTGCCGCGGCCCCTGACGAGGCCCCTGACGCGGCCCCTGACCCGGCCCCTACGCCGCCCCTGACGCGGCCCCTGACGTGGCCCCTAACGCGGCCCCTGACGCGGCCCCTGACGCGGCCCCTGCCGCGGCCCCTGCCGCGGCCCCTGACGCGGCCCCTGACGCGGCCCCTGCCGCGGCCCCTGCCGCGGCCCCTGACGCGGTCCCTGACGCGGCCCCTTCGCCGCCCCTGCCGCGGCCCCTACGCCGCCCCTGACGCGGCCCTCTCCTGCACCTGACGCGGCCCCTAGCGGCCGGCCGCTGCTGTCCCTGAGGCAGCAGCCGCCGCCGTCTCTGCAGCAGCAGTCGCAGCCGAACGGCCGAGCCGCCGAGCCGCCGAGCCGCCCAGCAGCCGAGCCGCCCAGCCGCCGAACCGCCCAGCAGCCGAGCCGCCCAGCAGCCGAGCCGTCGAGCCGCCCAGCAACCGAGCCGCCGAGCCGCCGAGCCGCCCAGCAGCCGAGCCGCCGAGCCGCCCTGCAGCCGAGCCACCCGAGCCGCCCTGTCCGGTAAGAGCAGCGCCCCTTTCACAGCACTGCCCTCACCCTACTGTTTGCGCTGCTAGTCTACTACTGTCATGGCTACCCCTAGTGTCCTCGCTTTTGACGCTGAGGGTCGGGCCATTGACTTTGATGTCTGGATAGATGACCTGCAGCTTTTCTTACAGTGCGACAGGGCAGACGGCCTCTCCCTCTTTGACCTCACTTCTGGTGCCTCTCCTGCCCCCGCTGCTGATGCTGACGCCACTGTTCGCTCACAGTGGGCCACGCGCGATGCTGCTGCACGTCTTGCTGTGCGTCGCCACCTGCCTACCTCTGAGCGTGCGCACTTTAGCCAGTACAAGAGTGCTCAGACCTTGTACGACGCTGTAGTTGCGCGCTACTCCTCCCCTGCCACTGCTGCACTGAGCCGCCTCATGCTACCGTACCTCTTCCCTGACCTTGCTGCCTTTCCCACAGTCGCTGACCTCATTACGCACCTCCGCACTAGTGACACTCGCTACCGCGCTGCGCTTCCTGCTGAGTTCTGCGCCAAGAACCCCCCCCCCCATGTACATCACCCTCTACTACATAGTCACCCGGCTCCCTGACTCCCTTCGCGTAGTCAGGGACCACTTCCTCTCAGTTTGCCCCACCACTCTCACCGTTGACCTCCTCGAGAAGTCCCTCCTAGCAGCAGAGAAGAGCATAGTCGCTGTAGGAGCCTCTCGTGGTGACCCTCGCACCCCCATCTTTGAGGGGTGTTTCCCCTCCCCCCTTTTGCCCTCTGTTGCCTCTGCTGCTGCGGCCGACCTCGTTGGGCTTGAGTCGGTCGGTGCGGCGTCTACCCCTAGCGGGAGACGTCGCCCTGGCAAGGGCAAGGGGGGCAAGGGCACTGGAGGAGCTAGCGGGGGCGGTGGAGGCGGAGGTGGAGGCGGTGGAGGGGGTGGGGGTGGAGGTGGGGGTAGTGGCGGGGGTGGAGGTGTCGGTGGCGGCAGTGGAGGCGGAGGCGGAGGCGGCGGTGGCGGTGGGAGCGGAGGTGGCGGCGGTGGAGGAGGAGGCGGCGGAGGAGGTGGAGCTGGTCGGGATAGCGCTGCGCAGAGGGTCGGCTCCGGTGGTGGTCAGCGCCAGCAGCAGCAGCAGCAGCAGCAGCAGCAGCAGCAGCGCACTCGTGACATCCCCTCCCCTCAGCAGCTCCGTGAGTGGTACACTGCACGCCAGAGGGGTGGGGGTACTGGTCCGTGCACCTACGTCCTCCGCACCGGCGACCGCGCGGGTGACCAGTGCGGGGGTGCGCACTCCACCCAGCGCTGCTTTGGCCGCCTGACGGACGCTTGGCGTCACCAGTTCCCTGAGGCCACTGAGATCCCCCGCTGGGGTGAGCTGTCTAGGGCGGGTGTAGCTGTCTTTGACCTTGACTTTGATGCTATTCTTGCTGCCATGTATACTGTGACTATTAGTGATGAGGGTGACTGTTACCGGTGTTTTCCGCCTGACCCGGGCATTGAGACTGCTGCTCTAGGTACTGGTGAGGCTGCTGCTCTAGGTGCTAGCGAGGCTGCTGCTCTAGGTGCGTCTGCTCCCTCAGGTGCTGGTGAGTCTGCTCTCTCAGGTTCTGCGTCGGCTTCGGCCTCCCACACCTTCACTCTTGACTCGGGTGCTTCCCGCTCCTTCTTTCGAGACCGCACCACGCTTACGCCGCTCAGTCGGCCGGTTGCGGTCTCCCTGGCAGACCCCTCTGGGGGTCCTGTCCTTGCTCACTTCTCCACTGTCCTCCCGTGTCCGGCGGCCCCCTCTGGCACCCTGTCTGGTCTTTACCTCCCCTCGTTCTCTACGAACTTGGTGAGTGGTGCTGACCTACAGGATGCGGGGGTTCACCAGTTCACTCCTGCGAGTCAGCGGGTGACCCACTGCACGGACGCTCGGACAGGCCGACACCTGGCCACGTTTACACGTCGGCCGGGGTCGAGCCTGTACACACTGACCACTGCGTCTCCTCCAGTCACTGCGTCTGGTCAGGTAGCTGCGTCGGGTCAGGTGTTTGCTGCAGCGTCCAGGTCTGGTCCTGAGTCTGCCCCCTGTTCGTGTCGCCTCCTGTCTCATGAGACTCTTCTCTGGCACCACCGCCTTGGTCACCCCTCCCTGCTTCGTCTCCGAGGCATGGCCTCCCGTGTCCTTGTCTCTGGTCTTCCCCGGTCCCTCCCTCCCCTTCCTCCGGGGCCTGGCCCTACCTGCGTCCCCTGTGTCGAGGGGCCGCAGCGGGCTGCCCCTCACTCCTCCCAGTTTCCTCCGACAGAGGCCCCGCTGCAGACGCTTCACATGGACGTGTGGGGCCCGGCCCGCGTCCGTGGACAGGGTCACGAGCGCTACTTCCTGCTGGTGGTTGACGACTACTCGCGTTACACCACAGTCTTCCCCTTGCGCAGCAAGGGTGATGTCACTGAGGTGTTGATCGACTGGATCCGCGCAGCTCGTCTCCAGCTCAGGCAGAGCTTCGGCTCGGACTTTCCTGTTCTGCGTCTGCACTCTGACAGAGGTGGAGAGTTCTCCTCTGGCCTTCTGCGAGCCTACTGTCGTGCACGAGGCATCCGCCAGACCTTCACGCTTCCGAACTCTCCACAGCAAAATGGGATTGCTGAGCGCCGCATTGGCATGGTCATGGACGTCGCCCGTACGTCCATGATGCATGCGGCTGCCCCCCATTTTCTGTGGCCGTTTGCGGTTCGGTACGCGGCGCATCAGATCAACCTTCACCCCAGGGTCTCCATGCCGGAGACCTCCCCAGCTTTGCTGTGGACGGGGAAGGTTGGCGATGCGTCTGCGTTCCGTGTCTGGGGATCTCGGGCGTTTGTCCGCGACTTGTCTGCGGACAAGCTGTCCCCTCGTGCTGCTCCTTGCGTCTTCCTTGGCTTCCCCCCTGACGCGCCAGGGTGGCAGTTCTACCACCCCACCTCTCGCCGTGTTCTGTCCTCCCAGTACGTCACGTTTGACGAGTCGGTGTCGGCCTGTCCGAGCTGCACTCTCTTGACTTCAGCACTGCTTTCTTGCAGGGCAGCCTGCACGAGGAGATCTGGCTGCGTCGCCCACCTGGCTTCACTGGGTCTTTTCCTCCTGGCACCCAGTGGAGCCTCCGGCGGCCAGTCTACGGTCTCCGCCAGGCACCGCGTGAGTGGCACGACACACTGAGGACTACGCTTGCGGCGCTTGGGTTTGCTCCCTCCACTGCTGACCCGTCGTTGTTTCTGCGCACCGACACTTCTTTGCCGCCGTTCTACATCCTCGTGTACGTCGACGACTTGGTCTTTGCCACAGCTGACACTGCTGGACTAGCCTACATGAAGTCCGAGCTGCAGAAGAGACACACGTGCACAGACCTGGGTGAACTGCGCAGCTACCTTGGCTTGCAGATCACTCGGGACAGAGCACGCCGCACCATTACCTTGACTCAGTCACACATGGTGCAGCAGGTCCTTCAGCGCTTCGGCTTCACGTACTCCTCGCCTCAGGCCACTCCTCTGTCTACTCGCCACTCGCTCTCAGCTCTGCCTTCGGATGAGTCCGTAGAGTCGAGTGGCCCGTACCCAGAGCTTGTTGGTTGCCTCATGTACCTGATGACCTGCACACGACCTGACCTTGCATACCCTCTTAGCATTCTTGCACGCTATGTTGCTCCTGGGAGACACCGACCAGAGCACATGGCTGCAGCGAAGAGGGTGTTGCGCTACTTGTGCAGTACGTCGGGCATGGGGCTTGTGCTTGGAGGGCAGAGTCCAGTGGTCCTCACTGGGCACGCAGACGCTTCTTGGGCTGACGACCAGGCTACGCAGTGGTCGTCACAGGGTTACACCTTCAGCCTTGGTTCCGGCTCTGTTTCGTGGCGGGCTACCCGCTCGTCTTCTGTTCTCGGCTCCAGTTGTGAGGCTGAGATCTACGCCGGGGCCATGGCTGCACAGGAGCTTCGCTGGCTCACCTACCTGCTGACTGACCTTGGAGAGCCGCCTCGTTCTCCTCCAGTGCTGTACGTAGACAACAAGGCCATGCTGGCCTTGTGTCGAGAGCAGAGACTGGAGCACAGAACTAAGCACATTGCTCTCCGCTACTTCCTTGCTCGTGAGCTACAGCAGCATGGTCAGCTGCGGCTTGCGTACGTGGCCTCTGAGGCCAACACTGCTGATATCTTCACCAAGGCACTTGCGCCTTGTGATCATCAGCGCTTCTGTACTCAGCTTGGTCTTGTGCCTACCTTGCCTCACTTGCTCACCCCTTGACCTTGTTTGTACTGTTGCATATATATATACACCTGCTCTTGCTTGTCTAGTCTTATATATATATATATGCAATCCTGCATGTGAACTGGCCTTGTGGCCTTGAACTTGTGCCCGGAATGTGTGGTGACTTTGTGATCCACCCTGAGCTTGTTTTGCTTTGCTTGACTGGTCCTGTGACCCCTTGTTCTCCCCCACTTTGCCTATGGGGGTGTGTCAGATTTATATGACATAGCTACTGTAGGCTATAGTGGGGTAGCACATATGGGGTACAGTTTTCTAGGGTTTGCTTTTTGTACCCAACTTTCACTTAGTCATTTCATTCCTGTTTTTTCTTAATTCACAATCTACAGGCTAGTTGGTCCAACGGGTCCATTGGATCAACAGGCAAGTTGGTTCAACCGTCCCATAGGACCAACATCTAGTTGGTCCAACCGGTCCATAGGGCCAAAGGGTCAATTTGCCCAACCGGTCCATTGGGCCAACAGTTGGTTTCTCCAACTGGTCCATTGGGCCAACAGGCCAGTTGGTCCAACTGGCCCATAGGATCAACAGGCCTGTTGGTCCAACGGGTCCATTGGATCAACAGGCCAGTTGGTCCAATCGGTCCATAGGACCAACAGGCCACTTGGTCCGACCGGTCCATAGGACCAACAGGTCAATTTGTCCAACCGGTCCATTGGGCCAACAGGTCAGTTTGTCCAACCGGGCCATTGGGCCAACAGGCCAGTTGGTCCAATCGGTCCATTGGATCAACTGGCAAGTTGGTCCAACAGATCCATTCGGCCAACAGGCCAGTTGGTGTAATCGGTCCATACGATCAATAGGTCAGTTTCTCCAACCATACCATTGGACCAACAGGCCAGGTGGACCAACCGGTCCATTGGAACAACTGGCTTGTTGGTCCAACCGGTCCGGTCGGCCAACCGGCCAGTTGGTCTAATCGGTCCATAGGATCAATATGTAAGTTGGTCCAACGGGTCCATTGGACCAACACGCCTGTTGGTCCAACCGGTCGATAGGATCAACAGGCCAGTTGGTCCAACCGATCCATAGGACCAACAGGCCAGGTGGTCCAACCGGTCCATAGGACCAACAGGTCAATTTGTCCAATTGGTCCGTTGGGCCAACAGGTTAGCTTGTCCAACCAGTCCATTGGGCCGACAGGCCAGTTGGTCCAACCGGTCCATTGGATCAACAGGCCAGTTGGTCCAACCGGTCCATAGGAACAAGAGGCCAGGTGGTCCAACCGGTCCATTCGGCCAACAGGCCAATTTGTCCAACCGATCCACAGGACCAACAGGCCAGTTGGTCCAACAGGTCTATCCGACCAGCAGGCCAGTTGGTCCAACCGGTCCACTGGATCAACAGGCTAGTTTGTCCAACCGGTTAATTCGGCCAACAGGCCAGTTTGTCCAACCAGTCCACAGGACCAACAGGCCAGTTGGTCCAACCGGTCTATCCGACCAGCAGGCCAGTTGGTCCAACCGGTCCATTGGATCAACAGGCTAGTTGGTCCAACCGGTCCATTCGGCCAACAGGCCTGTTGGTCCAACCCGTCCATTGGATCAACAGGTGAGTTGGTCCCGTCGGTCCAAAGGACCAACAGGCCAGTTGGTCCAACCGGTCCGTTGGACTATCAAACTAGTTGGTCTAGCCGGTCCATTGGACCAACATGCTAGTTGATCCAACTGGTCCAGTTGGTCAACAGGCCAGTTGGTCCAGCCGGTCCATAGGACCAACACGTCGGTTGGTCCAAGCGGTCCATAGGACGAATTGGCCAGTTGGTCCAATCGGTCCATAGGACCAACAGACCAGTTGGTCCAACCGGTCCATTGGACCAACAATCTACTTGGTCCAACCGACCATTGGGTCAACAGGCCAGAAAGCAAAACCATGACCCACCACCTCCATCCAAACCTCTCCACCACCCACTATACTCCAGCACCTCCAGCCTACATCACAAACAGAGGAATGAACGAATTTCGTGTTACAATGACAAGGCCGCCATGGATTCCTCCGCGCATTTTCAAGAGCCTACTCCGTCAAGGTTACTTACCATTGGTAACATTGAGCACAGATCTGACATCCTGAGTTCGATAAGTAGCAGAGGATATATTTTTTATGTCTACTACGCGGACATTTGATCTTCAGCTACTCGGGTTCAACTCAATGTTTCACTCACCCCTAATGCTAACCAATCTCCAAGGTTCCTTGATAACTCTGATTCAAGGCCTGTTCTCTAAAGTTTTATATGGCAACGCTGGTTCTCTACAGTTTGGCATGGTTTATTCTCTCATAATGGCCAACAACTTCGCCATGCTCCCAAGGCTTCAACCTCGGGAACGCATCACTATGATCAGGAAAGCAAGTCTATGGCGCAAAGGGAAGGTTATAAAGAGGAGATGCTCAGTACACAAGCAGCGGTAGCTTCTAAAGCTTCTCGGAATCTCTGGTTCCGCTCGACACCTTATCAGCTGCTTTCTTCGTGTCATCATCGCACCATGCCTCCGAAACGATCGGCGAAGGCAACCGCGGATGTCACGCTCCCTTATGACATTATGCCGGACCAGAATGTCACGCCGGTACCTGCTGGAGAAGAAGCTGGAGAGCAGGGTTCGGCACACTCGGTTAACACGACAACGACAACCACCGCTGCTGTTGCTGGTAGCTCCGGATTTACGGTGGAGGAGAAGAGTCAGATGCATCAGGTTTCAGCAGCGGCTGAGGAGGAGTTTCTGGAGGATGATTCAGATGAAGAGTTGGACATTGATATTGCTAAGGAACACGCCTTCCGCCTTCGCTTTACCGCTATCTTACTCATTCCGATGGTGTTATTACAGGAGGTTGCTGCTATCATCTCAGCTGTTCGACTCTTGATGAAGAAAGTCTGGAGCTCGTCTTTCCAAACATTCAGGAGATGCTGCCTGCATATGTGGCAAAGACGCGATTCTGCCGGCTGCAGATATATTTCCTGGATGAACGAGCTGCTCACCACATCAAGTTTCATCTTTTCGAGAATCAGAAGACGAACTGCCCTGTGAGCAAGTGCATCTGGCCAACAGGCCAGGTGGTACAACCGGCCCTTAGGACTAACAGTTCAGTTGGTCCAACCGATCCATAGGACCAACATGCCAGTTGGTCGCACCGGTCCATAGGACCAACAGGTCAGTTCGTCCAACCATTCCATAGGACCAACAGGCTAGTCAGACCAACCGGTCCATAAGATCAATAGGCCAGTTGGTCCAACGGGTCCATTGGATCAACAGGCCTGTTGGTCCAACCGGTCCATTGGACCAACAGGCCAGTTGGTCCAACCGGTCCATTGGATCAACAGGCCTGTTGGTCCAACGGGTCCATAGCATCAACAGCCCAGTTGGTCCAACCGGTCCATAGGACCAACAGGCCAGTTGGTCCAACCGGTCCATAGAACCAACAGGCCAGTTGGTCAAACCAGTCCATAGGACCAACAGGCCAGTTGGTCCAACGGGTCCATTGGATCAACAGGCCAGTTGGTCCAACTGGTCTATAGGACCAACAGGCCAGTTGGTCCAACCGGTGCATAGGATCAACAGGCCAGTTGGTCCAACGGGTCCATTGGATCAACAGGCCAGTTGGTCCAACCGGTCCATTCTGCCAACAGGCCAGTTCGTCCAACCGGTCCATAGGACCAACATGTCAATTTGTCCAACCGGTCCATTGGGCCAACAGGTCAGTTTGTCCAACAGGTCCATTGGGCCAACAGGACAGTTGGTCCAACAGGTCCATAGGATCAACTGGCCAATTGGTCCAACCGGTCCATTCGGCCAACCAGTTCGTCTAATCGGTCCATAGGATCAATAGGTATGTTGGTCCAATCGGTCGACAGGACCAACAGGCCAGTTGGTCCAACCGGTCCACCCGGCGAACAAGCCAGTTGGTCCAACCGTTCCATAGGACCAACAGGCCAGTTGGTCCAACTGGTCGATAGGACCAACAGGCCGGTTGGTCCAACCGGTCCATAGGACCTACAGGCCAGTTGGTCCAACTGGTCCATTGGACCAACAGGCCAGTTGGTCCAACCGGTTCATTGGGCCAACAGGCCAGTTGGTCCAACCGTTCCATAGGACCAACAGGCCAATTGGTCCAACCGGTCCATTCGGCCAACAGGCAAAATGGTCCATCCGGTCCATAGGACCAACATGACAGTTGGTCCAACCGGTCCATTGGACCAACCGGTCCATAGGACCAACAGGCCAGGTAGTCCAATTGGCCCATAGGACCAACAGGACAGTTTGTCCAACCAGTCCAAAGGACCAACATGTCAGTTTGTCCAACCGGTCCATTAAACCAACAGGCCAGTTTGTCCAACTGGTCCATTTGGCCAACATGCAAATTGGTCCAACCGGTCCACTGGATCAACAGGCCAGTTGGTCCAACCGTTCCATTCGGCCAACAGGCCAGTTGGTCCAACCGGTCCATAGAACCAATAGGTCAATCTGTCCAACTGGTCCATTGGGCCAACAGGTCAGTTTGTCCAACCGTTCCATTGGATCAACAGGCTAGGTGGTCCAAATGGTTTATAGGACCAACAGGCCTGTTGGTCCAACCGGTCCATAGGATCAACAGGCTAGTTGGTCCAACGGGTCCATTGGATCAACAGGCAAGTTGGTTCAACCGTCCCATAGGACCAACATCTAGTTGGTCCAACCGGTCCATAGGGCCAACGGGTCAATTTGCCCATCCGGTCCATTGGGCCAACAGTTGGTTTCTCCAACCGGTCCATTGGGCCAACAGGCAAGTTGGTCCAACCGGTCCATAGGATCAACAGGCCTGTTGGTCCAAGGGGTCCATTGGATCAACAGGCCAGTTGGTCCAACTGGTCCATAGGACCAACATGTCAATTTGTCCAACCGGTCCATTGGGCCAACAGGTCAGTTTGTCCAACCGGTCCATTGGGCCAACAGGCCAGTTGGTCCAACCGGTCCATTGGATCAACTGGCCAGTTGGTCCAACCGGTCCATAGGACCAACAGGCCAGTTGGTCCAACCGTTCCATAGGACCAAAAGGCCAGTTGGTCAAACCAGTCGATAGGACCAACAGGCCAGTTGGTCCAACCGGTCCATATGACCAACAGGCTAGTTGGTCCAACCTGTCCATGGGACAACCAGGCCAGTTGGTCCAACCGGTACATTCGGCCAACAGGCCAGTTGGTCCAACCAGTCCATAGGACCAACAGGCCAGTTGGTCCAACCAGTCCATTGGATCAACAGGTCAGTTGGTCCCATCGGTCCATAGGACGAACTGGCCAGTTGGTCCAACCGGTTCATTGGACCAACAGACTTGTTGGTCCAACCGGTCCATTGGACCAACGGGTCAGTTGGTCCAACCGGTCCATAGGACCAACAGAACTGTTGGTCCGACCTCTCCATTGGACCAACAGGCCAGTTGGTCCAACCGGTACATTGGACCAACATGCCAGTTGGTCCAACCGGTCTAGTCGGTCAACAGGCCAGTTGGTCCAACCCGTCCATAGGACCAACATGCCAGATGGTACAACCGGTCCATCCAGTGAACAGGTTAACTTGACCAACCGGTCCATCAGACCAACAAGCCAGTTGGTCCAACCGGTCCATTGGACCAACATGCCAGTTGGTAAATCGGTCCACTGGGACAACAGGCCAGTTGGTCCAAAGGTCCACTGGGAAAATATGCAAGTTGTTCAAACCGGTCTAAAGGACCAACAGGCCAGTTGGTACAACCGATCCAGCCAGTTGGTCCATTTGGTCCATTGGACCCACATGCTTGTTGGTTCAACTGGTATAATCAACCAACAGGCCAGTTGGTCCAACCGGTCTACTCGACCAACAGGCTAGTTGGTCCAACCGGTCCATTTCGCCAACAAGCCAAATGGTCCAACCAGTCCATAAGACCAACAGGCCAGTTCGTCCAACCGGTCCATAGGACCATCAAGCGAGTTGTTCCAACCAGTTCATTCGGCCAATAGGCCAGTTGCTCCAACCGGTCCATAGGACTAACACGTTAGTTGGTCCAACCGGTCGATTGAACCAACAGGCCAGTTGGTCCAACCGGTCCATTGGACAAACAGGCCTGTTGGTCTGACCGTCCATTGGACCAACAGGCCAGTTGGTCCAACCGGTCCATTGGACCAACAGGCCTGTTGGTCCAACCGGTCCATAGGAACAACAGACTAGTTGGTCCTTTTGATCCATTGGACAAACATGCCATTTGGTCCAAGTGGTCCATTCGGCCAACAGGCCAGTCGGTCCATAAGACCAACAGGCCAGTTGGTCCAACCGGTCCACTTGACCATCAATCCAGTTGGTCCAACCGGTCCATTCGGCCAATAGGCCAGTTGGACCAATCGGTCCATAGGACCAACCGGCCAGTTGGTCCAACCGGTTCATAGGACCAACAGGCCAGTTGGTCCAACAAGTCCATAGGAACAACAGGCCGTTTAGTCCAACCGGTCCATAGGAGAAACAGGTCAGTTGGTCCAACAGGTCCATTGGATCAACTGGCCAATTGGTCCAACCGGTCCATTCGGCTAACCAGTTGGACTAATCGGTCCATAGGATCAATAGGTTAGTTGGTCCAACCGGTCGACAGGACCAACAGGCCAGTTGGTCCAACCGGTCCACCCGGCGAACAAGCCAGTTGGTCCAACCGTTCCATAGGACCAACAAGCCAGTTGGTCCAACTGGTCGATAGGACCAACACGCCTGTTGGTCCAACCGGTCCATAGGACCTATAGGCCACTTGGTCCAACCGGTCCATTGGACCAACAGGCCAGTTGGTCCAACCAGTTCATTGGGCCAACAGGCCCGTTGGTCAAACCGTTCCATAGGACCAACAGGCCAGTTGGTCCAACCGGTCCATTCGGCCAACAGGCAAAATGGTCCAAGTGGTCAATAGGACAACGACGTCACTTGGTTTAACGGGTCCATAGGACCAACCAGCCTGGTGGTCCAACCGGTCCATAGGATCAACAGGCCAGTTGGTCCAATCGGTCCATAGGACCAACATACCAGTTGGTCCAACCGGTCCATTGGACCAACAATCTACTTGGTCCAACCGATCCATTGGGTCAACAGGCTAGAATGCAAAATCAGGACCCACCACCTCCATCCAAACCTCTCCACCACCCTCTATACTCCAGCACCTTTAGCCTACAGCACAAACAGAGGAATGAACGAATTTCGTGTTACAATGACAAGGCCGCCATGGATTCCTCCGCGCAGTTTCAAGAGCCTTCCAGTTGGTAACATTGAGCACAGATCTGACATCCTGAGTTCGATAAGTAGCAGAGGATATATTTTTTATGTCTACTACGCAGACATTTTATCTTCAGCTACTCGGGTTCAACTCAATGTTTCACTCACCCCTAATGCTAACCAATCTCCAAGGTTCCTTGATAACTCTGATTCCAGGCCTGTTCTCAAAAGATTTATATGGCAACGCTGGTTCTCTACAGTTTGGCATAGTTTATTCTCTCATAATGGCCAACAGCCTAGTTGGTCCAACCGGTCCATTGAACCAACAATCTACTTGGTCCAACCGATCCATTGGGCCAACAAGCCAGTTGGTCCATCCACTGCATAGGACCAACAAGCGAGTTGTTCCAACTGGTCCATTTGGCCAACAGGCCAGTTGGTCCAACCGGTCCAGAGGACCAACACGTTGGTCCAACCGGTCCATATGACCAATAGGCCACTCGGTCCAACTGGTCCATAGGACCAACAGGCCAGTCGGTCCAACCGGTCCATTGGAGCAACAGGCCAGTTGGTCCAACCGGTCCGTAGGACCAACAGGTCAGTTGGTCCAACCGGTCCATAGGACCAACACGTTAGTTGGTCCAACCGGTCCATAGGACCAATAGGCCAGTTGGTCCAAGCGGTCCATTGGACCAACAGGCCAGTTGGTCCAACCGGTCCATAGGACCAATAGGCCAGTTGGTCCAACCGGTCCATAGGACCAACAGGCCAGTTGGTCCAACCGATCCATTGGATCAACAGGCCAGTTGGTCCAACCGGTCCATAGTACCAACAGGTCAGTTGGTCCAACCGGTCCATAGGACCGACACGTCAGTTGGTCCAACCGGTCCATAGGACCAACATGCCAGTTAGTCCAAGCGGTCCACTGGACAAACAGGCCAGTTGATCCAACCGGTCCATAGGACCAATAGGCAAGTTGGTCCAACCGGTCCATAGGACAACCACGTCAGTTGGTCCAACCGGTCCATATGACCTACAGTCCAGTTGGTCCAACAAGTCCATAGGAACAACAGGCCCGTTGGTCCAACCGGTCCATAGGAGAAACAGGTCAGTTGGTCCAACCGGTCCATAGGACGAACAGACCAGTTGGTCCAACGGGTCCATAGGACCAACAGGTTAGTTGGTCCAACCCGTCCATAGGACCAACTAGCCAGTTGGTCCAACCGGTCCATTGGACCAACAATCTAGTTGGTCCAACCGGTCCATTCGGCCAACAGGCCAGTTGGTCCAACCGGTCCATTTGGCCAACAGGCCAGTTGGTCCAACCGGTCCAGTGGAGCAACAGTCCAGTTGGTGCAACCAGTTCATAGGACCAACAGGTCAGGTTGTCCAACCGGTCCATAAGACCACCAGGCCACTCGGCCCAACCGGTCCATAGGACCTACAGGCCAGTGTGGTCCAACCGGTCCATTGGAGCAACATGCCAGTTGGTCCAACCGGTCCATAGGACCAACACGTCAGTTGGTCCAACCGGTCCATAGGACCAACAGGCCAGTTCGTCCAACCGGTCCATTGGACCAACAATCCAGTTGGTCCAACCGGTCCATTCGGCCAACAGGCCAGTTGGACCAACCGGTCCACAAGACCAACAAGCCAGTTGGTACAACCGGTCTATAGGACCTACAGGCCATTTGGTCCAACCGGTCCATTTGGACACCAGGCCAGTTGGTCACACTGTTCCATAGGACCAATAGGCCAGTTGGTCCAACCAGTTGATAGGACCAATAGGCCAGTTGGTCCAACCGGTCCATAGGACCAACAGGCTAGTTGGTCCAACCGGTCCATGGGACCAACAGGCCAGTTGGTCCAACCGGTCCATTCGGCCAACAGGCCAGTTGGTCCAACCGGTCCGTAGGACCAGCAGGCCAGTTGGTCCAACCAGTCCATTGCATCAACAGGTCAGTTGGTCCTGTCTTTCCATAGGACCAACAGGCTAGTTGGTCCAACCGGTTCATTGGACCAACTGACTTGTTGGTCCAACCGGTCCATTGCACAACCACGTCAGTTGGTCCAACCGGTCCATATGACCAACAGTATAGTTGGTCCAACAAGTCCATAGGAACAACAGGCCAGTTGGTCCAACCGGTCCATAGGAGAAACAGGTCAGTTGGTCCAACCGGTCCATAGGACGAACAGGCCAGTTGGTCCAACGGGTCCATAGGGCCAACAGGTCAGTTGGTCCAACCCGTCCATAGGACCAACTGGCCAGTTGGTCCAACCGGTCCATTGGACCAACAATCTAGTTGGTCCAACCAGTCCATTGGACCAACATGCCAGTTTGTCCAACCGGTCCATTGGATCAACAAGCCAGTTGGTCCAACTGGTCCATTTGGCCAACAGGCCAGTTGGTCCAACCGTTCCATAGGACCAACAGGCCAGTTGGCCCAACCAGTCGATAGGACCAACAGGCCAGTTGGTCCAACCGGTCCATAGGACCAACACGCTAGTTGGTCCTACCGGTCCGTGAGACAACCAGGCCAGTTGGTCCAACTGGTCCATTCGGCCAACAGGCCAGTTGGTTCAACCGGTCCATAGGACCAACAGGCCAGTTGGTCCAACCAGTCCATTGGATCAACAGGTCAGTTGGTCCCGTCAGTCTATAGGACCAACAGGCCAGTTGGTCCAACCGGTTCATTGGACCAACAGACTTGTTGGTCCAACCGGTCCATTGGACTAACGGGTCAGTTGGTCCAACCGGTCCATAGGACCAATAGACCTGTTGGTCCGACTGGTCCATTGGACCAACAGGCCAGTTGGTCCAACCAGTCCATTGGACCAACATGCGAGTTTGTCCAACCGGTCTAGTCGGTCAACAGGCCAGTTGGTCCAACCTGTCCATAGGACCAACATGCCAGATGATACAACCGGTCCATAGGACCAACAGGCCAAGTTGTTCCAACCAGTCCGCTGAACCAACAGACCAGTTGGTCCAACCGATCCATAGGACCAACAGGCCAGTTGGTCCATTTGGTCCATTGGACCAACATGCTAGTTGGTTCAACTGGTCTAATCAACCAACACGCCAGTTGCTCCAACCGATCCATTTCGCCAACAAGCCATATGGTCCAACCAGTCCATAGGACCAACAGGCCAGTTCGTCCAACCGGTCCATAAGACCATCAGGCGAGTTGTTCCAACCAGTCCATTCGGCCAATAGGCCAGTTGGTCCAACCGGTCCCTAGGACTAACAGGTTAGATGGTCCAACCGATCCATTGGACCAACTGGCCAGTTGGTCCAACCGGTCCATTGGACCAATAGGCCTGTTGGTCCAACCGTCCATTGGACCAACAGGCCAGTTGGTCCAACCGGTCCATTGGACCAACAGGCCAGTTGGTCCAGCCGGTCAATAGGACCAATAGACTAGTTGGTCCAACCGATCCATTGGACAAACATGCCAGTTGGTCCAACTGGTCCATTCAGCCAACATGCCAGTTGGTCCCGTTCGTCCATAGGACCAACAGGCCAGTTGGTCCAACCGGTCCATTGGACCATCAATCCAGTTGGTCCAACCGGTCCATTCGGCCAATAAGCCAGTTGGACCAATCGGTCCATAGGACCAACCGGTTCATAGGACCAACAGGCCAGTTGGTCCAGCAGGTCCATAGGACCAATAGGCCAGTCAATCCAACCAGTCCATAGGACCAACAGGCTTCGTAGTCCAACCGGTTCATTAGACCAACAGACTTGTTGGTCCAACCGGTCCATTGGACAACCAGGCCAGTTGGTCCAACCGGTCCATAGGACCAACAGGCTAGTTGATCCAACCGGTCCATAGGACAAACAGGCCAGTTGGTCCAACGGGTCCATAGGACCAACAGGCTAGTTGGTCCAACCGGTCCATTTGGCTAACAGGCTAGTTGGTCCAACCGTTCCATAGGACCAACAGGCCAGTTGGTCCAACCAGTCGATAGGACCAACAAGCCAGTTGGTCCAACTGGTCCATAGGACCAACAGGCTAGTTGGTCCAACCGGTCCATGGGACATCCAGGCCAGTTGGTTTAACTGGTCCATTCGGCCAACAGGCCAGCTGGTCCAACCGGTTCATTGGACAAAAAGACTTGTTGGTCCAACCGGTCCACTAGACCAACGGGTCAGTTGGTCCAACTGGTCCATATGACCAACAGACCTTTTGGTCCGACCAGTCCATTGGACCAACAGGCCATTTGGTCCAACTGGTCCATTGGACCAACATGCCAGTTGGTCCAACCGGTCCAATCGGTCAATAGGCCAGTTGTTCCAACCTGTCCATAGGACCAAGAGGTCAGTTGGTCCAACCGGTTCATTGGACCAACAGACTTGTTGGTCGAACTGGTCCATTGGACCAATAGGTCAGTTGGTCCAACAAGATCATAGGAACAACAGGCCAGTTGGTCCAACCGGTCCATAGGACCAACAGGCCAGTTGGTCCAACGGGTCCACAGGACCAACAGGTCAGCTGGTCCAACCCTTCCTTAGGACCAACAGGCCGGTTGGTCCAACCGGTCCATTGGACCAACAATCCAGTTGGTCCAACTGGCCCATTCGGCCAACAGGCCAGTTGGTCCAACCGGTCCACAAGACCAACAGGCCAGTTGGTCCAACCGGTCCACAAGACCAACAGGCCAGTTGGTACAACCGGTCTATAGGACCAACAAGCCAGTTGGTCCAACCAGTCCAATTGGCTAACTGGCCAGTTGGTCCAACCGTTCCATAGGACCAACAGGCCAGTTGGTCCAACCAGTAGAAAGGACCAACAGGCCAGTTTGTCCAACCGGTCCATAGGACCAACAGGCTAGTTGGTCCAACCGGTCCATGGGATAACCAGGCCAATTGGTCCAACCGGTCCATTCGGCCAACAGGCCAGTTTATCTAACCGGTCCATAGGACCAACAGGCCAGTTGGTCCAACCAGTCTATAGGATCAATAGGTCAGTTGGTCCCGTAGGTCCATAGGACCAGTAGCCCTGTTGGTCCAACCGGTTCATTGGACCAACAGACTTGTTGGTCCAACGGGTCCATTGGACCAACGGGTTAGTTGGTCCAACCGGTCCATAGGACCAACAGACCTGTTGGTCTGACCGGTCCATTGGACCAACAGGCCAGTTGGTCCAACCGGTCCAGTCGGTCAACAGGCCAGTTTGTCCAACCTGTCTATAGGACCTACATGCCAGATGGTCCAACCGGTCCATAGGACCAACAGGCCAAGTTGTGCCAACCGGTCCATTGGACCAACAGGCCAATTGGTCCATTTGGTCCATTGGACCAACATGCTAGCTAGTTCAACCGGTCTAATCAACCAATAGACTAGTTGGTCCAACCGGTCTATTCGACCAACAAGCCAGTTGCTCCAACCGGTCCATTTTGCCAACAAGCCAAATGGTCCAACCGATCCATAGGACCAACAGGCCACTTCATCGAGACGGTCCATAGGACCATCAGGCGAGTTGTTCCAACCAATTGATTCGGCCAATAGGCCAGTTGGTCCAACCGGTCAATAGGACTAACAGGTTAGTTGGTCCAACCGGTCCATTGGACCAACAGGCTAGTTGGTCCAACTGGTCCATTCGGCCAACAAGCCAGTTGGTCCATCCAGTCCATAGAACCAACAGGCTAGCTGGTCCAACCGGTCCATTGGATCAACAGGCTAGTTGGTCCTTCCGGTCCATTGGAGCAACAGGCTCGTTGGTCCAACCGGTCCATGGGACCAACTGGCAAGTTGGTCCAACCAGTCAATGAAACCAACATGCCAGTTGGTCCAACCGGTCCAATCGGCCAACACGCCGGTTTAGGCCAACAGACCAACTGGCGAGTTGTTCCAACCAGTCCATTCGGCCAATAGGCCAGTTGGTCCAACCGGTCCCTAGGACTAACAGGTTAGTTGGTCCAACCGGTCCATTGGACCAACAGGTCAGTTGGTCCAACTAGTGCATAGAACCAACAGACCGGTTGGTCCGACCGGTCCATTGGACCAATAGGCCAGTTGGTCCAACCGGTTCATTGGACCAACAGGTCAGTTGGTCCAACCCATCCATAGGACCAACAGGCCAGTTGGTCCAACCGGTCCATTGGACCAACTTGCTAGTTGGTCCAACCGGTCTAGTCGACCAAAAGGCCAGTATGTCCAACCTGTCCATAGGACCAACATGCAAGATGGTCCAATTGGTCCATAGGACCAACAGGCCAAGTTGTTCCAACCGGTCCACTGGACCAACAGGCCAGTTGGTCCAACCAGTCCATTGGACCAACAGGCCATTTGGTCCAACCGATCTATAGGACCAACAGGCCAGTTGGTCCATTTGGTCCATTGAACCAACATGCTAGTTGGTTCAACCGGTCTAATCAACCAACAGGCCAGTTGGTCCAGCTGGTCTATTCGACCAACAGGCCTGTTGGTCCAACCGGTCTATTCGACCAACAAACCATTTGGTCCAACCGGTCCATAGGACCAACAGGCAAGTTCTTCCAACCGGGCCATAGGACCATCAGGCGAGTTGTTCCAACCAGTCCATTCGACCAATAGGCCAGTTGGTCCAACCGGTCTATAGGACTAACAGGTTAGTTGGTCCAACCGTTCCATTGGACCAACAGGCCAGTTGGTCCAACCGGTCCATTGGACCATCAGGCCAGTTGGTCCAACCGTCTATTGGACTAACAGGCCAGTTGGTCCAAGTGGTCCATAGGACCAACAGGCTAGTTGGTCTAATCGATCCATTGGACAAACATGCCAGTTGGTCCAACTGGTCCCTTCGACCAACAGGCCAGTTGGTCTCGTCAGTTCATAGGACCAACAGGCCAGTTGGTCCAACCGGTCCATTGGACCATCTATCCAGTTGGTCCAACCGGTCCATAGGACCAGCAGGCCAGTTGGTCCAACCGGTCCATAGGACCAATAGGTCAGTTGGTCCAACCGGTTCATTGGACCAACAGGTCAGTTGGTCCAACCCATCCATAGGACCAACAGACCAGTTGGTCCGACCGGTCCATTGGACCAACAGGCCAGTTGTTCCAACCAGTCCATTGGACCAACACGCTTGTTGGTCCAACCGGTCCATAGGACCAACGCGCTAGTTGGTCCTACCGATCCATTGGACAAACAGGCGAGTTGGTCCAACTGGACCATTCGGCCAACAATCCAGTTGGTCCAACCGATCCATTAGCCCAATATGCCAGTTGGTCCAACCTGTCCATTCGGCCAACAGGCCAGTTGGTCCAACCGGTCCATAGAACCAACAGGCCAGTTGGACCAATCGGTCTATAGGACCAACATGACAGTTGGACCAATCGGTCCATAGGACCAACAGGGCAGTTGGTCCAACCGGTCGATTGGACCAGCAATCCAGTTGGTCCAACCAGTCCATTAGCCCAATATGCCAGTTGGTCCAACCTGTCCATTCGGCCAACAGGCCAGTTGGTCCAACCGGTCCATAGGACCAACAGACCTGTTGGACCAATCGGTCCATAAGACCAACAGGGCAGTTGGTCCAACCGGTTCAAAGGACCAAGTGGCGAGTTGGTCCAACAGGTCCATAGGACCAACAGGCCAGTTGGTCCAACCGGTCCATAGGACCAACAGGCCAGTTTGTCCAACCGGTTCAAAGGACCAACAGACTTGTTGGTCCAACAGGTCCACAAGACCAACAGGCCAGTTGATCCAACCGGTCCATAGGACCAACAGGCCAGTTGGTCCAACCAGTCTATTAGAGAAACAGGCCAGTTGGTCCCGTCGGTCCATAGGACCAACAGACCAATTGGTCAAACTAGTCCATTGAACAATCAATCCAGTTGGTCCAACCGGTCCATAGGACCACCATGCCATTTGGTCCAACCTGTCCATAGGACCATCAGGACAGTTGGTCCAACCGGTCCATAGGACCAGCAGGCCAGTTGGTCCAACCAGTCCATTGGACCAACAAGGCAGTTGGTTCAACTGGTCGATTGGACCAATAAGGCAGTTGGTCCAACCGGTCCACTAGGACCAACATGCCACTTGGTCTAACCGGTCCATTGGATCAACAGACCATTTCGTACCGTTGGTCCATAGGACCAACAGGCCAGTTGGTCCAACCGGTCCATTGGACCATCAATCAAGTCGTTCCAACCGGTCCATTGGGCCAACATGCCAGTTGGTCCAACCGGTCCATTCGGCCAATAGGCCAGTTGTTCCAACCGGTCCATAGGACCAACAGGTCAGTTGGTCCAACCGGTTCATAGGACCAACAGGCCAATTGGTCCAACCGGTCCATTCGGCCAACAGGCATTGGTCAAACCGGTCCATAGGACCAACAGGCCAGTTGGTCCAACTAGTCTATTGGAGCAACAGGCCAGTTGGACCAATCGGTCCATAGGACCAACAGACCAGTTGGTCCAACCGGTTCATAGGACCAACAGGCCAGTTGGTCCAACAGGGCCAAAGGACCAACAGGCCAATTGGTCCAACCAGTCTATAAGACCAATAGGCCAGTTGGTCCAACCGGTTCATTGGACCAACTGGTCAGTTGGTCCAACCCGTCCATAGGACCAACAGACCCGTTGGTCCGACCGGTCCATTGGACCAACAGGCCAGTTGTTCCAACCAGTCCATTGGACCAACACGCCTGTTGGTCCAACCGGTCCATAGGACCAACACGCTAGTTTGTCCTACCGATCCATTGGACAAACAGGCGAGTTGGTCCAACTGGACCATTCGGCCAACAATCCAGTTGGTCCAACCGATCCATTAGCCCAATATGCCAGTTGGTCCAACCTGTCCATTCGGCCAACAGGCCAGTTGGTCCAACCGGTCCATAGGACCAACAGGCTAGTTGGACCAATCGGTCCATAGGACCAACATGCCAGTTGGACCAATCGGTCCATAGGACCAACAGGGCAGTTGGTCCAACCGGTCGATTGGACCGTCAATCCAGTTGGTCCAACCAGTCCATTAGCCCAATATGCCAGTTGGTCCAACCTGTCCATTCGGCCAACAGGCCAGTTGGTCCAACCGGTCCATAGGACCAACAGACCTGTTGGACCATTCGGTCCATAAGACCAACAGGGCAGTTGGTCCAACCGGTTCAAAGGACCAACTGGCGAGTTGGTCCAACAGGTCCATAGGACCAACAGGCCAGTTGGTCCAACCGGTCCATAGGACCAACAGGCCAGTTTGTCCAACCGGTTCAAAGGACCAACAGACTTGTTGGTCCAACAGGTCCACAGGACCAACAGGCCAGTTGATCCAACCGGTCCATAGGACCAACAGGCCAGTTGGTCCAACCAGTCTATTAGAGAAACAGGCCAGTTGGTCCCGTCGGTCCATAGGACCAACAGACCAGTTGGTCAAACCGGTCCATTGGACAATCAATCCAGTTGGTCCAACCGGTCCATAGGACCACCATGCCATTTGGTCCAACCTGTCCATAGGACCATCAGGCCAGTTGGTCCAACCGGTCCATAGAACCAGCAGGCCAGTTGGTCCAACCAGTCCATTGGACCAACAAGGCAGTTGGTTCAACTGGTCGATTGGACCAACAAGGCAGTTGGTCCAACCGGTCCACTAGGACCAACATGCCACTTGGTCTAACCGGTCCATTGGATCAACACCATTTCGTACCGTTGGTTCATAGGACCAACAGGCCAGTTGGTCCAACCGGTCCATTGGACCATCAATCAAGTCGTTCAAACCGGTCCATTGGGCCAACATGCCAGTTGGTCCAACCGGTCCATTCGGCCAATAGGCCAGTTGTTCCAACCGGTCCATAGGACCAACAGGTCAGTTGGTCCAACCGGTTCATAGGACCAACAGGCCAATTGGTCCAACCGGTCCATTCAGCCAACAGGCCAATTGGTCAAACCGGTCCATAGGACCAACAGGCCAGTTGGTCCAACTAGTCTATTGGAGCAACAGGCCAGTTGGACCAATCGGTCCATAGGACCAACAGACCAGTTGGTCCAACCGGTTCATAGGACCAACAGGCCAGTTGGTCCAACAGGGCCATAGGACCAACAGGCCAATTGGTCCAACCAGTCTATAAGACCAATAGGCCAGTTGGTCCAACCGGTTCATTAGACCAACAGGTCAGTTGGTCCAACCCGTCCATAGGACCAACAGACCCGTTGGTCCGACCGGTCCATTGGACCAACAGGCCAGTTGTTCCAACCAGTCCATTGGACCAACACGCCTGTTGGTCCAACCGGTCCATAGGACCAACACGCTAGTTGGTCCTACCGATCCATTGGACAAACAGGCGAGTTGGTCCAACTGGACCATTCGGCCAACAATCCAGTTCGTCCAACCGATCCATTAGCCCAATATGCCAGTTGGTCCAACCTGTCCATTCGGCCAACAGGCTAGTTGGTCCAACCGGTCCATATGACCAACAGGCCAGTTGGACCAATCGGTCCATAGGACCAACATGCTAGTTGGACCAATCGGTCCATAGGACCAATAGAGCAGTTGGTCCAACCGGTCGATTGGACCGTAATTCCAGTTGGTCCAACCAGTCCATTAGCCCAATATGCCAGTTGGTCCAACCTGTCCATTCGGCCAACAGGCCAGTTGGTCCAACCGGTCCATAGGACCAACAGGCCAGTTGGACCAATCGGTCCATAGGACCAACAGGGCAGTTGGTCCATCCGGTTCATAGGACCAACTGGCCAGTTGGTCCAACAGGTCCACAGGACCAACAGGCTAGTTGGTCCAACCGGTCCATAGGACCAACAGGCCAATTGGTCCAACCGGTCCATGGGACCAACACGCCTGTTGGTCCAACCGGTCCATTCGGCCAACAGGCTAGTTGGTCAAACCGGTCCATAGGACCAACAGGCTAGTTGGTCCAAATAGTATATTGGAGCAACATGCCAGTTGGTCCCGTCGGTCCATAGGACCAACAGACCAGTTGGTCAAACCGGTCCATTGGACCATCAATCAAATTGGTCCAACCGGTCCATAGGACCACCATGCCAGTTGGTCCAGCATGTGCATAGGACCATCAGGCCAGTTGGTCCAACCGGTCCATAGGACCAGCAGGCCAGCTGGTCCAACAGGTCCATAAGACCAACAGGCCAGTTGGTCCTACCAGTCCATAGGACCAACGGGCTAGTTGGTCCAACCGGTTCATAGGACCAATAGCCTTGTTGGTCCAACAGGTCCACAGGACCAACAAACCAGTTGGTTAAACCGGTCAATACGACCAACAGACCAGTTAGTCCAACCGGTGCATGGGACCAACCGGCTAATAGGTCCAACCGTTCCATTTGGCCAACAGGCCAGTTGGTCCAACCGGTCCATAGGACCAACAGGCCAGTTGGTCCAACCAGTCTATTAGAGAAACAGGCCAGTTGGTCCCGTCGGTCCATAGGACCAACAGACCAGTTGGTCAAACCGGTCCATTGGACAATCAATCCAGTTGGTCCAACCGGTCCAGAGGACCACCATGCCATTTGGTCCAACCTGTCCATAGGACCATCAGGCCAGTTGGTCCAACCGGTCCATAGGACCAGCAGGCCAGTTGGTCCAACCAGTCCATTGGACCAACAAGGCAGTTGGTTCAACTGGTCGATTGGACCAACAAGGCAGTTGGTCCAACCGGTCCACTAGGACCAACATGCCACTTGGTCTAACCGGTCCATTGGATCAACAGACCATTTCGTACCGTTGGTCCATAGGACCAACAGGCCAGTTGGTCCAACCGGTCCATTGGACCATCAATCAAGTCGTTCCAACCGGTCCATTGGGCCAACATGCCAGTTGGTCCAACCGGTCCATTCGGCCAATAGGCCAGTTGTTCCAACCGGTCCATAGGACCAACAGGTCAGTTGGTCCAACCGGTTCATAGGACCAACAGGCCAGGTGGTCCAACAAGTCCATAAGACCAACAGGCCAGTTGGTCCAACCGGTCCATAGGACAAACAGGTCAGTTGGTCCAACCGGTCCATAGGACCAACTGTTGGTCCAACCGGTCCATAAGACCAACAGGACAGTTGGTCCAACCCGTCCCTAGGACCAACTGGCCAGTTGGTCCAACCAGTTCATAGGACCAACAGGCCAGTTGGTCCAACCAGTCCATAGGACCAACAGGCCAGTTGGTCCAACCGGTTCATAGGACCAACAGACTTGTTGGTCCAACAAGTCCACAAGACCAACAGGCCACACGGTCCAACTGGTCCATAGGACCAACAGGCTAGTCGGTCCAACCGGTCCATTGGAGCAATAGGCCAGTTGGTCCAACCGGTCCATAGGACCAACAGGTTAGTTGGTTCAACCGGTCCATAGGACCAACACGTTAGTTGGTCCAACCGGTCCATAGGACCAACAGGCCAGTTGGTCCAAGCGGTCCATTGGACCAACACGCCAGTTGGTCCAACCGTTCCATAGGACCAATAGGCCAGTTGGTCCAACCGGTCAATAGGACCAACAGGCCAGTTGGTCCAACTGATCCATTGGAGCAACAGGCCAGTTGGTCCAACCGGTCCATAGTACCAACAGGTCAGTTTGTCCAACCGGTCCATAGGACAAACATGCCAGTTAGTGCATGCGGTCCATTGGACAAACAGGCTAGTTGGTCCAACCGGTCCATAGGACCAACAGGCCAGTTGCTCCAACTGGTCTATTGGAGCAACAGGCCTGTTGGTCCCGTCGGTCCATAGGACCAACAGACCAGTTGGTCAAACCGGTCCATTGGACCATCAATCAAGTTGGTCCAACTGGTCCATAGGACCACTATGCAAGTTGGTCCAACAGGTCCATAGGACCACTATGCAAGTTGGTCCAACCTGTCCATAGGACCAACAAGGCAGTTGGTCCAACCGGTCCATAGGACCAGCAGGCCAGTTGGTCCAACCGGTCCATTGGACCAACAAGGCAGTTGGTCCAACTCGTCCACTCGGTCAACAGGCCAGTTTGTCCAACCGGTCCATAGGACAAACAGGCTAGTTGGTACAACAGGTCCATTGGACCAACAAGCCAGTTGGTCCAACCAGTCGATTGGACCAACAAGGCAGTTGGTCCAACTGGACCACTAGACCAACATGTTTGTTGGTAAACCAGTCCACTAGGACAACAGGCACTAGGACCAACATGCCACTTGGTCCAACCGGTCCATTGGATCAACAGACCAGTTCGCAGAAACAGTCCATTGGGCCAACATGCCAGTTGGTCCAACTGGTCCATTCGGCCAACAGGCGAATTGGTCCAACAAGTCCATAGGACCAACAGGCCAGTTGGTCCAACCGGTCCATTGGACCAACAGACTTGTTGGTCCAACAGGTCCAC
This sequence comes from Closterium sp. Naga37s-1, assembly GCA_947471745.1. Classification (NCBI taxonomy): domain Eukaryota; kingdom Viridiplantae; phylum Streptophyta; class Zygnematophyceae; order Desmidiales; family Closteriaceae; genus Closterium; species Closterium sp. Naga37s-1. Next base: position 1,823,529 of record CANJKZ010001148.1, read on the forward strand.
AGGAGCAACAAGCCAGTTGGTCCCACCGGTCCATAGGACCAACAGACCAGTTGGTCCAACCGGTCCATAGGACCAACAGGCTTGTTGGTCCAACCGGTCCATTCGGCCAACAGGCCAGTTGGTCCAACCGGACCATAGGACCAACAGGCCAGTTGGTCCAACTAGTCTATTGGAGCAACAGGCAAGTTGGTCCCGTCGGTCCATAGGACCAACAGACCAGTTGGTCCAACCGGTCCATTGGCCATCAATTCAGTTGGTCCAACCGGTTTATAGGACCAACATGCCAGTTGGTCCAACCTGTCCATAGGACCAACATGCCAGTTGGTCCAACCGGTCCATAGGACCAGCAGGACTGTTGGTCCAACCGGTCTATTGGACCGACAGTCCACATGGTCCAACTGGTCCATTGGACCAATAGGCCAGTTGGTCCAACTGGTCCATTCGGTCAACAGGCCGGTTTGTCCAACTGGTCCATAGGACCCAAAGTCCAGTTGGTCCTAGCAGTTCATTGGACAAACAGGCCAGTTGGTCCAACCGGTTCATTGGACAATCAAACCAGTTGGTCCAACTGGTCCATTCAGTCAAGAGGCCAGTTTGTCCAGCCGGTCCATAGGACAAACAGGCTAGTTGGTCCTACAAGTGTATTGGACCATCATGCCAGTTGGTCCAACCGGTCCATTGGACCAACAAGGCAGTTGGTCCAACTGGTCCACTTGACCAACATGTTTGTTGGTAAACCGGTCCACTAGGACAATAGGCCAGTTGGTCCAACCGGTCCACTAGGACCAACCTGCCACTTGGTCCAACCGTTCCATTGGATCAACAGACCAATTGGTCCCGCTGGTCCATAGGACCAACAGGCCAGTTGGTCCAACCGGTCCATTGGACCATCGATCAAGTCGGTCCAACCGGTCCATTGGGCCAACATGTCATTTGGTCCAACCGGTCTATTTGGCCAATAGGCCAGTTATTCCAACCAGTCCATAGGACCAACATGTCAGTTGGTCCAATCGGTTCATAGGACCAACAGGCCAGTTGGTCCAACAAGTTCATAGGACCAACAGGCCAGTTGGTCCAACCGGTCCATAGGACAAACTAGTCAGTTGGTCCAACCGGTCCATAGGACCAACAGGCTTGTTGGTCCAACGGGTCCATAAGACCAACAGGTCAGTTGGTCCAACCCGTCCATAGAACCAACTGGCCAGTTGGTCCAACCAGTCCACAGGACCAACAGGTCAGTTGGTCCAAGCGGTCCATGGGACCAACAGGCTTGGTCCAAGCGGTCCATTCGGCCAACAGGCTAGTTGGTCCAACTGGTCCATAGGACCAACAGGCCAGTTGGTCCAACCAGTTGGTCCCGTCGGTTTATAGGACCAACAGACCAGTTGGTCCAACCGGTCCATAGGACCATCAATCCAGTTGGTCCACCGGTCCATAGGACCAACATGCCAGTTGGTCCAACCTGTCCATAGGACCAAGAGGCCAGTTGGTCCAACCAGTCCATATGACCAGCAGGCTAGTTGGTCCAACCGGTCCATTGGACCAACAGTCCAGTTGGTCTAACCGGTCTATTGGACCAATAGGCCAATTGGTCCAACCCGTCCATAGGACCAACTGGCCAGTTGGTCCAACCGGTCCATTGGACCAACAACCTAGTTGGTCCAACAAGTCTATTGGGCCAACAGCCCATATGATCCAACCAGTCCATACGACAAACATGCCAGGTGGTCCAACAAGCCAGTTGGCCCAACCGTTCCATAGGACCAACAGGCCAGTTGGTCCTACCGGTCCATTGGACCGAAAGGCCAGTTGGTCCAACCGGTCCATTGGAGCAACAGGCCAGTTGGTCCAACCGGTCCATAGGACTAACAGGCCAGTTGGTCCAACCGGTCCATTTGGCCAACAGGCCAGTTTGACCAAGCCCGTCCATAGGACCAACAGGCCAATGGGTCCAACCGGTCCATTGGAGTGACAGGCCAGTTGGTCCAACCGGTCCATAGGACCAACAGGCCAGTTGGTCCAACCGGTCTACATGACCAACACGTCAGTTGGTTCAACCGGTCCATAGGACCAACAGTTCAATTGGTCAAACCGGTCCATAGGACCAACAGGCCTGTTGGTCCAACCGGTATATTGGACCAACACGTTAGTTGGTCCAACCGGTCTATAGAACCAACTGGCCAGTTGGTCCAACAGGTCCATAGGACCAACAGGCCAATTGGTCCAACCAGTCCATAGGACCAACAGGCCAGTTGGTCCAACCGGTTCATAGGACCAACAGACTTGTTGGTCCAACAAGTCAAAAGGACCAACAGGCCAGTTGGTCCAAGCGGTCCATAGGACCAACAGACCCGTTGGTCCAACCGGTCCATGGGACCAACAGGCCTATTGGTCCAAGCCGTCCATTCGGCCAATAGGCTAGTTGGTCCAACCGGTCCATAGGACCAACAGGCCAGTTGGTCCAACCAGTCCAATCGGCCGACAGGCCATTGGTCCAACCTATCCAATCGGCCAACAGGCCAGTTGGTGCAACCGGTCCATAGGACCATCAGGCCAGTTGGTCAAAACGATCCATTGGAGCAACAGGCCAGTTGGTCCAACCGGTCCATAGGACCAACACGTCAGTTGGTCCAACCGGTCTATAGGACCAACAGGCCAGTTGGTCCAACCCGTCCATAGGACCAACAAGCCAGTTGGTCCAACCGGTCCATTGGACCAACAATTCAGTTGGTCCAACCAGTCCATTGGGCCAACAGGCCAGTTGGTCCAACCGGTCCATAGGATCAACAGGCCAGTCGGTCCAATTGGTCCATTGGACCAACAATCCGGTTTGTCTGACCGGTCCATTTGGCCAACAGGCCAGTTGGTTTAACTGGTCCATAGGACCAACAGGCCAGTTGGTCCAACCAGTCCATAAAGACCAACAGGCCAGTTGGTCCAACCGGTCCTTTGGACCAACACGTCAGTTGGTCCAACCGGTCTATAGGACCAACAGGCCAGTTGGTCCAACCCGTCCATAGGACCAACAAGCCAGTTGGTCCAACAGGTCCATTGGACCAACAATCCAGTTGGCCCAACCAATCCATTCGGCCAACAATCCAGTTGGTCCAACCAGCCCATAGGACCAACAGGTTAGATGGTCCAACTGGTCCATTCGGCCAACAAGCCAGTCGGTCTAACCAGCCCATAGGACCAACAGATCATTTAGTCCAACCGACCCATAGGGTCAACTGGCTAGTTGGTCCAACCGGTTCATTGGGCCGCAGGCCAGTTGGTCCAACCGGTCCATAGGACCAATAGGCCAGTTGGTCCAACCGGTCCATTCGGCCAACAAGCAAAATGGTCCAACCGGTAACATAGGACGAATACGTTAGTTGGTTCAGCCTGTCCATAAGACCAACAGGCCCGTTGGTCCAACCGGTCCATTGGACCAACAGGCCAGTTGGTCGAACTGGTTGATAGGGACAACAGGCTTGTTGGTCCAACCGGTCCATAGGACCTATAGGCCAGTTGGTCCAACCGGTCCATTGGACCAACTGGCCAGTTGTTCCAACCGGTTCATTTGGCCAACAGTCTAGTTGGTCCAACCGGTCCATAGGAATAACAGGCCAGTTGGTCCAACCGGTCCATTGGACCAACAGGCGAGTTGGTCCAACCGGACCATAGGACCAATAGGCCAGTTGGTCCAACCGGTCCATTCGGCCAACAGGCAAAATGATCCAACCGGTACATAGGACCAACACGTCAGTTGTACCAGCCAGTCCGTAGGACCAATAGTCCAGTTGGTCCAACCGGTCTATAGGACCAACAGGCCAGTTGGTCCAACTGGTCCATAGGACCAACAGGCATTCGGTCCAACCGGTCCATAGGACCAACAATCCAATTGGTCCAACCGGTCCATAGGATCAACTTGCCAATTGGTCCAACGGGTCCATTGGATTTACAGGCCAGTTCGTCCAACCGGTCCATAGGACCAACATGCCAGTTGGTCCAACCGGTCCATAAGATCAACAGGCCAGTTGGTCCAATGGGTCCATTGGATCAACAGGCCAGTTGGTCCAACTGGTCTATAGGACCAACAGGCCAGTTGGTCCAACCAGTGCATAGGATCAACAGGCCAGTTGGTCCAATGGGTCCATTGAATCAACAGGCCAGTTGGTTTAACCGGTCCATTCTGCCAACAGGCCAGTTGGTCCAACCAGTCGATAGGACCAAGAGGTCAGATTGTCCAACCGGTCCATTGGGCCAACAGGTCGGTTTGTCCAACCAGTCCATTGGGCCAACAGGCCAGTTGGTCCAACAAGTCCATTGGATCAACTGGCCAATAAGTCCAACCGGTCAGTTGGTCCAACCGGTCCATTGGACCATCAATCAAGTCGTTCAAACCGGTCCATTGGGCCAACATGCCAGTTGGTCCAACCGGTCCATTCGGCCAATAGGCCAGTTGTTCCAACCGGTCCATAGGACCAACAGGTCAGTTGGTCCAACCGGTTCATAGGACCAACAGGCCAATTGGTCCAACCGGTCCATTCAGCCAACAGGCCAATTGGTCAAACCGGTCCATAGGACCAACAGGCCAGTTGGTCCAACTAGTCTATTGGAGCAACAGGCCAGTTGGACCAATCGGTCCATAGGACCAACAGACCAGTTGGTCCAACCGGTTCATAGGACCAACAGGCCAGTTGGTCCAACAGGGCCATAGGACCAACAGGCCAATTGGTCCAACCAGTCTATAAGACCAATAGGCCAGTTGGTCCAACCGGTTCATTAGACCAACAGGTCAGTTGGTCCAACCCGTCCATAGGACCAACAGACCCGTTGGTCCGACCGGTCCATTGGACCAACAGGCCAGTTGTTCCAACCAGTCCATTGGACCAACACGCCTGTTGGTCCAACCGGTCCATAGGACCAACACGCTAGTTGGTCCTACCGATCCATTGGACAAACAGGCGAGTTGGTCCAACTGGACCATTCGGCCAACAATCCAGTTCGTCCAACCGATCCATTAGCCCAATATGCCAGTTGGTCCAACCTGTCCATTCGGCCAACAGGCTAGTTGGTCCAACCGGTCCATATGACCAACAGGCCAGTTGGACCAATCGGTCCATAGGACCAACATGCTAGTTGGACCAATCGGTCCATAGGACCAATAGAGCAGTTGGTCCAACCGGTCGATTGGACCGTAATTCCAGTTGGTCCAACCAGTCCATTAGCCCAATATGCCAGTTGGTCCAACCTGTCCATTCGGCCAACAGGCCAGTTGGTCCAACCGGTCCATAGGACCAACAGGCCAGTTGGACCAATCGGTCCATAGGACCAACAGGGCAGTTGGTCCATCCGGTTCATAGGACCAACTGGCCAGTTGGTCCAACAGGTCCACAGGACCAACAGGCTAGTTGGTCCAACCGGTCCATAGGACCAACAGGCCAATTGGTCCAACCGGTCCATGGGACCAACACGCCTGTTGGTCCAACCGGTCCATTCGGCCAACAGGCCAGTTGGTCAAACCGGTCCATAGGACCAACAGGCTAGTTGGTCCAAATAGTATATTGGAGCAACATGCCAGTTGGTCCCGTCGGTCCATAGGACGAACAGACCAGTTGGTCAAACCGGTCCATTGGACCATCAATCAAATTGGTCCAACCGGTCCATAGGACCACCATGCCAGTTGGTCCAGCATGTGCATAGGACCATCAGGCCAGTTGGTCCAACTGGTCCATAGGACCAGCAGGCCAGCTGGTCCAACAGGTCCATAAGACCAACAGGCCAGTTGGTCCTACCAGTCCATAGGACCAACGGGCTAGTTGGTCCAACCGGTTCATAGGACCAATAGCCTTGTTGGTCCAACAGGTCCACAGGACCAACAAACCAGTTGGTTAAACCGGTCAATACGACCAACAGACCAGTTAGTCCAACCGGTGCATGGGACCAACCGGCTAGTAGGTCCAACCGTTCCATTCGGCCAACAGGCCAGTTGGTCCAACCGGTCCATAGGACCAACAGGCCAGTTGGTCCAACCAGTCTATTAGAGAAACAGGCCAGTTGGTCCCGTCGGTCCATAGGACCAACAGACCAGTTGGTCAAACCGGTCCATTGGACAATCAATCCAGTTGGTCCAACCGGTCCAGAGGACCACCATGCCATTTGGTCCAACCTGTCCATAGGACCATCAGGCCAGTTGGTCCAACCGGTCCATAGGACCAGCAGGCCAGTTGGTCCAACCAGTCCATTGGACCAACAAGGCAGTTGGTTCAACTGGTCGATTGGACCAACAAGGCAGTTGGTCCAACCGGTCCACTAGGACCAACATGCCACTTGGTCTAACCGGTCCATTGGATCAACAGACCATTTCGTACCGTTGGTCCATAGGACCAACAGGCCAGTTGGTCCAACCGGTCCATTGGACCATCAATCAAGTCGTTCCAACCGGTCCATTGGGCCAACATGCCAGTTGGTCCAACCGGTCCATTCGGCCAATAGGCCAGTTGTTCCAACCGGTCCATAGGACCAACAGGTCAGTTGGTCCAACCGGTTCATAGGACCAACAGGCCAGGTGGTCCAACAAGTCCATAAGACCAACAGGCCAGTTGGTCCAACCGGTCCATAGGACAAACAGGTCAGTTGGTCCAACCGGTCCATAGGACCAACTGTTGGTCCAACCGGTCCATAAGACCAACAGGACAGTTGGTCCAACCCGTCCCTAGGACCAACTGGCCAGTTGGTCCAACCAGTTCATAGGACCAACAGGCCAGTTGGTCCAACCAGTCCATAGGACCAACAGGCCAGTTGGTCCAACCGGTTCATAGGACCAACAGACTTGTTGGTCCAACAAGTCCACAAGACCAACAGGCCACACGGTCCAACTGGTCCATAGGACCAACAGGCTAGTCGGTCCAACCGGTCCATTGGAGCAATAGGCCAGTTGGTCCAACCGGTCCATAGGACCAACAGGTTAGTTGGTTCAACCGGTCCATAGGACCAACACGTTAGTTGGTCCAACCGGTCCATAGGACCAACAGGCCAGTTGGTCCAAGCGGTCCATTGGACCAACACGCCAGTTGGTCCAACCGTTCCATAGGACCAATAGGCCAGTTGGTCCAACCGGTCAATAGGACCAACAGGCCAGTTGGTCCAACTGATCCATTGGAGCAACAGGCCAGTTGGTCCAACCGGTCCATAGTACCAACAGGTCAGTTTGTCCAACCGGTCCATAGGACAAACATGCCAGTTAGTGCATGCGGTCCATTGGACAAACAGGCTAGTTGGTCCAACCGGTCCATAGGACCAACAGGCCAGTTGCTCCAACTGGTCTATTGGAGCAACAGGCCTGTTGGTCCCGTCGGTCCATAGGACCAACAGACCAGTTGGTCAAACCGGTCCATTGGACCATCAATCAAGTTGGTCCAACTGGTCCATAGGACCACTATGCAAGTTGGTCCAACAGGTCCATAGGACCACTATGCAAGTTGGTCCAACCTGTCCATAGGACCAACAAGGCAGTTGGTCCAACCGGTCCATAGGACCAGCAGGCCAGTTGGTCCAACCGGTCCATTGGACCAACAAGGCAGTTGGTCCAACTCGTCCACTCGGTCAACAGGCCAGTTTGTCCAACCGGTCCATAGGAGAAACAGGCTAGTTGGTACAACAGGTCCATTGGACCAACAAGCCAGTTGGTCCAACCAGTCGATTGGACCAACAAGGCAGTTGGTCCAACTGGACCACTAGACCAACATGTTTGTTGGTAAACCGGTCCACTAGGACAACAGGCACTAGGACCAACATGCCACTTGGTCCAACCGGTCCATTGGATCAACAGACCAGTTCGCAGAAACAGTCCATTGGGCCAACATGCCAGTTGGTCCAACTGGTCCATTCGGCCAACAGGCGAATTGGTCCAACAAGTCCATAGGACCAACAGGCCAGTTGGTCCAACCGGTCCATTGGACCAACAGACTTGTTGGTCCAACAGGTCCACAGGAGCAACAAGCCAGTTGGTCCCACCGGTCCATAGGACCAACAGACCAGTTGGTCCAACCGGTCCATAGGACCAACAGGCTTGTTGGTCCAACCGGTCCATTCGGCCAACAGGCCAGTTGGTCCAACCGGACCATAGGACCAACAGGCCAGTTGGTCCAACTAGTCTATTGGAGCAACAGGCAAGTTGGTCCCGTCGGTCCATAGGACCAACAGACCAGTTGGTCCAACCGGTCCATTGGCCATCAATTCAGTTGGTCCAACCGGTTTATAGGACCAACATGCCAGTTGGTCCAACCTGTCCATAGGACCAACATGCCAGTTGGTCCAACCGGTCCATAGGACCAGCAGGACTGTTGGTCCAACCGGTCTATTGGACCGACAGTCCACATGGTCCAACTGGTCCATTGGACCAATAGGCCAGTTGGTCCAACTGGTCCATTCGGTCAACAGGCCGGTTTGTCCAACTGGTCCATAGGACCCACAGTCCAGTTGGTCCTAGCAGTTCATTGGACAAACAGGCCAGTTGGTCCAACCGGTTCATTGGACAATCAAACCAGTTGGTCCAACTGGTCCATTCAGTCAAGAGGCCAGTTTGTCCAGCCGGTCCATAGGACAAACAGGCTAGTTGGTCCTACAAGTGTATTGGACCATCATGCCAGTTGGTCCAACCGGTCCATTGGACCAACAAGGCAGTTGGTCCAACTGGTCCACTTGACCAACATGTTTGTTGGTAAACCGGTCCACTAGGACAATAGGCCAGTTGGTCCAACCGGTCCACTAGGACCAACCTGCCACTTGGTCCAACCGTTCCATTGGATCAACAGACCAATTGGTCCCGCTGGTCCATAGGACCAACAGGCCAGTTGGTCCAACCGGTCCATTGGACCATCGATCAAGTCGGTCCAACCGGTCCATTGGGCCAACATGTCATTTGGTCCAACCGGTCTATTTGGCCAATAGGCCAGTTATTCCAACCGGTCCATAGGACCAACATGTCAGTTGGTCCAATCGGTTCATAGGACCAACAGGCCAGTTGGTCCAACAAGTTCATAGGACCAACAGGCCAGTTGGTCCAACCGGTCCATAGGACAAACTAGTCAGTTGGTCCAACCGGTCCATAGGACCAACAGGCTTGTTGGTCCAACGGGTCCATAAGACCAACAGGTCAGTTGGTCCAACCCGTCCATAGAACCAACTGGCCAGTTGGTCCAACCAGTCCACAGGACCAACAGGTCAGTTGGTCCAAGCGGTCCATGGGACCAACAGGCTTGGTCCAAGCGGTCCATTCGGCCAACAGGCTAGTTGGTCCAACTGGTCCATAGGACCAACAGGCCAGTTGGTCCAACCAGTTGGTCCCGTCGGTTTATAGGACCAACAGACCAGTTGGTCCAACCGGTCCATAGGACCATCAATCCAGTTGGTCCACCGGTCCATAGGACCAACATGCCAGTTGGTCCAACCTGTCCATAGGACCAAGAGGCCAGTTGGTCCAACCGGTCCATATGACCAGCAGGCTAGTTGGTCCAACCGGTCCATTGGACCAACAGTCCAGTTGGTCTAACCGGTCTATTGGACCAATAGGCCAATTGGTCCAACCCGTCCATAGGACCAACTGGCCAGTTGGTCCAACCGGTCCATTGGACCAACAACCTAGTTGGTCCAACAAGTCTATTGGGCCAACAGCCCATATGATCCAACCAGTCCATACGACAAACATGCCAGGTGGTCCAACAAGCCAGTTGGCCCAACCGTTCCATAGGACCAACAGGCCAGTTGGTCCTACCGGTCCTTTGGACCAACTGGCCAGTTGGTCCAACCGGTCCATTGGACCGAAAGGCCAGTTGGTCCAACCGGTCCATTGGAGCAACAGGCCAGTTGGTCCAACCGGTCCATAGGACTAACAGGCCAGTTGGTCCAACCGGTCCATTTGGCCAACAGGCCAGTTTGACCAAGCCCGTCCATAGGACCAACAGGCCAATGGGTCCAACCGGTCCATTGGAGTGACAGGCCAGTTGGTCCAACCGGTCCATAGGACCAACAGGCCAGTTGGTCCAACCGGTCTACATGACCAACACGTCAGTTGGTTCAACCGGTCCATAGGACCAACAGTTCAATTGGTCAAACCGGTCCATAGGACCAACAGGCCTGTTGGTCCAACCGGTATATTGGACCAACACGTTAGTTGGTCCAACCGGTCTATAGAACCAACTGGCCAGTTGGTCCAACAGGTCCATAGGACCAACAGGCCAATTGGTCCAACCAGTCCATAGGACCAACAGGCCAGTTGGTCCAACCGGTTCATAGGACCAACAGACTTGTTGGTCCAACAAGTCAAAAGGACCAACAGGCCAGTTGGTCCAAGCGGTCCATAGGACCAACAGACCCGTTGGTCCAACCGGTCCATGGGACCAACAGGCCTATTGGTCCAAGCCGTCCATTCGGCCAATAGGCTAGTTGGTCCAACCGGTCCATAGGACCAACAGGCCAGTTGGTCCAACCAGTCCAATCGGCCGACAGGCCATTGGTCCAACCTATCCAATCGGCCAACAGGCCAGTTGGTGCAACCGGTCCATAGGACCATCAGGCCAGTTGGTCAAAACGATCCATTGGAGCAACAGGCCAGTTGGTCCAACCGGTCCATAGGACCAACACGTCAGTTGGTCCAACCGGTCTATAGGACCAACAGGCCAGTTGGTCCAACCCGTCCATAGGACCAACAAGCCAGTTGGTCCAACCGGTCCATTGGACCAACAATTCAGTTGGTCCAACCAGTCCATTGGGCCAACAGGCCAGTTGGTCCAACCGGTCCATAGGATCAACAGGCCAGTCGGTCCAATTGGTCCATTGGACCAACAATCCGGTTTGTCTGACCGGTCCATTTGGCCAACAGGCCAGTTGGTTTAACTGGTCCATAGGACCAACAGGCCAGTTGGTCCAACCAGTCCATAAAGACCAACAGGCCAGTTGGTCCAACCGGTCCTTTGGACCAACACGTCAGTTGGTCCAACCGGTCTATAGGACCAACAGGCCAGTTGGTCCAACCCGTCCATAGGACCAACAAGCCAGTTGGTCCAACAGGTCCATTGGACCAACAATCCAGTTGGCCCAACCAATCCATTCGGCCAACAATCCAGTTGGTCCAACCAGCCCATAGGACCAACAGGTTAGATGGTCCAACTGGTCCATTCGGCTAACAAGCCAGTCGGTCTAACCAGCCCATAGGACCAACAGATCATTTAGTCCAACCGACCCATAGGGTCAACTGGTTAGTTGGTCCAACCGGTTCATTGGGCCGCAGGCCAGTTGGTCCAACCGGTCCATAGGACCAATAGGCCAGTTGGTCCAACCGGTCCATTCGGCCAACAAGCAAAATGGTCCAACCGGTAACATAGGACGAATACGTTAGTTGGTTCAGCCTGTCCATAAGACCAACAGGCCCGTTGGTCCAACCGGTCCATTGGACCAACAGGCCAGTTGGTCGAACTGGTTGATAGGGACAACAGGCTTGTTGGTCCAACCGGTCCATAGGACCTATAGGCCAGTTGGTCCAACCGGTCCATTGGACCAACTGGCCAGTTGTTCCAACCGGTTCATTTGGCCAACAGTCTAGTTGGTCCAACCGGTCCATAGGAATAACAGGCCAGTTGGTCCAACCGGTCCATTGGACCAACAGGCGAGTTGGTCCAACCGGACCATAGGACCAATAGGCCAGTTGGTCCAACCGGTCCATTCGGCCAACAGGCAAAATGATCCAACCGGTACATAGGACCAACACGTCAGTTGTACCAGCCAGTCCGTAGGACCAATAGTCCAGTTGGTCCAACCGGTCTATAGGACCAACAGGCCAGTTGGTCCAACTGGTCCATAGGACCAACAGGCATTCGGTCCAACCGGTCCATAGGACCAACAATCCAATTGGTCCAACCGGTCCATAGGATCAACTTGCCAATTGGTCCAACGGGTCCATTGGATTTACAGGCCAGTTCGTCCAACCGGTCCATAGGACCAACATGCCAGTTGGTCCAACCGGTCCATAAGATCAACAGGCCAGTTGGTCCAATGGGTCCATTGGATCAACAGGCCAGTTGGTCCAACTGGTCTATAGGACCAACAGGCCAGTTGGTCCAACCAGTGCATAGGATCAACAGGCCAGTTGGTCCAATGGGTCCATTGAATCAACAGGCCAGTTGGTTTAACCGGTCCATTCTGCCAACAGGCCAGTTGGTCCAACCAGTCGATAGGACCAACAGGTCAGATTGTCCAACCGGTCCATTGGGCCAACAGGTCGGTTTGTCCAACCAGTCCATTGGGCCAACAGGCCAGTTGGTCCAACAAGTCCATTGGATCAACTGGCCAATAAGTCCAACCGGTCAGTTGGTCTAATCGGTCCATAGGATCAAAAGGTTAGTTGGTCCAACCGGTCCATTGGACTAACAGGCAAGTTGGTCCAACCGGTCCATAGGACCAACCGGTCCATTGGACCAACACGTCTGTTGGTCAAACCGGTCCATAGGACCAACAGGTCAGTTTGTCCTACCGGTCTATTGAGCCAATAGGTTAGTTTATCCAACCGGTCCATTGGGCCAATAGGCCAATTGGTCGAACCGGTTGATTGGATCAACAGGCCAGTTTGTCCAACTGATCCACAGGACCAACAGGCTAGTTGGTCCAACCGGTCCATCCGACCAACAGGCCACTTGGTCCAACTGGTCGATAGGACCAACATGCCTGTTGGTCCAAACAGTCCATAGGACCTACAGGCCAGTTGGTCCAACCGGTCCATTGGACCAACAGGCCAGTTGGTCCAACCGTTTCATTGGGCCAACAGGCCAGTTGGTCCAACCGTTACATACAACAGGCTAGTTGGTCCAACCGGTCAATAGGAAAAACATGTCACTTGGTCCAACCGGTCCATAGGACCAACAGGCCAGGTGGTCCAACCGGCCCATAGGACCAACAGGCCTTTGGTCCAAACGGTCCATAGGACCAACAGGCAAGTTGGTCCAACCGGTCCATAGGACCAACAGGCCAGGTGGTCCAACCGGCCCATAGGACCAACAGGCCTTTGGTCCAAACGGTCCATAGGACCAACAGGCAAGTTGGTCCAACCGGTCCATAGGACCAACAGGCCAGGTGGTCCAACCGGCCCATAGGACCAACAGGCCTTTGGTCCAACCGGTCCATAGGACTAACAGGCCTATTGGTCCAAACAGTCCATAGGACTATCAGGCCAGTTGGTCTAACCGGTCCATAGGACCAACCAGTCCAGAGGACCAACAGGCCAGTCGGTCCAACCAGTCCATAGTATCAACAGGCCAGTTGGTCCAACGGGTCCATTCGATCAACAGGCCTGTTGGTCCAACCGGTCCATTGGACCAACAGGCCAGTTTTTCCAACCGGTTCATTGGATCAACAGGCCAGTTGGGCTAACGGTTCCATTGGACCAACAGGCTAGTTGGTCCACCCGGTTCATAGGACTAACAGGTCAATTTGTCCAACCGGTCATTGGGCCAACAGGTTAGTTTGTCCAACCGGTCCATTGGGCCAACAGGCCAGTTGGTCCAACCAGTCCATTGGATCAACTGGCCTGTTGGTCTAACCGGTCCATAGGATCAATAGGTTAGTTGGTCCTACCGGTCCATTGGACCAACAGGCTTATTGGTCCAACCGGTCCTTTGGATCAACAGGCCAGTTGGTCCAACTGGTCCATTGGACCAATAGGCCAGTTGGTCAACCGGTCCATAGGACCAACAGGTCAGTTTGACCAACTGGTCCATTGGGCCAACATGTTAGTTTGTCCAACCGGTCCATTGGCCCGCCAACCGGTTAATTGGATCAACAGGACAGTTGGTCCAACCAGTCAATTCGGCCAACAGGCCAGTTGGTCCAACCGGTCCATAGGACCAACAGGCTAGTTGGTCCAAACGGTCTATTGTATCAACATGCTAGTTGGTCCAACCGGTCCATTGGACCAACAGGCCAGTTGGTCCAACCGGTCCATAGGACCAACAGGCCAGTTTGTTCGACCGGTCCTTTTAGCCAACAGGCCAGTTGGTTTAACTGGTCCATTCGGTCAACATGCGAAATGGTCCAACCGGTCCATAGGACCAACACGTCAGTTGTTCCAGCCGGTCCATAAGACGAACAGGCCACTTGGTCCAACCGGTCCATTGGACCAACAGGCCAGTTGGTCCAACCAGATCCATTCAGCCAACATGCCAGGTGGTCCATCCAGTCCATAGGTCCAACAAGCCAGTTGGTCCACCCGGTCCATTGTATCAACAGGCCAGTTGGTCCAACCGATCCATAGGACCAACTGGCCAGTTGGTCCAACGGGTCCATTGGACCAACAATCCAGATGGTCCAACCGATCCATTCGGCCAACAGTGTTGATCCAACTGGTCCATAGGACCAACAGTCGAGATGGTCCTTGGCCATTCGGCCAACAGGTCAGTTGGTCCAACCAGCCCATACGACCTACAGGTCATTTGGTCCAACCGGTCCAAAGGACCAACAGGCCAGTTGGTCCAACCGGTCCATTGGACCAACAGGCGAGTTGGTCCAACCGGTCCATTGGACCAACAGGCGAGTTGGTCCAACTGGTCCATTGGTCCAACAAGCCAGTTGATCAATCCGATCCATAGGACCAAAACATCAGTTGGTCCAACCCATCCATAGGACCAACAGGCCAGTTGGTCCAACTGGTCCATTCGGCCAACGGGCAAAATTGTCCAACCGGTCCATTCGCCCAACAGGCGAAATGGTCCAACCGGTCCATAGGACCAACACGTCAGTTGGTCCAACCGGTCCATAGGACCAACAGGCCAGTTGGTCCACCTGATCCATTCGACCAACAGTTAAGAAAAAGTGCGTTACTTACCCGCATGGTTGGTACGAAGAGTAAGTGCGTTACTTACTCGTATGGTTGGTACCAAGAGTAAGTGCGTTACTTACCCGTATGGTTGGTACCAAGAGTAAGTGCGATACTTACCCGTATGGTTGGTACCAAGAGTAAGTACGTTACTTACCCGTACGGTTTGTACCAAGAGTAAGTGCGTTACTTACCCATATGGTTGGTAGAAAGGGTAAGTGCGTTACTTACCCATATGGTTTGTACCAAGAGTAAGTGCGTCACTTACCCGTATGGTTGGTACCAAGAGTAAGTGCGTTACTTACACATATGGTTTGTACCAAGAGTAAGTGCGTTACTTACCCGTATGGTTGGTACCAAGAGTAAGTGTGTTACTTACCTGTATGGTTGGTAGAAAGGGTAAGTGCGTTACTTAGCCATATGGTTTGTACCAAGAATAAGTGCGTTACTTACTCGTATGGTTTGTACCTATATGGTTTGTACAAAGAGTAAGTGCATTAGTTACCCGTATGGTTGGTACCAAGGGTAGGTGAGTTACTTACCCATATGGTTGGTACCAAGAGGAAGTCCGTTACTTTCCGAAATGGTTGGTGCCAAGAGTAAGTGCGTTACTCACCCGTATGGTTGTACCAAGAGTAAGTGCGTTACTTACCCGTATGGTTGGTACCAAGAGTTAGTGCGTTACTTACCAATATGGTTGGTCAAAGAGTTAGTGCGTTACTTACCCGTATGGTTGGTACCAAGAGTAAGTGCGTTACTTACCCGTACGGTTGGTACCAAGGGTAAGTGAGCTACTTACCCATATGGTTGGTACCAAGAGTACTTGCGTTACTTACCCGTATGGTTGGTACCAAGAGGAAGTGCGTTACTTTCCAAAATGGTTGGTGCCAAGAGTAAGTGCGTTACTCACCTGTATGGTTGTACCAAGAGTAAGTGCATTACTTACCCGTATGGTTGGTACCAAGAGTTAGTGCGTTAGTTACCCGTATGCTTGGTACCAAGAGTAAGTGCGTTACTTACCCATATGGTTTGTACCAAGAGTAAGTGCGTTACTTACCCGTATGATTGGTACCAAGAGTAAGTGCGTTACTTACCTGTATGGTTGGTAGAAAGGGTAAGTGGGTTACTTACCCATATGGTTTGTACCAAGAGTAAGTACTTTACTTACCCGTATGGTTGGTACCAAGAGTAAGTGCGTTACTTACCTATATGGTTTGTACCAAGAGTAAGTGCGTTACTTACCTATATGGTTTGTACCAAGAGTAAGTGCGTTACTTACCCGTATGGTTGGTATCGAGAGTAAGTGCGTTAGTTACCCGTATGGTTGGTACCAAGGGTAGGTGAGCTACTTACCCATATGGTTGGTACCAAGAGTACTTGCGTTACTTACCCATATGGTTGGTACCAAGAGGAAGTGCGTTACTTTCCGAAATGGTTGGTGCTAAGAGTAAGTGCGTTACTCACCCGTATGGTTGTACCAAGAGTAAGTGAGTTACTTACCCGTATGGTTGGTACCAAGAGTTAGTGCGTTACTTACTGATATCGTTGGTCCAAGAGTTAGTGCGATACTTACCCGTATGGTTGGTACCAAGATTAAGTGCGTTACTTACCCATATGGTTTGTACCAAGAGTAAGTGCGTTACTTACTCGTATGGTTGGTACCAAGAGTAAGTGCGTTACTTACCCGTATGGTTGGTACCAAGGGTAAGTGAGCTACTTACCCATAAGGTTGGTACTAAGAGTACTTGTGTTACTTACCCGTGTGGTTGGTACCAAGAGGAAGTGCGTTACTTTCCGAAATGGTTGGTGCCAAGAGTAAGTGCGTTATGCATCCGTATGGTTGTTACTAAGAGTAAGTGCGTTACTTACCCGTATGGTTGGTACCAAACGTAAGTGCGTTACTTTCCGATATGGTTGGTACCAAGAATAAGTGCGTTACTTACCCAGATGGTTTGTACCAAGAGTAAGTGCGTTACTTACCCGTATGATTGGTACCAAGAGTAAGTGCGTTACTTACCTGTATGGTTGGTAGAAAGGGTAAGTGGGTTACTTACCCATATGGTTTGTACCAAGAGTAAGTGCTTTACTTACCCGTATGGTTGGTACCAAGAGTAAGTGCGTTACTTACCTATATGGTTTGTACCAAGAGTAAGTGCGTTACTTACCTATATGGTTTGTACCAAGAGTAAGTGCGTTACTTACCCGTATGGTTGGTATCGAGAGTAAGTGCGTTAGTTACCCGTATGGTTGGTACCAAGGGTAGGTGAGCTACTTACCCATATGGTTGGTACCAAGAGTACTTGCGTTACTTACCCATATGGTTGGTACCAAGAGGAAGTGCGTTACTTTCCGAAATGGTTGGTGCCAAGAGTAAGTGCGTTACTCACCCGTATGGTTGTACCAAGAGTAAGTGAGTTACTTACCCGTATGGTTGGTACCAAGAGTTAGTGCGTTACTTACTGATATCGTTGGTCCAAGAGTTAGTGCGATACTTACCCGTATGGTTGGTACCAAGATTAAGTGCGTTACTTACCCATATGGTTTGTACCAAGAGTAAGTGCGTTACTTACTCGTATGGTTGGTACCAAGAGTAAGTGCGTTACTTACCCGTATGGTTGGTACCAAGGGTAAGTGAGCTACTTACCCATAAGGTTGGTACTAAGAGTACTTGTGTTACTTACCCGTGTGGTTGGTACCAAGAGGAAGTGCGTTACTTTCCGAAATGGTTGGTGCCAAGAGTAAGTGCGTTATGCATCCGTATGGTTGTTACTAAGAGTAAGTGCGTTACTTACCCGTATGGTTGGTACCAAACGTAAGTGCGTTACTTTCCGATATGGTTGGTACCAAGAATAAGTGCGTTACTTACCCAGATGGTTTGTACCAAGAGTAAGTGCGTTACTTACCCGTATGGTTGGTACCAAGTGTAAGTGCGTTACTTTCCCAAATGGTTGGTGCCAAGAGTAAGTGTGTTACTCACCCGTATGGTTGTATCAAGAGTAAGTGCGTTACTTACCCGTATGGTTGAAACCAAGAGTTAGTGCGTTACTTACCGATATGGTTGGTACCAAGAGTTAGTGTGTTACTTACCATATGGTTGGTACCAAGAATGAGTGCGTTACTTACCCATATGGTTTGTACCAAGAGTAAGTGCGTTACTTACCCGTATGGTTGGTACCAAGAGTAAGTGCGTTACTTACTCGTATGGTTGGTACCAAGGGTAAGTGAGCTACTTACCCATATGGTTGGTACCAAGAGTACTTGCGTTACTTACCCGTATGGTTGGTACCTAGAGGAAGTGCGTAACTTTCCGAAATGGTTGGTGCCAAGATTAAGGCTGTACTCACCTGTATGGTTGTTACCAAGAGTAAGTGCGTTACTTACCCGTATGGTTGGTACCAAGAGTAAGTGAGTTACTTACCCGTATGGTTGGTACCAAAGGTAAGTGCGTTACTTTCCGATATGGTTGGTACCTAGGGTAAGTGCGTTACTTACCCATATGGTTGGTACCGTGAATATGTGCGTTACTTTCCCATATTGTTTGTACCAAGAGTAAGTTCGTTACTTACCCGTACGGTTGGTACCAAGAGTAAGTGCGTTACTTACCTATATGGTTTGTACCAAGAGTAAGTGCATTACTTACCCGTATGGTTGGTACCAAGAGAAAAAGCGTTACTTACCCGTATGGTTGGTACCAAGGCTAAGTGAGCTACTTACCCATATGGTTGGTACCAAGAGAACTTGCTTTACTTACCCGTATAGTTGGTACCAAGGGGAAGTGCGTAACATTCCAAAATGGTTGGTACCAAGAGTAAGTGCGTTACTCACCCGTATGGTTGTTACCAAGAGTATGTGCGTTACTTACCCGTATGGTTGGTACCAAAGGTAAGTGCGTTACTTTCCGATATGGTTGGTACCAAGGGTAAGTGCGTTACTTACCCATATGGTTGGTACCAGGAATAAGTGCGTTACTTACCCATATGGTTGGTACCAGGAGTAAGTGCGTTACTTACCCGTATAGTTGGTACCAAGAGTAAGTGCGTTACTTACCCGTATGGTTGGTACCAAGAGTAAGTGCGTTACTTACCCGTATGGTTGGTACCAAGGGTAAGTGAGCTACTTACCCATATGGTTGGTACCAAGAGAACTTGCGTAACTTACCCGTATGGTTGGTACCAAGAGGAAGTGCGTTACATTCCAAAATGGTTGGTACCAAGAGTAAGTGCGTTACTCACCCGTATGGTTGTTACCAAGAGTATGTGCGTTACTTACCCGTATGGTTGGTACCAAAGGTAAGTGCGTTACTTTCCGATATGGTTGGTACCAAGGGTAAGTGCGTTACTTACCCATATGGTTGGTACCAGGAGTAAGTGCGTTACTTACCCGTATAGTTGGTACCAAGAGTAAGTGCGTTACTTACCCGTATGGTTGGTACCAAGAGTAAGTGCGTTACTTACCCGTATGGTTGGTACCAAGGGTAAGTGAGCTACTTACCCATATGGTTGGTACCAAGAGAACTTGCGTAACTTACCCGTATGGTTGGTACCAAGAGGAAGTGCGTTACATTCCAAAATGGTTGGTACCAAGAGTAAGTGCGTTACTCACCCGTATGGTTGTTACCAAGAGTATGTGCGTTACTTACCCGTATGGTTGGTACCAAAGGTAAGTGCGTTACTTTCCGATATGGTTGGTACCAAGGGTAAGTGCGTTACTTACCCATATGGTTGGTACCAGGAATAAGTGCGTTACTTACCCATATGGTTGGTACCAGGAGTAAGTGCGTTACTTACCCGTATAGTTGGTACCAAGAGTAAGTGTGTTACTTACCTGTATGGTTGGTACCAAGAGTAAGTGCGTTACTTACCCGTATGGTTGGTACCAAGGGTAAGTGAGCTACTTACCCATATGATTGGTACCAAGAGTACGTGCGTTACTTAACCGTATGGCTGGTACCATGAGGAAGTGCGTTACTTTCCGAAATGGTTGGTGCCAAGAGTAAGTGCGTTACTCACCCGTATGGTTGTACCAAGAGTAAGTGCGTTACTTACCCGTATGGTTGGTACCAAGAGTAAGTGCATTACTTACAGATATGGTTGGTACCAAACGTTAGTGCGTTACTTACCCGTATGGTTGGTACTAAGGGTAAGTGAGCTACTTACCCATATGGTTGGTACCAAGAGTAAGTGCGTTACTTACCCGTATGGTTAGTACCAAGAGTAAGTGCGTTACTTTCCAAAATGGTTGGTGCCAAGAGTAAGTGTGTTACTCACCCGTATGGTTGTATCAAGAGTAAGTGCCTTACTTACCCGTATGGTTGAAACCAAGAGTTAGTGCGTTACTTACCGATATGGTTGGTACCAAGAGTTAGTGCGTTACTTACCATATGGTTGGTACCAAGAATGAGTGCGTTACTTACCCATATGGTTTGTACCAAGAGTAAGTGCGTTACTTATCCGCATGGTTGGTACCAAGAGTAAGTGCGTTACTTACTCGTATGGTTGGTACCAAGGGTAAGTGAGCTACTTACCCATATGGTTGGTACCAAGAGTACTTGCATTACTTACCCGTATGGTTGGTACCTAGAGGAAGTGCGTAACTTTCCGAAATGGTTGGTGCCAAGAGTAAGTGCGGTACTCACCTGTATGGTTGTTACCATGAGTAAGTGCGTTACTTACCCGTATGGTTGGTACCAAAGGTAAGTGCGTTACTTTCCGATATGGTTGGTACCAAGGGTAAGTGCGTTACTTACCCATATGGTTGGTACCAGGAATATGTGCGTTACTTTCCCATATGGTTTGTACCAAGAGTAAGTACGTTACTTACCCGTATGGTTGGTACCAAGAGTAAGTGCGTTACTTACCTATATGGTTTGTAACAAGAATAAGTGCATTATATACCCGTATGGTTGGTACCAAGAGAAAGTGCGGTACTTACCCGTATGGTTGGTACCAAGGCTAAGTGAGCTACTTACCCATATGGTTGGTACCAAGAGAACTTGCTTTACTTACCCGTATAGTTGGTACCAAGGGGAAGTGCGTAACATTCCAAAATGGTTGGTACCAAGAGTAAGTGCGTTACTCACCCGTATGGTTGTTACCAAGAGTATGTGCGTTACTTACCCGTATGGTTGGTACCAAAGGTAAGTGTGTTACTTTCCGATATGGTTGGTACCAAGGGTAAGTGCGTTACTTACCCATATGGTTGATACCAGGACTAAGTGCGTTACTTACCCATATGGTTGGTACCAGGAGTAAGTGCGTTACTTACCCGTATAGTTGGTACCAAGAGTAAGTGCGTTACTTACCCGTATGGTTGGTACCAAGAGTA
Organism: Closterium sp. Naga37s-1; assembly: GCA_947471745.1. Classification (NCBI taxonomy): domain Eukaryota; kingdom Viridiplantae; phylum Streptophyta; class Zygnematophyceae; order Desmidiales; family Closteriaceae; genus Closterium; species Closterium sp. Naga37s-1. The sequence goes on from CANJKZ010001148.1 coordinate 1,844,701, forward strand.
AGTGCGATACTTACCCGTATGGTTGGTACCAAGGGTAAGTGAGCTACTTACCCATATGATTGGTACCATGAGTACGTGCGTTACTTAACCGTGTGGTTGGTACCATGAGGAAGTGCGTTACTTTCCGAAATGGTTGGTGCCAAGAGTAAGTGCGTTACTCACCCGTATAGTTGTACTAAGAGTAAGTGCGTTACTCACCCGTATAGTTGTGCCAAGAGTAAGTGCGTTACTTACCCGTATGGTTGGTACCAAGAGTAAGTGCGTTACTTACAGATATGGTTGGTACCAAGAGTTAGTGCGTTACTTACCCGTATGGTTGGTACCAAGGGTAAGTGAGCTACTTACCCATATGGTTGGTACCAAGAGTACTTGCGTTACTTACCCGTATGGTTGGTACCAAGAGGAAGTGCGTTACTTTCCAAAATGGTTGGTGCCAAGAGTAAGTGCGTTCCTCACCCGTATGGTTGTATCAAGAGTAAGTGCGTTACTTACCCGTATGGTTGGTACCAAGAGTTAGTGCGTTACTTACCGTATGGTTGGTACCAAGAGTGAGTGCGTTACTTACCCATATGGTTTGTACCAAGAGTAAGTGCGTTACTTACCCGTATGGTTGGTACCAAGAGTAAGTGCGTTACTTACTCGTATGGTTGGTACCAAGGGTAAGTGAGCTACTTACCCATATGGTTGGTACCAAGAGTTTTTGCGTTACTTACCCGTATGGTTGGTACCAAGGGTAAGTGAGCTACTTACCCATATGGTTGGTGCCAAGAGTAAGTGCGGTACTCACCTGTATGGTTGTTATCAAGAGTAAGTGTGTTACTTACACGTATGGTTGGTACCAAGAGTAAGTGGGTTACTTACCCGTATGGTTGGTACCAAGGGTAAGTGAGCTACTTACCCATATGATTGGTACCAAGAGTACGTGCGTTACTTAACCGTATGGTTGGTACCATGAGGAAGTGCGTTACTTTCCGAAATGGTTGGTGCCAAGAGTAAGTGCGTTACTCACCCGTATGGTTGTACCAAGAGTAAGTGTGTTACTTACCCGTATGGTTGGTACCAAGAGTAAGTGCGTTACTTACCCGAATGGTTGGTACCAAGGGTAAGTGAGCTATTTACCCATATGGTTGGTACCAAGAGTACTTGCGTTACTTACCCGTATGGTTGGTACCAAGAGGAAGTGCGTAACTTTCCAAAATGGTTGGTGCCAAGAATAAGTGCGTTCCTCACCCGTATGGTTGTATCAAGAGTAAGTGCGTTACTTACCCGTATGGTTGGTACCAAGAGTTAGTGCGTTACTTACCGATATGGTTGGTACCAAGAGATAGTGCGTTACTTACCGTATGGTTGGTACCAAGAGTGAGTGCGTTACTTACCCATATGGTTTGTACCAAGAGTAAGTGCGTTACTTACCCGTATGGTTGGTACCAAGAGTAAGTGCGTTACTTACTCGTATGGTTGGTACCAAGGGTAAGTGAGCTACTTACCCATATGGTTGGTACCAAGAGTACTTGCGTTACTTACCCGTATGGTTGGTACCTAGAGGAAGTGCGTAACTTTCCGAAATGGTTGGTGCCAAGAGAAAGTGCGGTACTCACCTGTATGGTTGTTACCAAGAGTAAGTGCGTTACTTACCCGTATGGTTGGTACCAAGAGTAAGTGCGTTACTTACCCGTATGGTTGGTACCAAGGGTAAGTGAGCTACTTACCCATATGATTGGTACCAAGAGTACGTGCGTTACTTAACCGTATGGTTGGTACCATGAGGAAGTACGTTACTTTCCGAAATGGTTGGTGCCAAGAGAAAGTGCGTTACTCACCCGTATGGTTGTACCAAGAGTAAGTGAGTTACTTACCCGTATGGTTGGTACCAAGAGTAAGTGCGTTACTTACAGATATGGTTGGTACCAAGAGTTAGTGCGTTACTTACCCGTATGGTTGGTACCAAGGGTAAGTGAGCTACTTACCGATATGGTTGGTACCAAGAGTACTTGCGCTACTTACCCTTATGGTTGGTACCAAGAGGAAGTGCGTTACTTTCCAAAATGGATGGTGCCAAGAGTAAGTGCGTTCCTCACCCGTATGGTTGTATCAAGAGTAAGTGCGTTACTTACCCGTATGGTTGGTACCAAGAGTTAGTGCGTTACTTACCGATATGGTTGGTACCAAGAGATAGTGCGTTACTTACCGTATGGTTGGTACCAAAAGTGAGTGCTTTACTTACCCATATGGTTTGTACCAAGAGTAGGTGCGTTACTTACCCGTATGGTTGGTACCAAGAGTAAGTGCGTTACTTACTCGTATGGTTGGTACCAAGGGTAAGTGAGCTACTTACCCATATGGTTGGTACCAAGAGTATTTGCGTTACTTACCCGTATGGTTGGTACCTAGAGGAAGTGTGTAACTTTCCGAAATGGTTGGTGCCAAGAGTAAGTGCGGTACTCATCTGTATGGTTGTTACCAAGAGTAAGTGCGTTACTTTCCCGTATGGTTGGTACCAACAGTAAGTGAGTTACTTACCCGTATGGTTGGTACCAAAGGTAAGTGCGTTACTTTCCGATATGGTTGGTACCAAGGGTAAGTGCGTTACTTACCCATATGGTTGGTACCAGGAATATGTGCGTTACTTTCCCATATGGTTTGTACCAAGAGTAAGTGCGTTACTTACCCGTATGGTTGGTACCAAGAGTAAGCCGTTACTTACCTACATGGTTTGTAACAAGAATAAGTGCATTACATACCCGTATGGTTGGTACGAAGAGAAAGTGCGGTACTTACCCGTATGGTTGGTACCAAGGCTAAGTGAGCTACTTACCCATATGGTTGGTACCAAGAGAACTTGCTTTACTTACCCGTATAGTTGGTACCAAGGGGAAGTGCGTTACATTCCAAAATGGTTGGTACCAAGAGTAAGTGCGTTACTCACCCGTATGGTTGTTACCAACAGTATGTGCGTTACTTACCCGTATGGTTGGTACCAAAGGTAAGTGCGTTACTTTCCGATATAGTTGGTACCAAGGGTAAGTGCGTTACTTACCCATATGGTTGGTACCAGGAATAAGTGCGTTACTTACCCATATGGTTGGTACCAGGAGTAAGTGCGTTACTTACCCGTATAGTTGGTACCAAGAGTAAGTGTGTTACTTATCCATATGGTTTGTATCAAGAGTAAGTGCGTTACTTACCCGTATGGTTGGTACCAAGAGTTAGTGCGTTACTTACCGATATGGTTGGTACCAAGAGTTAGTGGGTTACTTACCCGTATGGTTGGTACCAAGAGTAAGTGCGTTACTTACCCATATGGTTTGTACCAAGAGTAAGTGCGTTACTTACCCGTATGGTTGGTACCAAGAGTAAGTGCGTTACTTACCCGTATGGTTTGTACCAAGAGTAAGTGCATTACTTACCCATATGGTTGGTACCAACAGTACTTGCGTTACTTACCCATATGGTTGGTACCTAGAGGGAGTTCGTTACTTTTCGAAATGGTTGGTGCCAAGTGTAAGTGCGTTGCTCACCCGTATGGTTGTTACCAAGAATAGGTGCGTTACTTACCCGTATGGTTGGTACCAAGGGTAAGTGCGTTACTTTCCCATATGGTTTGTACCAAGAGTAAGTGCATTACTTACCCGTATGGTTGGTACCAAGAGTAAGTGCGTTACTCACCCGTACGGTTGTTAACAAGAGTATGTGCGTTACTTACCCGTATGGTTGGTACCAAAGGTAAGTGCGTTACTTTCCGATATGGTTGGTACCAAGGGTAAGTGCGTTACTTACCCATATGGTTGGTACCAAGAATAAGTGCGTTACTTACCCATATGGTTGGTACTAGGAGTAAGTGCGTTACTTACCCGTATAGTTGGTACCAAGAGTAAGTGTGTTACTTACCCATATGGTTTGTACCAAGAGTAAGTGCGTTACTTACCCGTATGGTTGGTACCAATTGTAAGTGCGTTACTCACCCGTATGGTTGTACCAAGAGTAAGTGCGTTACGTACCCGTATGGTTGGTACCAAGAGTTAGTGCGTTACTTACCGATATGGTTGGTACCAAGAGTTAGTGGGTTACTTACCCGTATGGTTGGTACCAAGAGTAAGTGCGCTACTTACCCATATGGTTTGTACCAAGAGTAAGTGCGTTACTTACCCGTATGGTTGGTACCAAGAGTAAGTGCGTAACTTACTCGTATGGTTGGTACCAAGGGTAAGTGAGCTACTTACCCATATGGTTGGTACCAAGAGTACTTGCGTTACTTACTTGTATGGTTGGTACCTAGAGGAAGTGCGTTACTTTCCGAAATGGTTGGTGCCAAGAATAAGTGCGTTACTTTCCGAAATGGTTGGTGCCAAGAGTAAGTGCGTTACTCACCCGTATGGTTGTACCAAGAGTAAGTGAGTTACTTACCCGTATGGTTGGTACCAAGAGTTAGTGCGTTACTTACCGATATGGTTGGTACCAAGAGTTAGTGGGTTACTTACCCGTATGGTTGGTACCAAGAGTAAGTGCGTTACTTACCCATATGGTTTGTACCAAGAGTAAGTGCGTTACTTACCCGTATGGTTCGTACCAAGAGTAAGTGCGTTACTTACCCGTATGGTTTGTACCAAGAGTAAGTGCGTTACTTACCCATATGGTTGGTACCAACAGTACTTGCGTTACTTACCCATATGGTTGGTACCTAGAGGAAGTGCGTTACTTTCCGAAATGGTTGGTGCCAAGAATAAGTGCGTTACTTTCCGAAATGGTTGGTGCCAAGAGTAAGTGCGTTACTCACCCGTATGGTTGTACCAAGAGTAAGTGAGTTACTTACCCGTATGGTTGGTACCAAGAGTTAGTGCGTTACTTACCGATATGGTTGGTACCAAGAGTTAGTGGGTTACTTACCCGTATGGTTGGTACCAAGAGTAAGTGCGTTACTTACCCATATGGTTTGTACCAAGAGTAAGTGCGTTACTTACCCGTATGGTTCGTACCAAGAGTAAGTGCGTTACTTACCCGTATGGTTTGTACCAAGAGTAAGTGCGTTACTTACCCATATGGTTGGTACCAACAGTACTTGCGTTACTTACCCATATGGTTGGTACCTAGAGGAAGTGCGTTACTTTCTGAAATGGTTGGTGCCAAGTGTAAGTGCGTTGCTCACCCGTATGGTTGTTACCAAGAATAGGTGCGTTACTTACCCGTATGGTTGGTACCAAAGGTAAGTGCGTTACTTACCCGTGTGGTTGGTACCAAGAGTAAATGCGTTACTTACCCGTATGGTTGGTACCAATTGTAAGTGCGTTACTTACCCGTATGGTTGGTACCAAGAGTACTTGCGTTACTTACCTGTATGGTTGGTACCAAGAGGAAGTGCGTTACTTTCCGAAATGGTTGGTGCCAAGAGTAAGTGCGTTACTCACCCGTATGGTTGTACCAAGAGTAAGTGCGTTACGTACCCGTATGGTTGGTACCAAGAGTTAGTGCGTTACTTACCGATATGGTTGGTACCAAGAGTTAGTGGGTTACTTACCCGTATGGTTGGTACCAAGAGTAAGTGCGCTACTTACCCATATGGTTTGTACCAAGAGTAAGTGCGTTACTTACCCGTATGGTTGGTACCAAGAGTAAGTGCGTAACTTACTCGTATGGTTGGTACCAAGGGTAAGTGAGCTACTTACCCATATGGTTGGTACCAAGAGTACTTGCGTTACTTACTTGTATGGTTGGTACCAAGAGGAAGTGCGTTACTTTCCGAAATGGTTGGTGCCAAGAGTAAGTGCGTTACTCACCCGTATGGTTGTACCAAGAGTAAGTGCGTTACGTACCCGTATGGTTGGTACCAAGAGTTAGTGCGTTACTTACCGATATGGTTGGTACCAAGAGTTAGTGGGTTACTTACCCGTATGGTTGGTACCAAGAGTAAGTGCGCTACTTACCCATATGGTTTGTACCAAGACTAAGTGCGTTACTTACCCGTATGGTTGGTACCAAGAGTAAGTGCGTAACTTACTCGTATGGTTGGTACCAAGGGTAAGTGAGCTACTTACCCATATGGTTGGTACCAAGAGTACTTGCGTTACTTACTTATATGGTTGGTACCTAGAGGAAGTGCGTTACTTTCCGAAATGGTTGGTGCCAAGAATAAGTGCGTTACTTTCCGAAATGGTTGGTGCCAAGAGTAAGTGCGTTACTCACCCGTATGGTTGTACCAAGAGTAAGTGAGTTACTTACCCGTATGGTTGGTACCAAGAGTTAGTGCGTTACTTACCGATATGGTTGGTACCAAGAGTTAGTGGGTTACTTACCCGTATGGTTGGTACCAAGAGTAAGTGCGTTACTTAACCATATGGTTTGTACCAAGAGTAAGTGCGTTACTTACCCGTATGGTTCGTACCAAGAGTCAGTGCGTTACTTACCCGTATGGTTTGTACCAAGAGTAAGTGCGTTACTTACCCATATGGTTGGTACCAACAGTACTTGCGTTACTTACCCATATGGTTGGTACCTAGAGGAAGTGCGTTACTTTCTGAAATGGTTGGTGCCAAGTGTAAGTGCGTTGCTCACCCGTATGGTTGTTACCAAGAATAGGTGCGTTACTTACCCGTATGGTTGGTACCAAAGGTAAGTGCGTTACTTTCCGATATGGTTGGTACCAAGGGAAAGTGCGTTACTTACCCATATGGTTGGTACCAGGAATAAGTGCGTTACTTATTCATATGGTTTGTACCAGGAAGTGCGTTACTTACCCGTATGGTTTGTACCAAGAGTAAGTGCGTTACTTACCCATATGGTTTGTACCAAAAGTAAGTGTATTACTTACCCGTATGGTTGGTACCAAGAGTATGTGCGTTACTTACCCGTATGGTTGGTACCAAAGGTAAGTGCGTTACTTTCTGATATGGTTGGTACCAAGGGTAAGTGCGTTACTTACCCATATGGTTGGTACCAAGAATAAGTGCGTTACTTACCCATATGGTTGGTACCAGGAGTAAGTGCGTTACTTACCCGTATAGTTGGTACCAAGAGTAAGTGTGTTACTTACCCATATGGTATGTACCAAGAGTAAGTGCGTTACTTACCCGTATGGTTGGTACCAATTGTAAGTGCGTTACTTACCCGTATGGTTGGTACCAAGGGTAACTGAGCTACTTACCCATATGGTTGGTACCAAGAGTATTTGCGTTACTTACCTGTATGGTTGGTACCAAGAGGAAGTGCGTTACTTTCCGAAATGGTTGGTGCCAAGAGTAAGTGCGTTACTCACCCGTATGGTTGTACCAAGAGTAAGTGCGTTACTTACCCGTATGGTTGGTACCAAGAGTTAGTGCGTTACTTACCGATATGGTTGGTACCAAGAGTTAGTGGGTTACTTACCCGTATGGTTGGTACCAAGAGTTAGTGGGTTACTTACCCATATGGTTGGTACCAGGAATAAGTGCGTTACTTACCCATATGGTTTGTACCAAGAGTAAGTGCGTTACTTACCCATATGGTTGGTACCAAGAGTAAGTGCGTAACTTACTCGTATGGTTGGTACCAAGGGTAAGTGAGCTACTTACCCATATGGTTGGTACCAAGAGTACTTGCGTTACTTACTTGTATGGTTGGTACCTAGAGGAAGTGCGTTACTTTCCGAAATGGTTGGTGCCAAGAATAAGTGCGTTACTTTCCGAAATGGTTGGTGCCAAGAGTAAGTGCGTTACTCACCCGTATGGTTGTACCAAGAGTAAGTGAGTTACTTACCCGTATGGTTGGTACCAAGAGTTAGTGCGTTACTTACCGATATGGTTGGTACCAAGAGTTAGTGGGTTACTTACCCGTATGGTTGGTACCAAGAGTAAGTGCGTTACTTACCCATATGGTTTGTACCAAGAGTAAGTGCGTTACTTACCCGTATGGTTCGTACCAAGAGTAAGTGCGTTACTTACCCGTATGGTTTGTACCAAGAGTAAGTGCGTTACTTACCCATATGGTTGGTACCAACAGTACTTGCGTTACTTACCCATATGGTTGGTACCTAGAGGAAGTGCGTTACTTTCCGAAATGGTTGGTGCCAAGAATAAGTGCGTTACTTTCCGAAATGGTTGGTGCCAAGAGTAAGTGCGTTACTCACCCGTATGGTTGTACCAAGAGTAAGTGAGTTACTTACCCGTATGGTTGGTACCAAGAGTTAGTGCGTTACTTACCGATATGGTTGGTACCAAGAGTTAGTGGGTTACTTACCCGTATGGTTGGTACCAAGAGTAAGTGCGTTACTTACCCATATGGTTTGTACCAAGAGTAAGTGCGTTACTTACCCGTATGGTTCATACCAAGAGTAAGTGCGTTACTTACCCGTATGGTTTGTACCAAGAGTAAGTGCGTTACTTACCCATATGGTTGGTACCAACAGTACTTGCGTTACTTACCCATATGGTTGGTACCTAGAGGAAGTGCGTTACTTTCTGAAATGGTTGGTGCCAAGTGTAAGTGCGTTGCTCACCCGTATGGTTGTTACCAAGAATAGGTGCGTTACTTACCCGTATGGTTGGTACCAAAGGTAAGTGCGTTACTTTCCGATATGGTTGGTACCAAGGGTAAGTGCGTTACTTACCCATATGGTTGGTACCAGGAATAAGTGCGTTACTTATTCATATGGTTTGTACCAGGAAGTGCGTTACTTACCCGTATGGTTTGTACCAAGAGTAAGTGCGTTACTTACCCATATGGTTTGTACCAAGAGTAAGTGTATTACTTACCCGTATGGTTGGTACCAAGAGTAAGTGCGTTACTCACCCGTATGGTTGTTACCAAGAGTATGTGCGTTACTTACCCGTATGGTTGGTACCAAAGGTAAGTGCGTTACTTTCTGATATGGTTGGTACCAAGGGTAAGTGCGTTACTTACCCATATGGTTGGTACCAAGAATAAGTGCGTTACTTACCCATATGGTTGGTACCAGGAGTAAGTGCGTTACTTACCCGTATAGTTGGTACCAAGAGTAAGTGTGTTACTTACCCATATGGTTTGTACCAAGAGTAAGTGCGTTACTTACCCGTATGGTTGGTACCAATTGTAAGTGCGTTACTTACCCGTATGGTTGGTACCAAGGGTAACTGAGCTACTTACCCATATGGTTGGTACCAAGAGTATTTGCGTTACTTACCTGTATGGTTGGTACCAAGAGGAAGTGCGTTACTTTCCGAAATGGTTGGTGCCAAGAGTAAGTGCGTTACTCACCCGTATGGTTGTACCAAGAGTAAGTGCGTTACTTACCCGTATGGTTGGTACCAAGAGTTAGTGCGTTACTTGCCGATATGGTTGGTACGAAGAGTTAGTGGGTTACTTACACGTATGGTTGGTACCAAGAGTAAATGCGTTACTTATCCACATTGATTGTACGAAGAGTAATTGCGTTAGTTACCCGTATGGTTAGTACCAAGGGTAAGTGCGTTACTTACCCATATGGTTGGTACCAAGAGTAAGTGCGTTACTTACACGTATGGTTGGTACCAAGGCTAAGTGAGCTACTTACGCATATGGTTGGTACCAAGAGTACTTGCGTTACTTACCCGTATGGTTGGTACCAAGAGGAAATGCGTTACTTTCCAAAATGGTTGGTACCAAGAGTAAGTGCGTTACTTACCCGTATGGTTGGTGCGGAGATAACTACTACAACGGGAGCTAGACTACGGGCTAGGCACAGGTGCTCGTGTGATCTCTGCGTTCGTTGGTCCTTAGTCGTTTTCCTAGTGCACACACTGCTTGCTAGTTCACGGGGCAAGTTGGCAAGAGTTTCACTAGAGAAAGTTGACAACAATAATGGTACAATGAAGTTGGCATGGCAAGACTATATCAGAGCTAGCATGCAAGCAGGTCGACCTCCAGCGCAGCATGGTCGACCGCGCTCCAGCACGACTTGGTCGACCGCGCTCCAGCAGTGCAAAGTCGACGGCGTGCCAACGCTGCAGGTTGACGGCGTGCCAGCGTTGCTCCTGCTGAACAGCAGCGCACCTGCTTCGCAGGTGCTCGCAGATGATTGGCGTTCAATGCCTTGTCACCTGCACAACGCATGTCGACGACCAGCTGCTCCTGTATGTGCCCGCTGACCTTCCAAGTCGACGACCACCCCAAGTCGACCTCACCAGGTCGACCTCACCCCTGGTCGACCAGCTCCAGGTCGACGTCCCTCCTGGTCGACCAGCTCCACGTGGACCAGCAAACCTGGTCGACCAGCTCCATTTCGACCAGCGCAGTTGTCAGCCGACCACCCAAGTTGGCTACCCGAAGTCGGCGTCACCAAGTTGACGTCCTCCGCAGGTCGACTTCCGCAGGTCACCGCACCAGCCATGCAAGAGGGCATGGCACCAACAGCTGCACGTCCTCATCTTCGTCGCCCACGTCGGCCAAGCGCACCTGGCTGATGGCGACGGAGCACCGGTTGAAGGCCGGATAGTGCAGCGCCTTCGTTAGGAAGTCGAGAGTAAGAGTAAGTGCGTTACGTACCCGTATGGTTGGTACCAAGAGTAAGTGCGTTACTTACCCGTATGGTTGGTACCAAGAAAAGTGCGTTACTTACCCGTATGGTTGGTAGCAAGAGTAAGTGCGTTACTTACCCATATAGTTGGTACCAAGGGTAAGTGCGTTCGTTTCCGATATGATTAGTACCAAGGGTAAGTGCGTTACTTACCCGTATGGTTGGTACCAAGAAAAAATGCGTTACTTACCCGTATGGTTGGTACCAAGAGTAAGATTGTTACTTACCCATATGGTTGGTACCAAGAGTTAGTGCGTTACTTACCTGTATGGTTGGTACCAAGTGTAAGTGCGTTACTTACCCATATGGTTGGTACCAAGGGTAAGTGCGTTACTTTCCCATATGGTTGGTACCAAGGGTAAGTGCGTTACTTTCAGATATGGTTGGTACCAAGATGAAGTGCGTTATATACTTATATGGTTGGTACTAAGAGTAGGTGCGTTACTTACCCGTACGGTTGGTACCAAGAATAAGTGCATTACTTACCCGTATGGTTGGTACCAAGATTAATTAATTAATTACCCATATGGTTGGTACAAAGGGTAAGTGCATTGCTTTTCGATATGGCTGGTACCAAGAGTAAGTGCGTTACTTACCCGTATGGTTGGTACCAACAACAAGTGCGTTACTTACCCGTATCGTTGGTACCAAGAGTAAGTGCGTTACTTACCCATATGGTTGGTACCAAGGGTAAGTGCGTTACTTTCCCATATGGTTGGTACCAAGGGTAAGTGCGTTACATACTTATATGGTTGGTACTAAGAGTAGGTGCGTTACTTACCCGTATGGTTGGTACCAAGAATAAGTGCATTACTTACCCGTATGGTTGGTACCAAGAGTAAGTCATTACTTACCCATATGGTTGGTACAAAGGGTAAGTGCATTGCTTTTCGATATGGCTGGTTCCAAGAGTAAGCGCGTTACTTGCCCGTATGGTTGGTACCAACAAAAAGTGCGTTACTTATCCGTATGGTTGGTACCAAGAGTAAGTGCATTACTTATTCGTATGGTTGGTACCAAGAGTAAGTGCGTTAATTACCGATATGGTTGGTACCAAGGGTAAGTGCGTTACTTTCCGATATGGTTGGTACCAAGGGTAAGTGCGTTACTTACCCGTATGGTTAGTACCAGGAGTAACTGCATTACTTACCCATATGGTTGGTACCAAGAGGAAGTGCGTTACTTACCCATATGGTTGGTACCAAGAGTAAGTGCGTTACTTACCCATATGGTTGGAACCAAGGGTAAGTGCGTTACTTACCCGTATGGTTGTACCAAGAGTAAGTGCGTTACTTTCCCGTATGGTTGGTACCAAGAGTTAGTGCGTTTCTTACTGATATGGTTGGTACCGAGAGTTAGTGCGTTACTTACCCGTATGGTTGGTACCAAGAGTAAGTGCGTTACTTACCCATATGGTTTGTACCAAGAGTAAGTGCGTTACTTACCCGTATGGTTGGTACCAAGAGTAAGTGCGTTACTTACTCGTATGGTTGGTACCAAGGGTAAGTGAGCTACTTACCCATATGGTTGGTACCAAGAGTACTTGCGTCACTTACCCGTATGGTTGGTACCAAGAGGAAGTGCGTTACTTTCCGAAATGGTTGGTGCCAATAGTAAGTGCGTTACTCACCCGTATGGTTGTACCAAGAGTAAGTGCGTTACTTACCCGTATGGTTGGTACCAAGAGTAAGTGCGTTACTTACCCATATGGTTGGTACCAAGGCTAAGTGCATTACTTTCCCATATGGTTGGTACCAAGGGTAGGTGCGTTACTTTCAGATATGGTTAGTACCAAGAGGAAGTGCGTTACATACCTATATGGTTGGTACAAAGAGTAAGTGCGTTACTTATCCGTATGGTTGGTACCAAGAATAAGTGCATTACTTACCCGTATGGTTGGTACCAAGAGTAAGTCATTACTTACCCATATGGTTGGTAATGTCAACGGGAGTGTTGTTTGGCCCCGTCCTCGCTTGGGCGGAGCCGACCTTGTGGTCGAGTGTGCGGGGGATGCAGCCGACCAACAGCAGTGGGCACGGGGGCCACTGCAAGGGCGCCGAGCTGGAGGTTGCCTGGCAGGAGGACGCCGACCTAGGCGTCTGCACAGCGTCCCAGGAGGTTGGACGCCGACCTGGGCGTCTGCACGGCGTCCCGTGGGCCCGGACGCCGACCTGGACGTCTGGTTGACGTCCTGGGAGGCTGGACGCCGCCCTGGATGTCTGGGCGGCGTCCTAGGCCTCTGGTCGCCGACCTGGGAGTTCGGACGGCGTCCTGGGCGTCTGGACGCCGGACTGGGGACGCCGGGCATGTGTGTGGCCGGCTATGGACTGAGCTGGTCGACCAGGCGCGGTTTCCCGGTCGACCGGGATACCCGGGCGACGTGCGCGAGTGTCGCCGGGGTGGAGTCTACGAGGCCGACCTCGGGGGTGGTATCCTGAGGTCGACGTGGCTGGTGGGCGCAGTTGCTGGCTTGGAGTCTGCCATGCGTCTGCGCTGTGCACGTGACAAGGAAGAGTGCACCAACCAGCTGCACGTACCTGCGAAGCAGATGCACCGTTGTCCTGCGGATGCAACGCTGTGCAGCCGACTTGCTGCAGCGTTGGCATGCCATGGACTTGCAACGTTGGCGCACCGCTACTCTGCAACGCTGGAGCGATGCGAGCGCTGCTGCGCTGGAGCGCGGTCGACCATGCTGCGCTGGAGGTCGACCAGCAGCCTAGCTAGATCTGATGTAGTCAGTGTTGCCAATGATGTTTGCTTACCATTGTTCTGAACTTTTCCTAGTGGAACTCTTGCCAACTTTCCCCGTGAACTAGCAAGTGTGTACGCACAAGGAAACGACTAAGGAACGTACGAACGCAGAGATCACACGAGCACCCGTGCCTAGCCCGCAACCTAGCTCCCGTTGCTAAAGTTATCTCCGCAGGTACAAAGGGTAAGTGCATTGCTTTTCGATGTGGTTGGTACCAAGAGTAAGTGCGATACCTACCCGTATGGTTGGTACCAACAAAAAGTGCGATACTTACCCGTATGGTTGGTACCAAGAGTAAGTGCATTACTTACTCGTATGGTTGGTACCAAGAGTAAGTGCGTTACTTACCGATATGGTTGGTACCAAAGGTAAGTGCGTTACTTTCCGATATGGTTGGTACCAAGAGTAAGAGCGTTACTTACCCGTATGGTTAGTACCAGGAGTAACTGCATTACTTACCCATATGGTTGGTACCAAGAGGAAGTGCGTTACTTACCCATATGGTTGGTACCAAGAGTAAGTGCGTTACTTACCCATATGGTTGGTACCAAGGGTAAGTGCGTTACTTTCCGATATGATTGGTACCAAGAGGAAGTGCGTTACATATCTATATGGTTGGTACCAAGAGCAAGTGCGTTTCTTACCCGTATGGTTGGTACCAAGATTAAGTGCATTACTTACCCGTATGGTTAGTACCAAGAGTAAGTGCGTTACTTACCCGTATGGTTGGTACCAAGAGTAAGTGCATTACTTACCCGTATGGTTGGTACCAAGGGTAATTGAGCTACTTACCCATATGGTTGGTACGAAGAGTACTTGCGTTACTTACCCGTATGGCTGGTACCAAGATTAAGTGCATTACTTACCCGTATGGTTAGTACCAAGAGTAAGTGCGTTACTTACCCGTATGGTTAGTACCAAGAGTAAGTGCGTTACTTACCCGTATGGTTGGTACCAAGAGTAAGTGCGTTACTTACCCGTATGGTTGGTACCAAGAGTAAGATTGTTACTTACCCATATGGTTGGTACCAAGAGTAGGTGCGTTAGTTACCCATATGGTTGGTACAAAGGGTAAGTGCGTTACTTTCAGATATGGTTAGTACCAAGAGGAAGTGCGTTACATACTTATATGGTTGGTACCAAGAGTAAGTGCGTCATTTACCCATATGGTTTGTACCAAGAGTAAGTGCGTTACTTACCCGTATGGTTGGTACCAAGAGTAAGTGCGTTACTTACCCGTATGGTTGGTACCAAGGGGAAGTGAGCTACTTACCCATATGGTTGGTACCAAGAGTACTTGCGTTACTTACTCGTATGGTTGGTACTAAGAGGAAGTGCGTTACTTTCCGAAATGGTTTGTGCCAAGAGTAAGTGCATTACTCACCCGTATGGTTGTACCAAGAGTAAGTGCGTTACTTACCCGTATGGTTGGTACCAAGAGTTAGTGCGTTACTTACTGATATGGTTGGTACCAAGAGTTTGTGCGTTACTTACCCGTATGGTTGGTACCAAGAGTAAGTGCGTTACTTACCCATATGGTTTGTACCGAGAGTAAGTGCGTTACTTACCCGTATGGTTGGTACCAAGAGTAAGTGCGTTACTTACCCGTATGGTTAGAAATAGAGAGGCTGGAGAGCAAGGGGGAGTTGCTGGTGGTTGAGTGGGGACTCACCAACCATCCAACCCTACGTTACCCTCAACTTCTACACCATCTCCTACAACCGTGGATCCTATGAAGGCTTTCTCTATTGAGAAATTAATGGGGGAGGACTACGAGCACTGGAGCTTCCGCATGAGGCTGATGTACACCCAGTACAAGCTACTGGATCAGTGGAGGGGAAGGAGAAGATGCCGGAGGCCGCGGAGCTGAAAGGAGCGTGAATGAAGAGATCGTTCGACGCGTACATGCTCATGGTGCAAGCGGTTGGCGGGCGACAACTTGACCACATCAAGGACCTCTTGGGTGATCCAGAGTGTGGCCCCAAGGCTTGGAGGAAGCTTCTGGATGTGCACTCACCGACACATGCTACCGGCATCGTGCTACTCGCGCGGCGGCTGCGCGACATCAAGTTCGTTGATGGAGAGCCGATGCAACCGGTGTTGGATGAGATGCGGGACATCTTCACGAAGCTCCAAGGCGGCGGTGTGGTGTACCCGGAGCTCGTGCAATGCGTGGAGATCGTGATACGGCTGCCGGAGTCGTGGTCTGCCCTTGCGATCAACCTCAACTCTCAACAGCCCCGGTGGAGCGTGGATTACATTCGCGCGCGCATCCTTGGCTATGCGGCGGAGTGTGGAGCGCTCGGAGGAGGGGGCTGGCAATGGAGTTGGAGGTGGAAAGACTGGCTTCAAGAAGAAGTGGAAGGGCAAGAACAAGGACAACTCTAAGGAGGATGGCGGCGGGGGTCAAGGGGAGGTGTGCTTCTACTGCAAGAAGCGCGGACATCGTTGGCGGAAGTGCTACCAACGACCCAAGGATTGGACCCCGCCTTCATCAAGCAACCAGCGTGGTGGCACGAGGACTGGGTGAGTCATGGGAGCTAGTGGAGAGGAGAAGGAGGAGGAGAAAGGCGGCAAATCTGAGGAGCGGAAGGCCGGGTTCTTCTTCTTCGTGAACGAAGGCGCAACCGACCTCGCTATGGCTGCCAAGGTTCTTCTACATCCCCTCACCCATTGGGTGATAGATTCCGGGAGCTCTTGGCACATGACTCCTCGTGCGGACCTACTCGATGAGATTCAGCTCGCACCCATCTCTACAGTCACATCCGCTACGGGCGCCAAGGCCAAGGTCATGGGCATGGGGTGCGCCAAGTTCATGGGAGTGGATGGAGAGCTCGTGGGGTTGAATAACGTGTTGTGGGTGCCAGAGTTGTGCGCAAACCTGTTTTCTACAGGCCGGTTGGGAGATGCAGGTGTGAACACCGAGACGATTGGCTCGGAGCGCTATCGTGCCTACAACGATGAGCGGCTGATTTGGGACCTGCAGTGGAAAGGGGATGTCCACATGCGGATGTGGCAGATCCCGGTCCTCCCTTGGCGGAAATCGGGCAAGGCGGCAATGGCGGCATCTATGGAGGAGAGCGTCACCGAGGAGGAGCAGCAAGGTGTGCAAGGAGAGGAGCTGATTGGAGGAAGCGCGGCGGTGAAGGCGTCGGCTACCTCGGGCCAAGCAGATTGGGAGACTTGGCATCGGCGGCTCGCACACGTGGCTGTTTCTACATTGGAGGTGATGCACAAGGAGAAGTGCGTGCATGGGCTGCAACTGCAAGGAGATGGCGCTCACTATGGCAGCTGCGAGGCGTGCATGCAAAACAAGTTTGCGCGGTTCCCGTTTCCACGTGTGGAGGGATCAGCTAAGGCGCCACTGGAGGTGGTGCACACGGACCTGGTGGGTCCTATGAGGACTGAGGGGACTGGGGGAGTGCTGTACTTCCTCACCATGGTGGACGAATGGAGCCGTTTCACATGGGCACGTCCCTTGTCCAAGAAGAGCGATGCTGCAGCAGCGATCAAGGAGGATTGGTTGCCGATGGTGGAGCGGCAAGCGATGCGGTTGGTGAAGGTGCTGAGAAGTGACCGTGGGGGAGAGTTCCTTGGAGCGGAATTCAGCAAGTTTCTCAAGAGGAACGGCATCCGACACCAGCTGACCTGCCCTGGAACACCGCAGTAGAACGGCATTGCTGAGCGTGCCAACCGGACCATTGGCGAGGCGGCTAAGACCTTGTTGTGGGCTGCTGGGATGCCCTACAAGTTCTGGCCTGATGCCGTTCGCCATGTCATCACGGTCAAGAACAGGGTCTTGACACATGTTGGCGACAAGCATTGGGTGCCGTACGAGCGTTGGCTTGGGAAGAAGCCATCCATTGACATGCTGCGGGTGTGGGGCTGCATGGGGCTTGTGATGGTGCCTAAGGAGCAGAGGCACAAGCTGGAAGTTGCTGCTGTGTGGGCTGTCCATCTTGGGATGGCTCCTGACTCGAAGGGGTGGCTGATGTGGGACCCCAAGAGCAAGAAGACGCTGGTCAGCCGTGACGTCAAGTTTGTGGAGGACGTCATGTACAAGGACTGGCAGCAGCAGCAGCAGATGCAGATTGGCTTGCGTCTGCAGGAGATTGAGCGGTCTGCAGTGGAGGAGGTTCAGCTGCACCTTGATGAACTCCATGGGTCAGAGCTGACTAGTGACCACAGTGGCGGTGGTGAGCAGCAAGGTGCTGGTCGTGCTGCGGAGGAGGGGTTGGAGGATGAGTCGGCACGTGTGGACTCACCAACTGAGCCCGAGCCTGCTGCAACCGCCAAGGTCACCAAGAGGAGTGTGCAGAGAGGAGCTTCACCACATAGGCAGCAGATTGCAACCCGCGAGAAGAGAGTGGCAGCAGCACCTTCAAGGCTGAAGTATAGCCGTTTGGGAGGACCCAAGCAAGGTGCCATGGCGGTTCAAGCGGATGAGGGAGAAGATGAGGAGATGGCCTTTTGTTTCTTCACACCCCTGCCTGGAGAACCAGCCACAGTGGAGGAGGCACTGAGTGGACCCCAGAAGAAGGAGTGGAAGGCTGCCATGGATGCGGAGTTCAACAGTCTCATTGAGAATGGGACTTGGGAGCTTGTTGAGTTACCCGAGGGGCGACGGCCGATCAGCAGCAAGTGGGTCTTCAAGGTGAAGAGTGGAGCTGATGGTGCGTTGGAGAGGTTCAAGAGCCGCTTGGACGCCAAGGGGTTTCAGCAGAAAGAGAAGGTCGACTTTGGGGAGATCTTCGCTCCCGTTGCTAAGCCAGTGACACTGAGGACTTTGATGGCTGGCGCAGCTGTGAAGGGATGGCACGTGAAGCAGATGGATATCACCACTGCGTTCCTCAATGGAGTGCTGCTGGAGGATATCTACATGGCGCAGCCCGACAGTTATGAGGATGGGACCAGCTGGGTGTGCAAGCTTAAAAAGGCTATCTATGGCCTTAAGCAAGCGCCCAGGTGCTGGTACGAGAAGCTGGAGGAGGTGCTGCTGAGTGGAGGCTTCAAGACGTCCCAAGCGGATCACAGCTTGTTTCTGCTCTTGCTGCTGGTGTATGTCGACGACATACTGCTGTTCTCGCCTTCCATGGAGCAGATTGAGAGGACACAGAAGCTGCTGATGGACAACTTCAAGTGCAAGATGCTGGGGGATGTCCACTATTACTTGGGGCTGCAGATTGAGAGGGATGTTGAGAGGAGGTGGCTGAAGGTGCATCAGTCATACTACATCTCTGGTGTCATGGAGCGGTATGGTGTGACTGGGGGTCGCACTGTGATAACACCGTTCCCTGCGGGCTTCAAACTGAAGAAAGCAGCTGAGGAGGATGATGTACTCGAGGATGAGCAGCAGAATGAGTACCAGTCACTCATTGGGAGTGTGATGTATGCTGCTGTGCATACGCGACCTGATGCTTCATTCGGAGTGGGGCAGCTGGCCAGAGTTGTGCAGCGGCCCACTGAGGAGCAGTTGGAGGTGGCAAAGCGCTTGGTGCGCTACCTCGGATCAACGGCATCTGCTGGTGTTCAGTTTTCAGCTGGCGGCCAGCTGAAACAGATTGGAGCAGATGGGGTCACGCCTGGAACCTTGAAGCTGTCGTGCTTCACCGACGCCACATGGGCCTCAGAGGATGAGGATCAGTCATCAGTTGGCAGCTTTGTGTGCATGGTCGGAGGTGGACCAGTGAGCTGGAGGTCCAAGAAGCAGAGTGAGATTGCTCAGTCTTCCGGAGAGGCAGAGTACATGGCAATGTACCATGCCATCAAGGAGATCGTGCTCCTGAGGAAGCTGCTGGAGGACATGTGAGCTAAACAGCAGGGACCTACACCACATTTCTCCAACAGCGAGGCTGCTATTGGCATGTCAAATAATCCTATCTTGAATGGGCTGAACAAGCACATGAAGATTAAGTGGCACTGGGTGAGGCAGATGGTGAAGGAGGGGATTGTTGAGCTTCACCATGTGAAGGCTAGCAAGCAGGCGGCAGATTTCTTACCAAGAGACTTCCCGAGAGCGCACATTGGAAGTGTGCTAAGATGTGTGGCATGGCATTGCACTAGTGTGGGCAGCAGTGTAATGAGTGCATGTGTGATTGTGTGCATGAGAGTTTGCATGTGTGTGAGTGTGTGTGCAAGCAGTTGGTTAGTCTGAGGGGGAGTTTGTTGGATGCACGTCATTCTGAGTGCATGTCATCCTAACGTCCTGCCGAGTGCTCGTGCTATTCATGCGTGCATTGTTTGCATGAGCATATGTCATTGTGCATGGCTGTTGGATATTATCATCTCTGTGCTTTTCTCCAAGTTTAAATGCTTGATCATGCAGGAGAAATCCAGAGCTTTCCAACGATACCAAGATCGCCTTATTCCGACCAAGATCGCCCAAGTTACAAGATTTCCAAGCTTTGGGAATTCTATCTCATTTTGAGATATTATCTACAATGGGCGATTATTGGGACATGACTATAAAGGGATCTTTGGTTGGGTGGTTAGGAAGGCAACTTTGACTTTTGGATAGGGGTGGCTAGAAGTTTCTAGCATGGGTTGCAAATGTTGCAACACCTAGGCAAAATCCAACTAGATTGGATTTTGCATGTGACACCTCAAGGACCTCATGATGAGGGTTGCATCCTTGCTGCTAGGAAGGTTCCTACCATCCTTCCCTAGCTCTTGGAGAACCCCTTCCCTCTCATGGTTCTCTTGGAGGTTCCCAACTCCAACTTCCTATGCCTTAAATGCTTGTACTTCCTCCACCATACCAGTCATGCGGCTGCTGGACGTTTCTGAGTCGTTCTCACTCTATAGACCATCTCCACGACTGATTCAACTTGGAGGTGGTAGCTAAGCCTAAGGCGCAACATCCTACAGAGCGGATTTGCGTTTAGTTGAGTAATGAGTTCGTCGTAAGCTCTCAAAGTGACGGATCCTGAACAACAAGTAACGCATTTTTTCTTGGTACCAACCATACGGGTAAGTAACGCACTTTTTCTTAGTACCAACCATACGGGAAAGTAACGCACTTACTCTTGGTACCAACCATATCGAAGAGTAACGCACTTACCCTTGGTACCAACCATATGGGTAAGTAACGACTTACTCTTGGTACCGACCATATGGGTAAGTACTGCACATATTCTTGGTACCAACCATACGGGTGAGTAACGCACAATTTCTTGGTACCAATCATACGGGTTAGTAACGCACTTACTCTTGGTACCAGCCATATAGGTAAGTAACGCACTTACCCTTGGTACCAACCATATGGGTAAGTAACGCACTTACTTTTGGTACCAACCATATCGGAAACTAACGCACTTACCCTTGGTACCAACCATATGGTAAGTAACGAACTCACTCTTGGTACCAACCATATGGGTAAGTAACGCACTTCCTCTTGGCACCAACCATATGGGTAAGTAATGCAGTTAATCTTGGTACCAACCATATGGGCAAGTAACGCACTTACTCTTGGTACCAACCATATCGGTAAGTAACGCACTTACTCTTGGTACCAACAATACGAGTAAGTAACGCACTTACTCTTGGTACCAACCATACGGGTAAGTAACGCACTTACTCTTGGTACCAACCATACGGGTAAGTAACGCACTTTTCCTTGGTACCAACAATACAGGTAAGTAACGCACATTTTCTTGGTACCAACCATACGAGAAAGTAACGCATTTACTCTTGGTACCAACCATACGGGTAAGTAACGCACTTTTTCTTGGTACCAACCATACGGGTAAGTAACGCATTTACTCTTGGTACCAACCATATCGGAAAGTAACGCACTTACCCTTGGTACCAACCATATGGGTAAGTAACGCAGGTACCAACCATATGGGAAAGTAACGCACTTACTCTTGGTACCAATCATATCGGAAACTAACGCACTTACCCTTGGTACCAACTATATGGGTAAGTAACGCACTTACTCTTGGTACCAGCCATATAGGTAAGTAACGCACTTACCCTTGGTACCAACCATATGGGTAGGTAACGCACTTACTCTTGGTACCAACCATATGGGTAAGTAACGCACTTCCTCTTGGTACCAACCATATGGGTAAGTAATGAAGTTAATCTTGGTACCAACCATATGGGTAAGTAACGCACTTACTCTTGGTACCAATCATATCCGAAACTGCCGTACTTACCCTTGGTACCATCTATATGGGTAAGTAACGCACTTACTCTTGGTACAAACCATGTGGGTAAGCAACGCACTTACTCTTGGTACCAACCATATGGGTAAGTCTCGCACTTGCTCTTGGTACCAACCATATGGGTAAGTAACGCACCTCCACTTGGTACCAACCATATGGGTAAGTAATGCAGTTACTCTTGGTACCAACCATACGGGTAAGTAACGCACTTACTTTTGGTACCAACCGTACGGGTAAGTAACGCACTTACTCTTGGTACCAACCATATCGAAGAGAAACGCACTTACCCTTGGTACCAATCATACGGGTCAGTAACGCACTTACTCTTGGTACCAGCCATATATGTAATATCGCACTTACCCTTTGTACCAACCATATGGGTAAGTAACGCACTAACTTTTGATACCAACCATATCGGAAACGAAGGCACTTACCCTTGTTACCAACCATATGGTTAAGTAACGCACTTACACTTGGTACCAACCATATGGGTAAGTAACGCACTTCCTCTTGGTACCAACCATATGGGTAAGTAATGCAGTTAATCTTGGTACCAACCATATGGGTAAGTAACGCACTTACTCTTGGTACCAACCATATCGGTAAGTAACGCACTTACTCTTGGTACCAACCATACGGGTAAGTAACGCACTTACTCTTGGTACCAACCATACGGGTAAGTAACGCACTTACTCTTGGTACCAACCATACGGTTAAGTAACGCACTTTTTCTTGGTACCAACAATACGGGTAAGTAACGCACTTTTTCTTGGTACCAGCCATACGGGTAAGTAATGCACTTACTCTTGCTACCAACCATACGGGTAAGTAACGCACTTACTCTTGCTACCAACCATACGGGTAAGTAACGACTTACTCTTGGTACTAACCATTCGAAATAAGTAATGCACTTATTCTTGGTACCAACCATACGGGTAAGTAACGCACTTACTCTTGGTACCAACCATATAAGTATGTAACGCACTTCCTCCTTGTACTAACCATATCTAAAAGTAACGCACTTACCCTTGGTACCAACCATATGGGTAACTATGCACTCACTCTTGATACCAACCATATCGGAAACTATCGCACTTTCCCTTGGTACCAACTATATGGGTAAGTAACGCAATTACTCTTGGTACCAACCATACGGGTAAGTAACGCACTTACTCTTAATACCAACCATACGGGTAAAAAACGAACTTACGCTTGGTACCAACCATACAGGTAAGTAACGCACTTACTCTTGGTACCAACCATTTCGAAGAGTAACGCACTTACCCTTGGTACCAACCATATGGGTAAGTAGTGCACATATTCTTGTTACCAACCATACGGGTAAGTAACGCACTTACTCTTGCTACCAACCATACGGGTAAGTAACGACTTACTCTTGGTACTAACCATTCGAAATAAGTAATGCACTTATTCTTGGTACCAACCATACGGGTAAGTAACGCACTTACTCTTGGTACCAACCATATAAGTATGTAACGCACTTCCTCCTTGTACTAACCATATCTAAAAGTAACGCACTTACCCTTGGTACCAACCATATGGGTAACTATGCACTCACTCTTGATACCAACTATATCGGAAACTATCGCACTTTCCCTTGGTACCAACTATATGGGTAAGTAACGCAATTACTCTTGGTACCAACCATACGGGTAAGTAACGCACTTACTCTTAATACCAACCATACGGGTAAATAACGAACTTACGCTTGGTACCAACCATACAGGTAAGTAACGCACTTACTCTTGGTACCAACCATTTCGAAGAGTAACGCACTTACCCTTGGTACCAACCATATGGGTAAGTAGTGCACATATTCTTGTTACCAACCATACGGGTAAGTAACGCACATTTTCTTGGTACCAAGCATACGGGTTAGTAACGCACTTCCTCTTGGTACCAACCATATGGGTAAATAACGCACTTCCTCTTGGTACCAATCATATGGATAAGTAATGCAGTTAATCTTGGTACCAACCATATGGGTAAGTAACGCACTTACTCTTGGTACCAACCATATCGATAAATAACGCACTTACTCTTGGTACCAAAAATACGGGTAAGTAACGCACTTACTCTTGGTACCCACCATACAGGTAAGTAACGCACTTACTATTGGTACCAACCATACGGGTAAGTAACGCACTTTTTCTTGGTACAAACAATACGGGTAAGTAACGCACTTTTTCTTGGTACCAACCATACGGGTAAGTAACGCATTTACTTTTGGTACCAACCATACGGGTAAGTAACGCACTTTTTCTTGGTACCAACCATACGGGTAAATAACGCACTTACTATTGGTACCGAACATATCGGAAACAAACGCACTTACCCTTGGTACCAACTATATGGGTAAGTAACGCACTTACTCTTAGTACCAACCATACGGGTAAGTAACGCACTTACCCTTGGTACCAACCATACGGGTAAGTAACGCACCTACTCTTGGTACCAACCATACGGGTAAGTAACGCATTTTTTCTTGGTACCAACCATACGGGTTAGTAACGCACTTACTCTTGATACCAGCCATATATGTAAGTAACGCACTTACACTTGGTACCAACCATATGGGTAAGTAACGCACGTACTTTTGGTACCAACCATATCGGAAACTAACGCACTTATCCTTGGTGCCAACCATATGGGTAAGTAACACACTTACTCTTGGTACCAACCATATCGGAAAGTAACGCACTTAGCCTTGGTACCAACTGCATGGGTAAGTAACGCACTTACTCTTGCTACCAACCATACGGGTAAGTAACGCACTTTTTGTTGGTACCAACCATACGGGTAAGTAACGCACTTACTCTTGGTACCAACCATACGGGTACGTAACGCACTTACTCTTTGTACCAACCATATAAGTATGTAACACACTTCCTCTTGGTACTAATCATATCTGAAAGTAACGCACTTACCCTTGGTACCAACCATATGGGAATGTAACGCACTTACCCTTGGTACCAACCATATGGGTAAGTAACACACTTACTCTTGGTACTAACCATACGGGTAAGGAATGGACTTATTCTTGGTACCAACCATACGGGTAAGTAACGCACTTACTCTTGGTACCAACCATATAAGTATGTTACGCAATTCCTCTTGGTACCAACCATATCGGAAAGTAACGCACTTACCCTTGGTACCAACCATATGGGTAAGTAACGCACTTACTCTTGGTACCAACCATATGGGTAAGTAACGCACTTCCTCTTGGTACCAACCATATGGGTAAGTAATGCAGTTACTCCTGGTACTAACCATACGGGTAAGTAACGCACTTACTCTTGGTACCAACCATATCGGAAAGTAACGCACTTACCCTTGGTACCAACCATATCGGTAAGTAACGCACTTACTCTTGGTACCAACCATATGGGTAAGTAACGCACTTACTCTTGGTACCAACCATATGGGTAAGTAACGCACTTCCTCTTGGTACCAACCATATGGGTAAGTAATGCAGTTACTCCTGGTACTAACCATACGGGTAAGTAACGCACTTACTCTTGGTACCAACCATATCGGAAAGTAACGCACTTACCCTTGGTACCAACCATATCAGTAAGTAACGCACTTACTCTTGGTACCAACCATATGGGTAACTAACGCACTTACTCTTGGTACCAACCACACGGGTAAGTAACGCACTTACTCTTGGTACCAACCATATCGGAAAGGAACGCACTTACCCTTGGTACCAACCATATCGGTAAGTAACGCACTTACTCTTGGTACCAACCATATGGGTAAATAATGCACTTACTCTTGGTACCAACCATATGGGTGAGTAATGCACTTTCTCCTTGTACCAACCATACGTGTAAGTAACGCACTTACTCTTGGTACCAACTACATCAGAAAGTAACGCACTTACCCTTGGTACCAACTATATGGGTAACTAACGCACCTACTCTTGGTACCAACCATATGGGTAAGTAACGCACTTACTCTTGGTACCAACCATATGAGTAAGTAACGCACATACTCTTGGTACGAACCATACGGGTAAGTAACGCACATACTCTTGGTCCAAACCATATGGGTAAGTAACGCACTTACTCTTGGTACCAACCATACGGGTAAGTAACGCCCTTACTCTTGGTACGAACCATACAAGTAAGTAACGCCCTTACCCTTGGTACCAACCATATGGGTAAGTAACACACTTACTCTTGGTACCAACCATACGGGTAAGTAACATACTTAGTCTTGGAACCAACCATACGGGTAAGTAACGCACATACTCTTGGTACAAACCATACGGGTAAGTAACGCACATACTTTTGGTACAAACCATACGGGTAAGTAACGCACATACTCTTGGTACAAACCATACGGGTAAGTAACGCACATACTCTTGGTACAATCCATTCGGGTAAGTAACGCACTTGCTCTTGGTACCGACCATACGGGTAAGTAACGCACTTACTCTTGGTACCAACCATACAGGCAAGCAACGCACCTACTCTTGGTACCAACCATACAGGTAAGTAACGCACTTACTTTTGGTACCAACCATTCGGGTAAGTAACGCACTTATTCTTGGTACCAACCATACGGGTAAGTAACGCACTTACTCTTGGTACCAACCATATGCGTAAGTAACGCACTTACTCTTGGTACCAACCATACGGATAAGTAACGCACTTACCCTTGGTACCAACCATATGGGTAAGTAACGCACTTACTCTTAATACCAACCATATCGGAAAGTAACGCACTTACCCTAGGTACTAACCATATGGGTAAGTAACGCACTTACTCTTGGTACAAACCATATGGGTAAGTAACGCACTTACTCTTAGTACCAACCATTCGGGTAAGTAACACCCTTACTCTTGGTACCCACCATACGGGTAAGTAACGCACTTACTCTTGGTACAAACCATACGGGTAAGTAATGCACTTACTCTTGGTACCAACCATACGGGTAAGTAACGCACTTACTCTTGGTACCAACCATACGGATAAGTAACGCACTTACCCTTGGTACCAACCATATGGGTAAGTAACGCACCTACTCTTGGTACAATCCATATGGGTATGTAATGCACTTACTCTTGGTACCATCCATATCGGAAAGTAACGCATTTACCCTTGGTACCAACCATATGGGTAAATAACGGACTTACTCTTGGTACCAACCAAACGGGTAAGTAATGCACTTACTCTTGGAACCAACCATACGGGTAAGTAATGCACTTACTCTTGGTACCAACCATATGGGTGAGTAATGCACTTTCTCCTGGTACCAACCATACGTGTCAGTAACGCACTTACTCTTGGTACCAACTATATCGGAAAGTAACGCACTTACCCTTGGTACCAACCATATGGGTAACTAATGCACCTACTCTTTGTACCAACCATATAAGTAAGTGACGCACTTACTCTTGGTACCAACCATACGGGTAAGTAACGCACTTACTCTTGGTACCAACCATACGGGTAAGTAACGCACTTATTCTTGGTACAAAATACGTGTAAGTAACGCACTTATTCTTGGTACCAACCATACGGGTAAGTAACGCATTTACTCTTGGTACCAACCATACGGGTAAGTAACGCCCTTACTCTTGGTACCAACCATACGGGTAAGTAACGCACTTACTCTTGGTACCAACCATACGGGTAAGTAACGCACTTACTCTTGGTACCAACCATACGGGCAAGCAACGCACCTACTCTTGGTACCAACCATACGGGTAAGTAACGCACTAATTCTTGGTACCAACCATACGGGTAAGTAACGCACTTACTCTTGGTACCAACCATATGCGTAAGTAACGCAATTACTCTTGGTACCAACCATACGGGTAAGTAACGCACTTACTCTTGGTACCAACCATATGGGTATGTTACGCACTTACTCTTGGTACCAACCATACGGGTAAGTAACGCACTTATTCTTGGTACAAACTACGTGTAAGTAACGCACTTATTCTTGGTACCAACCATACGGGTAAGTAACGCACTTACTCTTGGTACCAACCATACGGGTAAGTAACGCCCTTACTCTTGGTACCAACCATACGGGTAAGTAACGCACTTACTCTTGGTACCAACCATACGGGTAAGTAACGCACTTACTCTTGGTACCAACCATACGGGCAAGCAACGCACCTACTCTTGGTACCAACCATACGGGTAAGTAACGCACTAATTCTTGGTACCAACCATACGGGTAAGTAACGCACTTACTCTTGGTACCAACCATATGCGTAAGTAACGCAATTACTCTTGGTACCAACCATACGGGTAAGTAACGCACTTACTCTTGGTACAAACCATATGGGTATGTTACGCACTTACTCTTGGTACCAACCATACGGGTAACTAACGGACTTACTCTTGGTACCAACCATACGGGTAAGTAACGCACTTACTCTTGGTACCAACCATACGGGCAAGCAACGCACCTACTCTTGGTACCAACCATACGGGTAAGTAACGCAGTTATTCTTGGTACCAACCATACGGGTAAGTAACGCACTTACTCTTGGTACCAACCATACGCGTAAGTAACGCACTTACTCTTGGTACCAACCATACGGGTAAGTAACGCACTTATTCTTGGTACCAACCATACAGGTATGTAACGCACTTAATCTTGGTACAAACCATATGGGTAAGTTACGCACTTACTCTTGGTACCAACCATACGGGTAAGTAACGCCCTTACTCTTGGTACCAACCATACGGGTAAGTAACGCACTTACTCTTGGTACAAACCATACGGGTAAGTAACGCACTTACTCTTGGTACCAACCATACGGGTAAGTAACGCACTTACTCTTGGTACCAACCATACGGGTAAGTAACGCACTTACTCTTGGTACCAACCATATCGGAAAGTAACGCACTTACCCTTGGTACCAACCATATGGGTATGTAACGCACTTACTCTTGGTACAATCTATATGGGTATGTAACGCACTTACTCTTGGTACCAACCATATCAGAAAGTAACGCACTTACCCTTGGTACCAACCATATGGGTAAGTAACACACTTACTCTTGGTACCAACCATACAGGTATGTAACGCACTTAATCTTCGTACAAACCATATGGGTAAGTTACGCACTTACTCTTGGTACCAACCACACGGGTAAGTAACGCCCTTGCTCTTGGTACCAACCATACTGGTAAGTAACACACTTACTCTTGGTACAAACCATACGGGTAAGTAACGCACTTACTCTTGGTACCAACCATACGGGTAAGTAACGCCCTTACTCTTGGTACGAACCATACGGGTAAGTAACGCCCTTACCCTTGGTACCAACCATATGGGTAAGTAACACACTTACTCTTGGTACCAACCATACGGGTAAGTAACATACTTAGTCTTGGAACCAACCATACGGGTAAGTAACATACTTAGTCTTGGTACCAACCATACAGGTATGTAACGCACTTACTCTTGGTACCAACCATACGGGTAAGTAACGCCCTTACTCTTGGTACAAACCATACGGATAAGTAACGCATATACTCTTCGTACAAACCATACGGGTAAGTAACGCACTTACTCTTGGTACAGACCATATGGGTAAATAATGCACTTACTCTTGGTACCAACCATATGGGTGAGTAATGCACTTTCTCCTGGTACCAACCATACGTGTAAGTAACGCACGTACCATTGGTACCAACTATATGGGTAACTAACGGACCTACTCTTGGTACCAACCATATGGGTAAGTAACGCACTTACTCTTGGTACCAACCATATGAGTAAGTAACGCACATACTCTTGGTACAAACCATACGGGTAAGTAACACACTTACTCTTGGTACAAACCATATGGGTAAGTAACGCACTTACTCTTGGTACCAACCATACGGGTAAATAACGCCCTTACTCTTGGTACGAACCATACGGGTAAGTAACGCCCTTACCCTTGGTACCAACCATATGGGTAAGTAACACACTTACTCTTGGTACCAACCATACAGGTATGTAACGCACTTAATCTTCGTACAAACCATATGGGTAAGTTACGCACTTACTCTTGGTACCAACCACACGGGTAAGTAATGCCCTTGCTCTTGGTACCAACCATACTGGTAAGTAACACACTTACTCTTGGTACAAACCATACGGGTAAGTAACGCACTTACTCTTGGTACCAACCATACGGGTAAGTAACGCCCTTACTCTTGGTACGGACCATACGGGTAAGTAACGCCCTTACCCTTGGTACCAACCATATGGGTAAGTAACACACTTACTCTTGGTACCAACCATACGGGTAAGTAACATACTTAGTCTTGGAACCAACCATACGGGTAAGTAACATACTTACTCTTGGTACAAACCATACGGGTAAGTAACGCATATACTCTTCGTACAAACCATACGGGTAAGTAACGCACTTACTCTTGGTACAGACCATACGGGTAAGTAACGCACTTACTCTTGGTACCAACCATAGGGTAACTAACGCACCTACTCTTGGTACCAACCATACGGGTAAGTAACGCACTTACTCTTGGTACCAACCATTCGGGTAAGTAACGCACTTATTCTTGGTACCAACCATACGGGTAAGTAACGCACTTACTCTTGGTACCAACCATACGGATAAGTAACGCACTTACCCTTGGTACCAACCATATGGGTAAGTAACGCACCTACTCTTGGTACAATCCATATGGGTATGTAACGCACTTACTCTTGCTACCAACCATATCGGAAAGTAACGCATTTACCCTTCGTACCAACCATATGGGTAAATAACGGACTTACTCTTGGTACCAACCATACGGGTAAGTAATGCACTTACTCTTGGTACCAACCATTCGTGTAAGTAACGCACTTACTCTTGGAACCAACCATACGGGTAAGTAACGCACTTACTCTTGGTACCAACCATACGGGTAAGTAACGCACTTATTCTTGGTACCAACCATACGGG
The DNA here is from genome assembly GCA_947471745.1 of Closterium sp. Naga37s-1. Classification (NCBI taxonomy): domain Eukaryota; kingdom Viridiplantae; phylum Streptophyta; class Zygnematophyceae; order Desmidiales; family Closteriaceae; genus Closterium; species Closterium sp. Naga37s-1. The sequence continues at coordinate 1,875,077 of CANJKZ010001148.1, forward strand.
TAAGTAACGCACTTACTCTTGGTACCAACCATATCGGAAAGTAACGCATTTACCCTTGGTACCAACCATATGGGTAAATAACGGACTTACTCTTGGTACCAACCATACGGGTAAGTAATGCACTTACTCTTGGTACCAACCATTCGTGTAAGTAACGCACTTACTCTTGGAACCAACCATACGGGTAAGTAACGCACTTACTCTTGGTACAAACCATATGGGTAAGTAATGCACTTACTCTTGGTACCAACCATATGGGTGAGTAATGCACTTTCTCCTGGTACCAACCATTCGTGTAAGTAACGCACTTACTCTTGGTACCAACTATATCGGAAAGTAACGCACTTACCCTTGGTACCAACCATTTGGGTAACTAACGCACCTACTCTTGGTACCAACCATATGGGTAAGTAACGCACTTACTCTTGGTACCAACCATACGCGTAAGTAACGCACTTACTCTTGGTACCAACCATACGGGTAAGTAACGCACTTATTCTTGGTACCAACCATACAGGTATGTAACGCACTTACTCTTGGTACCAACCATACGGGTAAGTAACGCCCTTACTCTTGGTACCAACCATACGGGTAAGTAACGCACTTACTCTTGGTACAAACCATACGGGTAAGTAACGCATATACTCTTCGTACAAACCATACGGGTAAGTAACGCACTTACTCTTGGTACAGACCATACGGGTAAGTAACGCACTTACTCTTGGTACCAACCATAGGGTAACTAACGCACCTACTCTTGGTACCAACCATACGGGTAAGTAACGCACTTACTCTTGGTACCAACCATTCGGGTAAGTAACGCACTTATTCTTGGTACCAACCATACGGGTAAGTAACGCACTTACTCTTGGTACCAACCATACGCGTAAGTAACGCACTTACTCTTGGTACCAACCATACGGATAAGTAACGCACTTACCCTTGGTACCAACCATATGGGTAAGTAACGCACCTACTCTTGGTACAATCCATATGGGTATGTAACGCACTTACTCTTGCTACCAACCATATCGGAAAGTAACGCATTTACCCTTCGTACCAACCATATGGGTAAATAACGGACTTACTCTTGGTACCAACCATACGGGTAAGTAATGCACTTACTCTTGGTACCAACCATTCGTGTAAGTAACGCACTTACTCTTGGAACCAACCATACGGGTAAGTAACGCACTTACTCTTGGTACCAACCATACGGGTAAGTAACGCACTTATTCTTGGTACCAACCATACGGGTAAGTAACGCACTTACTCTTGGTACCAACCATATCGGAAAGTAACGCATTTACCCTTGGTACCAACCATATGGGTAAATAACGGACTTACTCTTGGTACCAACCATACGGGTAAGTAATGCACTTACTCTTGGTACCAACCATTCGTGTAAGTAACGCACTTACTCTTGGAACCAACCATACGGGTAAGTAACGCACTTACTCTTGGTACAAACCATATGGGTAAGTAATGCACTTACTCTTGGTACCAACCATATGGGTGAGTAATGCACTTTCTCCTGGTACCAACCATTCGTGTAAGTAACGCACTTACTCTTGGTACCAACTATATCGGAAAGTAACGCACTTACCCTTGGTACCAACCATTTGGGTAACTAACGCACCTACTCTTGGTACCAACCATATGGGTAAGTAACGCACTTACTCTTGGTACCAACCATATCGGAAAGTAACGCATTTACCCTTGGTACCAACCATATGGGTAAATAACGGACTTACTCTTGGTACCAACCATACGGGTAAGTAATGCACTTACTCTTGGTACCAACCATTCGTGTAAGTAACGCAATTACTCTTGGAACCAACCATACGGGTAAGTAACGCACTTACTCTTGGTACAAACCATATGGGTAAGTAACGCACTTACCCTTGGTACCAACCATATGGGTAACTAACGCACCTACTCTTGGTACCAACCATATGGGTGAGTAATGCACTTTCTCCTGGTACCAACCATTCGTGTAAGTAACGCACTTACTCTTGGTACCAACTATATTGGAAAGTAACGCACTTACCCTTGGTACCAACCATATGGGTAACTAACGCACCTACTCTTGGTACCAACCATATGAGTAAGTAACGCACTTACTCTTGGTACCAACCATACGGGTAAGTAACGCACTTACTCTTGGTACCAACCATACGGGTAAGTAACGCACTTATTCTTGGTACCAACCATACGGGTAAGTAACGCACTTACTCTTGGTACAAACCATATGGGTAAGTAACGCACTTACTCTTGGTACCAACTATTCGGGTAAGTAACGCCCTTACTCTTGGTACCCACCATACGGGTAAGTAACGCACTTACTCTTGGTACCAACCATACGGGTAAGTAACGCACTTACCCTTGGTACCAACCATATGGGTAAGTAACGCACCTACTCTTGGTACAATCCATATGGGTATGTAACGCACTTACTCTTGGTACCAACCATATCGGAAAGTAACGCATTTACCCTTGGTACCAACCATATGGGTAAATAACGGACTTACTCTTGGTACCAACCATACGGGTAAGTAATGCACTTACTCTTGGTACCAACCATACGGGTAAGTAACGCACTTATTCTTGGTACCAACCATACGGGTAAGTAACGCACTTACTCTTGGTACCAACCATACGGGTAAGTAACGCACTTACTCTTGATACCAACCATATCGGAAAGTAACGCACTTACCCTAGGTACAGACCATATGGGTAAGTAACGCACTTACTCTTGGTACCAACTATTCGGGTAAGTAACGCCCTTACTCTTGGTACCCACCATACGGGTAAGTAACGCACTTACTCTTGGTACCAACCATACGGGTAAGTAACGCACTTACTCTTGGTACCAACCATACGGGTAAGTAACGCACTTATTCTTGGTACCAACCATACGGGTAAGTAACGCACTTACTCTTGGTACAAACCATATGGGTAAGTAACGCACTTACTCTTGGTACCAACTATTCGGGTAAGTAACGCCCTTACTCTTGGTACCCACCATACGGGTAAGTAACGCACTTACTCTTGGTACCAACCATACGGGTAAGTAACGCACTTACCCTTGGTACCAACCATATGGGTAAGTAACGCACCTACTCTTGGTACAATCCATATGGGTATGTAACGCACTTACTCTTGGTACCAACCATATCGGAAAGTAACGCATTTACCCTTGGTACCAACCATATGGGTAAATAACGGACTTACTCTTGGTACCAACCATACGGGTAAGTAATGCACTTACTCTTGGTACCAACCATATGGGTATGTTACGCACTTACTCTTGGTACCAACCATACGGGTAAGTAACGCACTTATTCTTGGTACAAACTACGTGTAAGTAACGCACTTATTCTTGGTACCAACCATACGGGTAAGTAACGCACTTACTCTCGGTACCAACCATACGGGTAAGTAACGCCCTTACTCTTGGTACCAACCATACGGGTAAGTAACGCACTTACTCTTGGTACAAACCATATGGGTAAGTAACGCACTTACTCTTGGTACCAACTATTCGGGTAAGTAACGCCCTTACTCTTGGTACCCACCATACGGGTAAGTAACGCACTTACTCTTGGTACCAACCATACGGGTAAGTAACGCACTTACCCTTGGTACCAACCATATGGGTAAGTAACGCACCTACTCTTGGTACAATCCATATGGGTATGTAACGCACTTACTCTTGGTACCAACCATATCGGAAAGTAACGCATTTACCCTTGGTACCAACCATATGGGTAAATAACGGACTTACTCTTGGAACCAACCATACGGGTAAGTAATGCACTTACTCTTGGTACCAACCATACGGGTAAGTAACGCACTTATTCTTGGTACCAACCATACGGGTAAGTAACGCACTTACTCTTGATACCAACCATATCGGAAAGTAACGCACTTACCCTAGGTACAAACCATATGGGTAAGTAACGCACTTACTCTTGGTACCAACTATTCGGGTAAGTAACGCCCTTACTCTTGGTACCCACCATACGGGTAAGTAACGCACTTACTCTTGGTACCAACCATACGGGTAAGTAACGCACTTACTCTTGGTACCAACCATACGGGTAAGTAACGCACTTATTCTTGGTACCAACCATACGGGTAAGTAATGCACTTACTCTTGGTACCAACCATATGGGTATGTTACGCACTTACTCTTGGTACCAACCATACGGGTAAGTAACGCACTTATTCTTGGTACAAACTACGTGTAAGTAACGCACTTATTCTTGGTACCAACCATACGGGTAAGTAACGCACTTACTCTTGGTACCAACCATACGGGTAAGTAACGCCCTTACTCTTGGTACCAACCATACGGGTAAGTAACGCACTTACTCTTGGTACCAACCATACGGGTAAGTAACGCACTTACTCTTGGTACCAACCATACGGGCAAGCAACGCACCTACTCTTGGTACCAACCATACGGGTAAGTAACGCACTAATTCTTGGTACCAACCATACGGGTAAGTAACGCACTTACTCTTGGTACCAACCATATGCGTAAGTAACGCAATTACTCTTGGTACCAACCATACGGGTAAGTAACGCACTTACTCTTGGTACAAACCATATGGGTATGTTACGCACTTACTCTTGGTACCAACCATACGGGTAACTAACGGACTTACTCTTGGTACCAACCATACGGGTAAGTAACGCACTTACTCTTGGTACCAACCATACGGGCAAGCAACGCACCTACTCTTGGTACCAACCATACGGGTAAGTAACGCAGTTATTCTTGGTACCAACCATACGGGTAAGTAACGCACTTACTCTTGGTACCAACCATACGCGTAAGTAACGCACTTACTCTTGGTACCAACCATACGGGTAAGTAACGCACTTATTCTTGGTACCAACCATACAGGTATGTAACGCACTTAATCTTGGTACAAACCATATGGGTAAGTTACGCACTTACTCTTGGTACCAACCATACGGGTAAGTAACGCCCTTACTCTTGGTACCAACCATACGGGTAAGTAACGCACTTACTCTTGGTACAAACCATACGGGTAAGTAACGCACTTACTCTTGGTACCAACCATACGGGTAAGTAACGCACTTACTCTTGGTACCAACCATACGGGTAAGTAACGCACTTACTCTTGGTACCAACCATATCGGAAAGTAACGCACTTACCCTTGGTACCAACCATATGGGTATGTAACGCACTTACTCTTGGTACAATCTATATGGGTATGTAACGCACTTACTCTTGGTACCAACCATATCAGAAAGTAACGCACTTACCCTTGGTACCAACCATATGGGTAAGTAACACACTTACTCTTGGTACCAACCATACAGGTATGTAACGCACTTAATCTTCGTACAAACCATATGGGTAAGTTACGCACTTACTCTTGGTACCAACCACACGGGTAAGTAACGCCCTTGCTCTTGGTACCAACCATACTGGTAAGTAACACACTTACTCTTGGTACAAACCATACGGGTAAGTAACGCACTTACTCTTGGTACCAACCATACGGGTAAGTAACGCCCTTACTCTTGGTACAAACCATACGGGTAAGTAACGCCCTTACCCTTGGTACCAACCATATGGGTAAGTAACACACTTACTCTTGGTACCAACCATACGGGTAAGTAACATACTTAGTCTTGGAACCAACCATACGGGTAAGTAACATACTTAGTCTTGGTACCAACCATACAGGTATGTAACGCACTTACTCTTGGTACCAACCATACGGGTAAGTAACGCACTTACTCTTGGTACCAATCATACGGGTAAGTAACGCACTTACTCTTGGTACAAACCATACGGATAAGTAACGCATATACTCTTCGTACAAACCATACGGGTAAGTAACGCACTTACTCTTGGTACAGACCATATGGGTAAATAATGCACTTACTCTTGGTACCAACCATATGGGTGAGTAATGCACTTTCTCCTGGTACCAACCATACGTGTAAGTAACGCACGTACCATTGGTACCAACTATATGGGTAACTAACGGACCTACTCTTGGTACCAACCATATGGGTAAGTAACGCACTTACTCTTGGTACCAACCATATGAGTAAGTAACGCACATACTCTTGGTACAAACCATACGGGTAAGTAACACACTTACTCTTGGTACAAACCATATGGGTAAGTAACGCACTTACTCTTGGTACCAACCATACGGGTAAGTAACGCCCTTACTCTTGGTACGGACCATACGGGTAAGTAACGCCCTTACCCTTGGTACCAACCATATGGGTAAGTAACACACTTACTCTTGGTACCAACCATACGGGTAAGTAACATACTTAGTCTTGGAACCAACCATACGGGTAAGTAACATACTTACTCTTGGTACAAACCATACGGGTAAGTAACGCATATACTCTTCGTACAAACCATACGGGTAAGTAACGCACTTACTCTTGGTACAGACCATACGGGTAAGTAACGCACTTACTCTTGGTACCAACCATAGGGTAACTAACGCACCTACTCTTGGTACCAACCATACGGGTAAGTAACGCACTTACTCTTGGTACCAACCATTCGGGTAAGTAACGCACTTATTCTTGGTACCAACCATACGGGTAAGTAACGCACTTACTCTTGGTACCAACCATACGGATAAGTAACGCACTTACCCTTGGTACCAACCATATGGGTAAGTAACGCACCTACTCTTGGTACAATCCATATGGGTATGTAACGCACTTACTCTTGCTACCAACCATATCGGAAAGTAACGCATTTACCCTTCGTACCAACCATATGGGTAAATAACGGACTTACTCTTGGTACCAACCATACGGGTAAGTAATGCACTTACTCTTGGTACCAACCATTCGTGTAAGTAACGCACTTACTCTTGGAATCAACCATACGGGTAAGTAACGCACTTACTCTTGGTACCAACCATACGGGTAAGTAACGCACTTATTCTTGGTACCAACCATACGGGTAAGTAACGCACTTACTCTTGGTACCAACCATATCGGAAAGTAACGCATTTACCCTTGGTACCAACCATATGGGTAAATAACGGACTTACTCTTGGTACCAACCATACGGGTAAGTAATGCACTTACTCTTGGTACCAACCATTCGTGTAAGTAACGCACTTACTCTTGGAACCAACCATACGGGTAAGTAACGCACTTACTCTTGGTACAAACCATATGGGTAAGTAATGCACTTACTCTTGGTACCAACCATATGGGTGAGTAATGCACTTTCTCCTGGTACCAACCATTCGTGTAAGTAACGCACTTACTCTTGGTACCAACTATATAGGAAAGTAACGCACTTATCCTTGGTACCAACCATTTGGGTAACTAACGCACCTACTCTTGGTACCAACCATATGGGTAAGTAACGCACTTACTCTTGGTACCAACCATATCGGAAAGTAACGCATTTACCCTTGGTACCAACCATATGGGTAAATAACGGACTTACTCTTGGTACCAACCATACGGGTAAGTAATGCACTTACTCTTGGTACCAACCATTCGTGTAAGTAACGCAATTACTCTTGGAACCAACCATACGGGTAAGTAACGCACTTACTCTTGGTACAAACCATATGGGTAAGTAACGCACTTACCCTTGGTACCAACCATATGGGTAACTAACGCACCTACTCTTGGTACCAACCATATGGGTGAGTAATGCACTTTCTCCTGGTACCAACCATTCGTGTAAGTAACGCACTTACTCTTGGTACCAACTATATTGGAAAGTAACGCACTTACCCTTGGTACCAACCATATGGGTAACTAACGCACCTACTCTTGGTACCAACCATATGAGTAAGTAACGCACTTACTCTTGGTACCAACCATACGGGTAAGTAACGCACTTACTCTTGGTACCAACCATACGGGTAAGTAACGCACTTATTCTTGGTACCAACCATACGGGTAAGTAACGCACTTACTCTTGGTACAAACCATATGGGTAAGTAACGCACTTACTCTTGGTACCAACTATTCGGGTAAGTAACGCCCTTACTCTTGGTACCCACCATACGGGTAAGTAACGCACTTACTCTTGGTACCAACCATACGGGTAAGTAACGCACTTACCCTTGGTACCAACCATATGGGTAAGTAACGCACCTACTCTTGGTACAATCCATATGGGTATGTAACGCACTTACTCTTGGTACCAACCATATCGGAAAGTAACGCATTTACCCTTGGTACCAACCATATGGGTAAATAACGGACTTACTCTTGGTACCAACCATACGGGTAAGTAATGCACTTACTCTTGGTACCAACCATACGGGTAAGTAACGCACTTATTCTTGGTACCAACCATACGGGTAAGTAACGCACTTACTCTTGGTACCAACCATACGGGTAAGTAACGCACTTACTCTTGATACCAACCATATCGGAAAGTAACGCACTTACCCTAGGTACAAACCATATGGGTAAGTAACGCACTTACTCTTGGTACCAACTATTCGGGTAAGTAACGCCCTTACTCTTGGTACCCACCATACGGGTAAGTAACGCACTTACTCTTGGTACCAACCATACGGGTAAGTAACGCACTTACTCTTGGTACCAACCATACGGGTAAGTAACGCACTTATTCTTGGTACCAACCATACGGGTAAGTAACGCACTTACTCTTGGTACAAACCATATGGGTAAGTAACGTACTTACTCTTGGTACCAACTATTCGGGTAAGTAACGCCCTTACTCTTGGTACCCACCATACGGGTAAGTAACGCACTTACTCTTGGTACCAACCATACGGGTAAGTAACGCACTTACCCTTGGTACCAACCATATGGGTAAGTAACGCACCTACTCTTGGTACAATCCATATGGGTATGTAACGCACTTACTCTTGGTACCAACCATATCGGAAAGTAACGCATTTACCCTTGGTACCAACCATATGGGTAAATAACGGACTTACTCTTGGTACCAACCATACGGGTAAGTAATGCACTTACTCTTGGTACCAACCATACGGGTAAGTAACGCACTTATTCTTGGTACCAACCATACGGGTAAGTAACGCACTTACTCTTGGTACCAACCATACGGGTAAGTAACGCACTTACTCTTGATACCAACCATATCGGAAAGTAACGCACTTACCCTAGGTACAAACCATATGGGTAAGTAACGCACTTACTCTTGGTACCAACTATTCGGGTAAGTAACGCCCTTACTCGTGGTACCCACCATACGGGTAAGTAACGCACTTACTCTTGGTACCAACCATACGGGTAAGTAACGCACTTACTCTTGGTACCAACCATACGGGTAAGTAACGCACTTATTCTTGGTACCAACCATACGGGTAAGTAACGCACTTACTCTTGGTACAAACCATATGGGTAAGTAACGCACTTACTCTTGGTACCAACTATTCGGGTAAGTAACGCCCTTACTCTTGGTACCCACCATACGGGTAAGTAACGCACTTACTCTTGGTACCAACCATACGGGTAAGTAACGCACTTACCCTTGGTACCAACCATATGGGTAAGTAACGCACCTACTCTTGGTACAATCCATATGGGTATGTAACGCACTTACTCTTGGTACCAACCATATCGGAAAGCAACGCATTTACCCTTGGTACCAACCATATGGGTAAATAACGGACTTACTCTTGGTACCAACCATACGGGTAAGTAATGCACTTACTCTTGGTACCAACCATTTGTGTAAGTAACGCAATTACTCTTGGAACCAACCATACGGGTAAGTAACGCACTTACTCTTGGTACAAACCATATGGGTAAGTAATGCACTTACTCTTGGTACCAACCATATGGGTGAGTAATGCACTTTCTCCTGGTACCAACCATTCGTGTAAGTAACGCATTTACTCTTGGTACCAACCATATGGGTAAGTAACGCACTTACCCTTGGTACCAACCATATGGGTAACTAACGCACCTACTCTTGGTACCAACCATATGGGTGAGTAATGCACTTTCTCCTGGTACCAACCATTCGTGTAAGTAACGCACTTACTCTTGGTACCAACTATATCGGAAAGTAACGCACTTACCCTTGGTACCAACCATATGGGTAAATAACGGACTTACTCTTGGTACCAACTATATCGGAAAGTAACGCACTTACCCTTGGTACCAACCATTTGGGTAACTAACGCACCTACTCTTGGTACCAACCATATGGGTAAGTAACGCACTTACTCTTGGTACCCACTATTCGGGTAAGTAACGCCCTTACTCTTAGTACCCACCATACGGGTAAGTAACGCACTTACTCTTGGTACCAACCATACGGGTAAGTAACGCACTTACCCTTGGTACCAACCATATGGGTAAGTAACGCACCTACTCTTGGTACAATCCATATGGGTATGTAACGCACTTACTCTTGGTACCAACCATATCGGAAAGTAACGCATTTACCCTTGGTACCAACCATATGGGTAAATAACGGACTTACTCTTGGTACCAACTATATCGGAAAGTAACGCACTTACCCTTGGTACCAACCATTTGGGTAACTAACGCACCTACTCTTGGTACCAACCATATGGGTAAGTAACGCACTTACTCTTGGTACCAACCATATCGGAAAGTAACGCATTTACCCTTGGTACCAACCATATTGGTAAATAACGGACTTACTCTTGGTACCAACCATACGGGTAAGTAATGCACTTACTCTTGGTACCAACCATTCGTGTAAGTAACGCAATTACTCTTGGAACCAACCATACGGGTAAGTAACGCACTAACTCTTGGTACAAACCATATGGGTAAGTAATGCACTTACTCTTGGTACCAACCATATGGGTGAGTAATGCACTTTCTCCTGGTACCAACCATTCGTGTAAGTAACGCACTTACTCTTGGTACCAACCATATGGGTAACTAACGCACCTACTCTTGGTACCAACCATATGGGTGAGTAATGCACTTTCTCCTGGTACCAACCATTCGTGTAAGTAACGCACTTACTCTTGGTACCAACTATATCGGAAAGTAACGCACTTACCCTTGGTACCAACCATATGGGTAAATAACGGACTTACTCTTGGTACCAACTATATCGGAAAGTAACGCACTTACCCTTGGTACCAACCATTTGGGTAACTAACGCACCTACTCTTGGTACCAACCATATGGGTAAGTAACGCACTTACTCTTGGTACCAACCATATCGGAAAGTAACGCATTTTCCCTTGGTACCAACCATATGGGTAAATAACGGACTTACTCTTGGTACCAACCATACGGGTAAGTAATGCACTTACTCTTGGTACCAACCATTCGTGTAAGTAACGCAATTACTCTTGGAACCAACCATACGGGTAAGTAACGCACTTACTCTTGGTACAAACCATATGGGTAAGTAATGCACTTACTCTTGGTACCAACCATACGGGTAAGTAACGCACTTATTCTTGGTACCAACCATACGGGTAAGTAACGCACTTACTCTTGGTACAAACCATATGGGTAAGTAACGCACTTACTCTTGGTACCAACTATTCGGGTAAGTAACGCCCTCACTCTTGGTACCCACCATACGGGTAAGTAACGCACTTACTCTTGGTACCAACCATACGGGTAAGTAACGCACTTACCCTTGGTACCAACCATATGGGTAAGTAACGCACCTACTCTTGGTACAATCCATATGGGTATGTAACGCTCTTACTCTTGGTACCAACCATATTGGAAAGTAACGCATTTACCCTTGGTACCAACCATATGGGTAAATAACGGACTTACTCTTGGTACCAACTATATCGGAAAGTAACGCACTTACCCTTGGTACCAACCATTTGGGTAACTAACGCACCTACTCTTGGTACCAACCATATGGGTAAGTAACGCACTTACTCTTGGTACCAACCATATCGGAAAGTAACGCATTTACCCTTGGTACCAACCATATGGGTAAATAACGGACTTACTCTTGGTACCAACCATACGGGTAAGTAATGCACTTACTCTTGGTACCAACCATTCGTGTAAGTAACGCAATTACTCTTGGAACCAACCATACGGGTAAGTAACGCACTTACTCTTGGTACAAACCATATGGGTAAGTAATGCACTTACTCTTGGTACCAACCATATGGGTGAGTAATGCACTTTCTCGTGGTACCAACCATTCGTGTAAGTAACGCACTTACTCTTGGTACCAACCATATGGGTAAGTAACGCACTTACCCTTGGTACCAACCATATGGGTAACTAACGCACCTACTCTTGGTACCAACCATATGGGTGAGTAATGCACTTTCTCCTGGTACCAACCATTCGTGTAAGTAACGCACTTACTCTTGGTACCAACTATATCGGAAAGTAACGCACTTACCCTTGGTACCAACCATATGGGTAACTAACGCACCTACTCTTGGTACCAACCATATGAGTAAGTAACGCACTTACTCTTGGTACCAACCATACGGGTAAGTAACGCACTTACTCTTGGTACCAACCATACGGGTAAGTAACGCACTTATTCTTGGTACCAACCATACGGGTAAGTAACGCACTTACTCTTGGTACAAACCATATGGGTAAGTAACGCACTTACTCTTGGTACCAACTATTCGGGTAAGTAACGCCCTTACTCTTGGTACCCACCATACGGGTAAGTAACGCACTTACTCTTGGTACCAACCATACGGGTAAGTAACGCACCTACTCTTGGTACAATCCATATGGGTATGTAACGCACTTACTCTTGGTACCAACCATACGGGTAAGTAACGCACTTACCCTTGGTACCAACCATATGGGTAAGTAACGCACCTACTCTTGGTACAATCCATATGGGTATGTAACGCACTTACTCTTGGTACCAACCATATCGGAAAGTAACGCATCTACCCTTGGTACCAACCATATGGGTAAATAACGGACTTACTCTTGGTACCAACCATACGGGTAAGTAATGCACTTACTCTTGGTACCAACCATACGGGTAAGTAACGCACTTATTCTTGGTACCAACCATACGGGTAAGTAACGCACTTACTCTTGGTACCAACCATACGGGTAAGTAACGCACTTACTCTTGATACCAACCATATCGGAAAGTAACGCACTTACCCTAGGTACCAACCATATGGGTAAGTAACGCACTTACTCTTGGTACCAACTATTCGGGTAAGTAACGCCCTTACTCTTGGTACAAACCATACGGGTAAGTTACGCACGTACTCTTGGTACCAACCATACGGGTAAGTAACGCCCTTACTCTTGGTACCAACCATACGGGTAAGTAACGCACTTACTCTTGGTACAAACCATACGGGTAAGTAACGCATATACTCTTTGTACGAACCATACGGGTAAGTAACGCACTTACTCTTGGTACAGACCATACGGGTAAGTAACGCACTTACTCTTGGTACCAACCATAAGACAAGCAACGCACCTACTCTTGGTACCAACCATACGGGTAAGTAACGCACTTACTCTTGGTACCAACCATTCGGGTAAGTAACGCACTTATTCTTGGTACCAACCATACGGGTAAGTAACGCACTTACTCTTGGTACCAACCATACGCGTAAGTAACGCACTTACTCTTGGTACCAACCATACGGATAAGTAACGCACTTACCCTTGGTACCAACCATATGGGTAAGTAACGCACTTACTCTTGATACCAACCATATTGGAAAGAAACGCACTTACCCTAGGTACCAACCTTATGGGTAAGTAACGCACTTACTCTTGGTACAAACCATATGGGTAAGTAACGCACTTACTCTTGGTACCAACCAACGGGTAAGTAACGCACTTACTCTTGGTACAAACCATACGGGTAAGTAATGCACTTACTCTTGGTACCAACCATACGGGTAAGTAACGCACTTACCCTTGGTACCAACCATATGGGTAAGTAACGCACCTACTCTTGGTACAATCCATATGGGTATGTAACGCACTTACTCTTGCTACCAACCATATCGGAAAGTAACGCATTTACCCTTCGTACCAACCATATGGGTAAATAACGGACTTACTCTTGGTACCAACCATACGGGTAAGTAATGCACTTACTCTTGGTACTAACCATTCGTGTAAGTAACGCACTTACTCTTGGAACCAACCATACGGGTAAGTAACGCACTTACTCTTGGTACCAACCATACGGGTAAGTAACGCACTTATTCTTGGTACCAACCATACGGGTAAGTAACGCACTTACTCTTGGTACCAACCATATCAGAAAGTAACGCATTTACCCTTGGTACCAACCATATGGGTAAATAACGGACTTACTCTTGGTACCAACCATACGGGTAAGTAATGCACTTACTCTTGGTACCAACCATTCGTGTAAGTAACGCACTTACTCTTGGAACCAACCATACGGGTAAGTAACGCACTTACTCTTGGTACAAACCATATGGGTAAGTAATGCACTTACTCTTGGTACCAACCATATGGGTGAGTAATGCACTTTCTCCTGGTACCAACCATTTGTGTAAGAAACGCACTTACTCTTGGTACCAACTATATCGGAAAGTAACGCACTTACCCTTGGTACCAACCATTTGGGTAACTAACGCACCTACTCTTGGTACCAACCATATGGGTAAGTAACGCACTTACTCTTGGTACCAACCATATCGGAAAGTAACGCATTTACCCTTGGTACCAACCATATGGGTAAATAACGGACTTACTCTTGGTACCAACCATACGGGTAAGTAATGCACTTACTCTTGGTACCAACCATTCGTGTAAGTAACGCAATTACTCTTGGAACCAACCATACGGGTAAGTAACGCACTTACTCTTGGTACAAACCATATGGGTAAGTAATGCACTTACTCTTGGTACCAACCATATGGGTGAGTAATGCACTTTCTCCTGGTACCAACCATTCGTGTAAGTAACGCACTTACTCCTGGTACCAACCATATGGGTAAGTAACGCACTTACCCTTGGTACCAACCATATGGGTAACTAACGCACCTACTCTTGGTACCAACCATATGGGTGAGTAATGCACTTTCTCCTGGTACCAACCATTCGTGTAAGTAACGCACTTACTCTTGGTACCAACTATATCGGAAAGTAACGCACTTACCCTTGGTACCAACCATATGGGTAACTAACGCACCTACTCTTGGTACCAACCATATGAGTAAGTAACGCACTTACTCTTGGTACCAACCATACGGGTAAGTAACGCACTTACTCTTGGTACCAACCATACGGGTAAGTAACGCACTTATTCTTGGTACCAACCATACGGGTAAGTAACGCACTTACTCTTGGTACAAACCATATGGGTAAGTAACGCACTTACTCTTGGTACCAACTATTCGGGTAAGTAACGCCCTTACTCTTGGTACCCACCATACGGGTCAGTAACGCACTTACTCTTGGTACCAACCATACGGGTAAGTAACGCACTTACCCTTGGTACCAACCATATGGGTAAGTAACGCACCTACTCTTGGTACAATCCATATGGGTATGTAACGCACTTACTCTTGGTACCAACCATATCGGAAAGTAACGCATTTACCCTTGGTACCAACCATATGGGTAAATAACGGACTTACTCTTGGTACCAACCATACGGGTAAGTAATGCACTTACTCTTGGTACCAACCATACGGGTAAGTAACGCACTTATTCTTGGTACCAACCATACGGGTAAGTAACGCACTTACTCTTGGTACCAACCATACGGGTAAGTAACGCACTTACTCTTGATACCAACCATATCGGAAAGTAACGCACTTACCCTAGGTACCAACCATATGGGTAAGTAACGCACTTACTCTTGGTACAAACCATATGGGTAAGTAACGCACTTACTCTTGGTACCAACTATTCGGGTAAGTAACGCCCTTACTCTTGGTACCCACCATACGGGTAAGTAACGCACTTACTCTTGGTACAAACCATACGGGTAAGTAATGCACTTACTCTTGGTACCAACCATACGGGTAAGTAACGCACTTACCGTTGGTACCAACCATATGGGTAAGTAACGCACCTACTCTTGGTACAATCCATATGGGTATGTAACGCACTTACTCTTGCTACCAACCATATCGGAAAGTAACGCATTTACCCTTCGTACCAACCATATGGGTAAATAACGGACTTACTCTTGGTACGAACCATACGAGTAAGTAATGCACTTACTCTTGGTACCAACCATTCGTGTAAGTAACGCACTTACTCTTGGAACCAACCATACGGGTAAGTAACGCACTTACTCTTGGTACCAACCATACGGGTAACTAACGCACTTACTCTTGGTACCAACCATACGGGTAAGTAACGCACTTATTCTTGGTACCAACCATACGGGTAAGTAACGCACTTACTCTTGGTACCAACCATATGAGTAAGTAACGCACTTACTCTTGGTACCAACCATACGAGTAAGTAACGCACTTACTCTTGGTACCAACCATACGGGTAAGTAACGCACTTATTCTTGGTACCAACCATACGGGTAAGTAACGCACTTACCCTTGGTACCAACCATATGGGTAAGTAAGGCACCTACTCTTGGTACAATCTATATGGGTATGTAACGCACTTACTCTTGGTACCAACCATATCGGAAAGTAACGCATTTACCCTTGGTACCAACCATATGGGTAAATAACGGACTTACTCTTGGTACCAACCATACAGGTAAGTAATGCACTTACTCTTGGTACCAACCATTCGTGTAAGTAACGCACTTACTCTTGGAACCAACCATACGGGTAAGTAACGCACTTACTCTTGGTACAAACCATATGGATAAGTAATGCACTTACTCTTGGTACCAACCATATGGGTGAGTAATGCACTTTCTCCTGGTACCAACCATTCGTGTAAGTAACGCACTTACTCTTGGTACCAACTATATCGGAAAGTAACGCACTTACCCTTGGTACCAACCATATGGGTAACTAACGCACCTACTCTTGGTACCAACCATATGGGTAAGTAACGCACTTACTCTTGGTACCAACCATATCGGAAAGTAACGCATTTACCCTTGGTACCAACCATACGGGTAAATAACGGACTTACTCTTGGTACCAACCATACGGGTAAGTAATGCACTTACTCTTGGTACCAACCATTCGTGTAAGTAACGCACTTACTCTTGGAACCAACCATACGGGTAAGTAACGCACTTACTCTTGGTACAAACCATATGGGTAAGTAATGCACTTACTCTTGGTACCAACCATATGGGTGAGTAATGCACTTTCTCCTGGTACCAACCATTCGTGTTAGTAACGCACTTACTCTTGGTACCAACTATATCGGAAAGTAACGCACTTACCCTTGGTACCAACCATTTGGGTAACTAACGCACCTACTCTTGGTACCAACCATATGGGTAAGTAACGCACTTACTCTTGGTACCAACCATATCGGAAAGTAACGCATTTACCCTTGGTACCAACCATATGGGTAAATAACGGACTTACTCTTGGTACCAACCATACGGGTAAGTAATGCACTTACTCTTGGTACCAACCATTCGTGTAAGTAACGCACTTACTCTTGGAACCAACCATACGGGTAAGTAACGCACTTACTCTTGGTACAAACCATATGGATAAGTAATGCACTTACTCTTGGTACCAACCATATGGGTGAGTAATGCACTTTCTCCTGGTACCAACCATTCGTGTAAGTAACGCACTTACTCTTGGTACCAACTATATCGGAAAGTAACGCACTTACCCTTGGTACCAACCATATGGGTAACTAACGCACCTACTCTTGGTACCAACCATATGGGTAAGTAACGCACTTACTCTTGGTACCAACCATATCGGAAAGTAACGCATTTACCCTTGGTACCAACCATATGGGTAAATAACGGACTTACTCTTGGTACCAACCATACGGGTAAGTAATGCACTTACTCTTGGTACCAACCATTCGTGTAAGTAACGCACTTACTCTTGGAACCAACCATACGGGTAAGTAACGCACTTTCTCTTGGTACAAACCATATGGGTAAGTAATGCACTTACTCTTGGTACCAACCATATGGGTGAGTAATGCACTTTCTCCTGGTACCAACCATTCGTGTAAGTAACGCACTTACTCTTGGTACCAACTATATCGGAAAGTAACGCACTTACCCTTGGTACCAACCATTTGGGTAACTAACGCACCTACTCTTGGTACCAACCATATGGGTAAGTAACGCACTTACCCTTGGTACCAACCATATGGGTAACTAACGCACCTACTCTTGGTACCAACCATATGGGTGAGTAATGCACTTTCTCCTGGTACCAACCATTCGTGTAAGTAACGCACTTACTCTTGGTACCAACCATACAGGTAAGTAACGCAATTACTCTTGGTACCAACCATACGGGCAAGCAACGCACCTACTCTTGGTACCAACCATACGGGTAAGTAACGCACTTATTCTTGGTACCAACCATACGGGTAAGTAACGCACTTACTCTTGGTACCAACCATACGGGTAAGTAACGTACTTACTCTTGGTACAAACCATATGGGTAAGTAACGCACTTACTCTTGGTACCAACCATACGGGTAAGTAACGCACTTACTCTTGGTACCAACCATACGGGTAAGTAACGCACTTACTCTTGGTACCAACCATATCGGAAAGTAACGCACTTACCCTTGGGACCAACCATATGGGTAAATAACGCACTTACTCTTGGTACAATCTATATGGGTATGTAACGCACTTACTGTTGGTACCAACCATATCGGAAAGTAACACACTTACCCTTGGTACCAACCATATGGGTAAGTAACACACTTACTCTTGGTACCAGCCATACAGGTAAGTATCATACTTAGTGTTGGAACCAACCATACGGGTAAGTAACGCACTTACTCTTGGTACAAACCATATGGGTAAATAATGCACTTACTCTTGGTACCAACTATATGGGTGAGTAATGCACTTTCTCCTGGTACCAACCATACGTGTAAGTAACGCACGTACCCTTGGTACCAACTATATGGGTAACTAACGCACCTACTCTTGGTACCAACCATATGAGTAAGTAACGCACTTACTCTTGGTACAATCCATATGGGTATGTAACGCACTTACTCTTGCTACCAACCATATCGGAAAGTAACGCATTTACCCTTCGTACCAACCATATGGGTAAATAACGGACTTACTCTTGGTACCAACCATACGGGTAAGTAATGCACTTACTCTTGGTACCAACCATTCGTGTAAGTAACGCACTTACTCTTGGAACCAACCATACGGGTAAGTAACGCACTTACTCTTGGTACCAACCATACGGGTAAGTAACGCACTTATTCTTGGTACCAACCATACGGGTAAGTAACGCACTTACTCTTGGTACCAACCATATCGGAAAGTAACGCATTTACCCTTGGTACCAACCATATGGGTAAATAACGGACTTACTCTTGGTACCAACCATACGGGTAAGTAATGCACTTACTCTTGGTACGAACCATTCGTGTAAGTAACGCACTTACTCTTGGAACCAACCATACGGGTAAGTAACGCACTTACTCTTGGTACAAACCATATGGGTAAGTAATGCACTTACTCTTGGTACCAACCATATGGGTGAGTAATGCACTTTCTCCTGGTACCAACCATTCGTGTAAGTAACGCACTTACTCTTGGTACCAACTATATCGGAAAGTAACGCACTTACCCTTGGTACCAACCATTTGGGTAACTAACGCACCTACTCTTGGTACCAACCATATGGGTAAGTAACGCACTTACTCTTGGTACCAACCATATCGGAAAGTAACGCATTTACCCTTGGTACCAACCATATGGGTAAATAACGGACTTACTCTTGGTACCAACCATACGGGTAAGTAATGCACTTACTCTTGGTACCAACCATACGGGTAAGTAACGCACTTATTCTTGGTACCAACCATACGGGTAAGTAACGCACTTACTCTTGGTACCAACCATACGGGTAAGTAACGCACTTACTCTTGATACCAACCATATCGGAAAGTAACGCACTTACCCTAGGTACAAACCATATGGGTAAGTAACGCACTTACTCTTGGTACCAACTATTCGGGTAAGTAACGCCCTTACTCTTGGTACCCACCATACGGGTAAGTAACGCACTTACTCTTGGTACCAACCATACGGGTAAGTAACGCACTTACTCTTGGTACCAACCATACGGGTAAGTAACGCACTTATTCTTGGTACCAACCATACGGGTAAGTAACGCACTTACTCTTGGTACAAACCATATGGGTAAGTAACGCACTTATTCTTGGTACCAACTATTCGGGTAAGTAACGCCCTTACTCTTGGTACCCACCATACGGGTAAGTAACGCACTTACTCTTGGTACCAACCATACGGGTAAGTAACGCACTTACCCTTGGTACCAACCATATGGGTAAGTAACGCACCTACTCTTGGTACAATCCATATGGGTATGTAACGCACTTACTCTTGGTACCAACCATATCGGAAAGTAACGCATTTACCCTTGGTACCAACCATATGGGTAAATAACGGACTTACTCTTGGTACCAACCATACGGGTAAGTAATGCACTTACTCTTGGTACCAACCATTTGTGTAAGTAACGCAATTACTCTTGGAACCAACCATACGGGTAAGTAACGCACTTACTCTTGGTACAAACCATATGGGTAAGTAATGCACTTACTCTTGGTACCAACCATATGGGTGAGTAATGCACTTTCTCCTGGTACCAACCATTCGTGTAAGTAACGCATTTACTCTTGGTACCAACCATATGGGTAAGTAACGCACTTACCCTTGGTACCAACCATATGGGTAACTAACGCACCTACTCTTGGTACCAACCATATGGGTGAGTAATGCACTTTCTCCTGGTACCAACCATTCGTGTAAGTAACGCACTTACTCTTGGTACCAACTATATCGGAAAGTAACGCACTTACCCTTGGTACCAACCATATGGGTAAATAACGGACTTACTCTTGGTACCAACTATATCGGAAAGTAACGCACTTACCCTTGGTACCAACCATTTGGGTAACTAACGCACCTACTCTTGGTACCAACCATATGGGTAAGTAACGCACTTACTCTTGGTACCAACCATATCGGAAAGTAACGCATTTACCCTTGGTACCAACCATATGGGTAAATAACGGACTTACTCTTGGTACCAACCATACGGGTAAGTAATGCACTTACTCTTGGTACCAACCATACGGGTAAGTAACGCACTTATTCTTGGTACCAACCATACAGGTAAGTAACGCACTTACTCTTGGTACCAACCATACGGGTAAGTAACGCACTTACTCTTGATACCAACCATATCGGAAAGTAACGCACTTACCCTAGGTACAAACCATATGGGTAAGTAACGCACTTACTCTTGGTACCAACTATTCGGGTAAGTAACGCCCTTACTCTTGGTACCCACCATACGGGTAAGTAACGCACTTACTCTTGGTACCAACCATACGGGTAAGTAACGCACTTACTCTTGGTACCAACCATACGGGTAAGTAACGCACTTATTCTTGGTACCAACCATACGGGTAAGTAACGCACTTACTCTTGGGACAAACCATATGGGTAAGTAACGCACTTACTCTTGGTACCAACTATTCGGGTAAGTAACGCCCTTACTCTTGGTACCCACCATACGGGTAAGTAACGCACTTACTCTTGGTACCAACCATACGGGTAAGTAACGCACTTACCCTTGGTACCAACCATATGGGTAAGTAACGCACCTACTCTTGGTACAATCCATATGGGTATGTAACGCACTTACTCTTGGTACCAACCATATCGGAAAGTAACGCATTTACCCTTGGTACCAACCATATGGGTAAATAACGGACTTACTCTTGGTACCAACCATACGGGTAAGTAATGCACTTACTCTTGGTACCAACCATTTGTGTAAGTAACGCAATTACTCTTGGAACCAACCATACGGGTAAGTAACGCACTTACTCTTGGTACAAACCATATGGGTAAGTAATGCACTTACTCTTGGTACCAACCATATGGGTGAGTAATGCACTTTCTCCTGGTACCAACCATTCGTGTAAGTAACGCATTTACTCTTGGTACCAACCATATGGGTAAGTAACGCACTTACCCTTGGTACCAACCATATGGGTAACTAACGCACCTACTCTTGGTACCAACCATATGGGTGAGTAATGCACTTTCTCCTGGTACCAACCATTCGTGTAAGTAACGCACTTACTCTTGGTACCAACTATATCGGAAAGTAACGCACTTACCCTTGGTACCAACCATATGGGTAAATAACGGACTTACTCTTGGTACCAACTATATCGGAAAGTAACGCACTTACCCTTGGTACCAACCATTTGGGTAACTAACGCACCTACTCTTGGTACCAACCATATGGGTAAGTAACGCACTTACTCTTGGTACCCACTATTCGGGTAAGTAACGCCCTTACTCTTGGTACCCACCATACGGGTAAGTAACGCACTTACTCTTGGTACCAACCATACGGGTAAGTAACGCACTTACCCTTGGTACCAACCATATGGGTAAGTAACGCACCTACTCTTGGTACAATCCATATGGGTATGTAACGCACTTACTCTTGGTACCAACCATATCGGAAAGTAACGCATTTACCCTTGGTACCAACCATATGGGTAAATAACGGACTTACTCTTGGTACCAACTATATCGGAAAGTAACGCACTTACCCTTGGTACCAACCATTTGGGTAACTAACGCACCTACTCTTGGTACCAACCATATGGGTAAGTAACGCACTTACTCTTGGTACCAACCATATCGGAAAGTAACGCATTTACCCTTGGTACCAACCATATGGGTAAATAACGGACTTACTCTTGGTACCAACCATACGGGTAAGTAATGCACTTACTCTTGGTACCAACCATTCGTGTAAGTAACGCAATTACTCTTGGAACCAACCATACGGGTAAGTAACGCACTTACTCTTGGTACAAACCATATGGGTAAGTAATGCACTTACTCTTGGTACCAACCATATGGGTGAGTAATGCACTTTCTCCTGGTACCAACCATTCGTGTAAGTAACGCACTTACTCTTGGTACCAACCATATGGGTAACTAACGCACCTACTCTTGGTACCAACCATATGGGTGAGTAATGCACTTTCTCCTGGTACCAACCATTCGTGTAAGTAACGCACTTACTCTTGGTACCAACTATATCGGAAAGTAACGCACTTACCCTTGGTACCAACCATATGGGTAAATAACGGACTTACTCTTGGTACCAACTATATCGGAAAGTAACGCACTTACCCTTGGTACCAACCATTTGGGTAACTAACGCACCTACTCTTGGTACCAACCATATGGGTAAGTAACGCACTTACTCTTGGTACCAACCATATCGGAAAGTAACGCATTTTCCCTTAGTACCAACCATATGGGTAAATAACGGACTTACTCTTGGTACCAACCATACGGGTAAGTAATGCACTTACTCTTGGTACCAACCATTCGTGTAAGTAACGCAATTACTCTTGGAACCAACCATACGGGTAAGTAACGCACTTACTCTTGGTACAAACCATATGGGTAAGTAATGCACTTACTCTTGGTACCAACCATACGGGTAAGTAACGCACTTATTCTTGGTACCAACCATACGGGTAAGTAACGCACTTACTCTTGGTACAAACCATATGGGTAAGTAACGCACTTACTCTTGGTACCAACTATTCGGGTAAGTAACGCCCTTACTCTTGGTACCCACCATACGGGTAAGTAACGCACTTACTCTTGGTACCAACCATACGGGTAAGTAACGCACTTACCCTTGGTACCAACCATATGGGTAAGTAACGCACCTACTCTTGGTACAATCCATATGGGTATGTAACGCTCTTACTCTTGGTACCAACCATATCGGAAAGTAACGCATTTACCCTTGGTACCAACCATATGGGTAAATAACGGACTTACTCTTGGTACCAACTATATCGGAAAGTAACGCACTTACCCTTGGTACCAACCATTTGGGTAACTAACGCACCTACTCTTGGTACCAACCATATGGGTAAGTAACGCACTTACTCTTGGTACCAACCATACGGGTAAGTAATGCACTTACTCTTGGTACCAACCATATCGGAAAGTAACGCATTTACCCTTGGTACCAACCATATGGGTAAATAACGGACTTACTCTTGGTACCAACCATACGGGTAAGTAATGCACTTACTCTTGGTACCAACCATTCGTGTAAGTAACGCAATTACTCTTGGAACCAACCATACGGGTAAGTAACGCACTTACTCTTGGTACAAACCATATGGGTAAGTAATGCACTTACTCTTGGTACCAACCATATGGGTGAGTAATGCACTTTCTCGTGGTACCAACCATTCGTGTAAGTAACGCACTTACTCTTGGTACCAACCATACGGGTAAGTAACGCACTTACCCTTGGTACCAACCATATGGGTAACTAACGCACCTACTCTTGGTACCAACCATATGGGTGAGTAATGCACTTTCTCCTGGTACCAACCATTCGTGTAAGTAACGCACTTACTCTTGGTACCAACTATATCGGAAAGTAACGCACTTACCCTTGGTACCAACCATATGGGTAACTAACGCACCTACTCTTGGTACCAACCATATGAGTAAGTAACGCACTTACTCTTGGTACCAACCATACGGGTAAGTAACGCATTTACTCTTGGTACCAACCATACGGGTAAGTAACGCACTTATTCTTGGTACCAACCATACGGGTAAGTAACGCACTTACTCTTGGTACAAACCATATGGGTAAGTAACGCACTTACTCTTGGTACCAACTATTCGGGTAAGTAACGCCCTTACTCTTGGTACCCACCATACGGGTAAGTAACGCACTTACTCTTGGTACCAACCATACGGGTAAGTAACGCACTTACCCTTGGTACCAATCATATGGGTAAGTAACGCACCTACTCTTGGTACAATCCATATGGGTATGTAACGCACTTACTCTTGGTACCAACCATATCGGAAAGTAACGCATCTACCCTTGGTACCAACCATATGGGTAAATAACGGACTTACTCTTGGTACCAACCATACGGGTAAGTAATGCACTTACTCTTGGTACCAACCATACGGGTAAGTAACGCACTTATTCTTGGTACCAACCATACGGGTAAGTAACGCACTTACTCTTGGTACCAACCATACGGGTAAGTAACGCACTTACTCTTGATACCAACCATATCGGAAAGTAACGCACTTACCCTAGGTACCAACCATATGGGTAAGTAACGCACTTACTCTTGGTACAAACCATATGGGTAAGTAACGCACTTACTCTTGGTACCAACTATTCGGGTAAGTAACGCCCTTACTCTTGGTACAAACCATACGGGTAAGTTACGCACTTACTCTTGGTACCAACCATACGGGTAAGTAACGCCCTTACTCTTGGTACCAACCATACGGGTAAGTAACGCACTTACTCTTGGTACAAACCATACGGGTAAGTAACGCATATACTCTTGGTACAAACCATACGGGTAAGTAACGCACTTACTCTTGGTACAGACCATACGGGTAAGTAACGCACTTACTCTTGGTACCAACCATAAGACAAGCAACGCACCTACTCTTGGTACCAACCATACGGGTAAGTAACGCACTTACTCTTGGTACCAACCATTCGGGTAAGTAACGCACTTATTCTTGGTACCAACCATACGGGTAAGTAATGCACTTACTCTTGGTACCAACCATACGCGTAAGTAACGCACTTACTCTTGGTACCAACCATACGGATAAGTAACGCACTTACCCTTGGTACCAACCATATGGGTAAGTAACGCACTTACTCTTGATACCAACCATATCGGAAAGAAACGCACTTACCCTAGGTACCAACCTTATGGGTAAGTAACGCACTTACTCTTGGTACAAACCATATGGGTAAGTAACGCACTTACTCTTGGTACCAACCAACGGGTAAGTAACGCACTTACTCTTGGTACAAACCATACGGGTAAGTAATGCACTTACTCTTGGTACCAACCATACGGGTAAGTAACGCACTTACCCTTGGTACCAACCATATGGGTAAGTAACGCACCTACTCTTGGTACAATCCATATGGGTATGTAACGCACTTACTCTTGCTACCAACCATATCGGAAAGTAACGCATTTACCCTTCGTACCAACCATATGGGTAAATAACGGACTTACTCTTGGTACCAACCATACGGGTAAGTAATGCACTTACTCTTGGTACTAACCATTCGTGTAAGTAACGCACTTACTCTTGGAACCAACCATACGGGTAAGTAACGCACTTACTCTTGGTACCAACCATACGGGTAAGTAACGCACTTATTCTTGGTACCAACCATACGGGTAAGTAACGCACTTACTCTTGGTACCAACCATATCAGAAAGTAACGCATTTACCCTTGGTACCAACCATATGGGTAAATAACGGACTTACTCTTGGTACCAACCATACGGGTAAGTAATGCACTTACTCTTGGTACCAACCATTCGTGTAAGTAACGCACTTACTCTTGGAACCAACCATACGGGTAAGTAACGCACTTACTCTTGGTACAAACCATATGGGTAAGTAATGCACTTACTCTTGGTACCAACCATATGGGTGAGTAATGCACTTTCTCCTGGTACCAACCATTCGTGTAAGAAACGCACTTACTCTTGGTACCAACTATATCGGAAAGTAACGCACTTACCCTTGGTACCAACCATTTGGGTAACTAACGCACCTACTCTTGGTACCAACCATATGGGTAAGTAACGCACTTACTCTTGGTACCAACCATATCGGAAAGTAACGCATTTACCCTTGGTACCAACCATATGGGTAAATAACGGACTTACTCTTGGTACCAACCATACGGGTAAGTAATGCACTTACTCTTGGTACCAACCATTCGTGTAAGTAACGCAATTACTCTTGGAACCAACCATACGGGTAAGTAACGCACTTACTCTTCGGTACAAACCATATGGGTAAGTAATGCACTTACTCTTGGTACCAACCATATGGGTGAGTAATGCACTTTCTCCTGGTACAACCATTCGTGTAAGTAACGCACTTACTCTTGGTACCAACCATATGGGTAAGTAACGCACTTACCCTTGGTACCACAACCATATGGGCAACTAACGCACCTACTCTTGGTACCAACCATATGGGTGAGTAATGCACTTTCTCCTGGTACCAACCATTCGTGTAAGTAACGCACTTACTCTTGGTACCAACTATATCGGAAAGTAACGCACTTACCCTTGGTACCAACCATATGGGTAACTAACGCACCTACTCTTGGTACCAACCATATGAGTAAGTAACGCACTTACTCTTGGTACCAACCATACGGGTAAGTAACGGCACTTACTCTTGGTACCAACCATACGGGTAAGTAACGCACTTATTCTTGGTACCAACCATACGGGTAAGTAACGCACTTACTCTTGGTACAAACCATATGGGTAAGTAACGCACCTTACTCTTGGTACCAACCATATCGAGTAAGTAACGCACTTACTCTTGGTACCAACCATACGGGTAAGTAACGCACTTACTCTTGGTACCAACCATACGGGTAAGTAACGCACTTACTCTTGGTACAACCATATGGGTAATGTAACGCACTTACTCTTGGTACAACCATATGGTAAGTAACGCACTTACTCTTGGTACCAACCATATCGGGTAAAGTAACGCACTTTACTCTTGGTACCAACCATACTGGGTAAGTAACTGCACTTACTCTTGGTACCAACCATACGGGTAAGTAACGCACTTACTCTTGGTACAACCATACGGGTAAGTAACGCACTTACTCTTGGTACCAACCATACGGTAAGTAACGCACTTACTCTTGGTACCAACCATATCGGGAAAGTAACGCACTTACCCTTAGGTACCAACCATATCGGAAAGTAACGCACTTACCTTGGTACCAACCATATGGGTAAGTAACGCACTTACTCTTGGTACCAAACATATCGGGTAAGTAACGCACTTACTCTTGGTACCAACCATATCGGGTAAGTAACGCACTTACTCTTGGTACCAACCATACGGGTAAGTAACGCACTTACTCTTGGTACCAACCTATACGGGTACAGTAACTGCACTTCACTTCTTGGTACCAACCATACGGGTAAGTAACTCACTTACCCGTTGGTACCAACCATATGGGTAAGTAACGGCACCCCTCCCCATACTCTTGGTCAATCCTATTTATGGGTATGTAACGACACTTACTCTTGCTACCAACCATATCGCGAAAGGTAACGCATTTACCCTGTCGTTAGCCCAACCATAGGTGTAAATAACGGACTTACTCTTTTTACCAACCATACAGTAAGTAATGCACTTACTCTTGGTACCAACCATCGTTCGTGTAAGTAACGCACTTACTTTGGAACCAACCATACGTGGTAAGTAACGCACTTACTCTTGGTACCAACCATACTGGTAACAGTAACTGCTACTTACTCTTGGTACAAATCCCTACTGGGGTGAGTAATGCACTTTCTCTTGGTACCAACCATTTACGGTAAGTAACGCCACTTACTCTTGGTACAGAACTCATATCGAGTAAGTAACGCACTTACCTCGTTGGTGACCAAGCCATACTGAGTAAGCTAACGCAACCTTACTCTTGGTACCAACCATATGTTTTGGGTTAAGTAACGCACTTACTTCCTTGGTACCAACCATATCGGGTAAGTAACGCATTTACTCTTGGTACCAACCATATCGGGTAAAGTAACGGCACTTACTCTTGGTACCAACCATACGGGTAAGTAATGCACTTACTCTTGGTACCAACCATATCGGGTAAGTAACGCACTTACTCTTGGTAACCAACCATACGGGTAAGTAACGCACTTACTCTTGGTACCAAACCATACGGGTAAGTACTGCACTTACTCTTGGTACCAACCATAAGGTGAGTAACTGCACTTTACTCCTTGGTACCAACCATATCGTGTAAGTAACGCACTTACTCTTGGTACCAACCTATATCGGGTAAGTAACGCACTTACCTCTTGGTACCAACCATACTGGGTAACTAACGCACTTACTCTTGGTACAAACCATATGGGTAAGTAACGCACTTACTCTTGGTACAAACCATATCGGTAAAGTAACGCACTTTACCTTCTTGGTACCAACCATCGGGTAAAGTAACGGCACTTACTCTTGGTACCAACCATAAGGGTAAGTAACTGCACTTACTCTTGGTACCAACCATTACGTGTAAGTAACGCACTTACTCTTGGAACCAACCATTACGGGTAAGTAACGCACTTACTTTGGTACCAAACCATACTGGGTAAGTAACTGCACTTACTCTTGGTACCAACCATATGGTGAGTAATGCACTTACTCTTGGTACCAACCCATATCGGTAAGTAACGCACTTACTCCTGGTACCAACCATATCGTGTAAGTAACGCACTTACTCTTGGTACATATGCGGTAAGTAACGCACTACTCTTGGTAGCAAACCATATCGGAAAGTAACGCATTTACCCTTGGTACCAACCATATGGGTAAATACGGACCTTACTCTTGGTACCAACCAATACGGGTAAGTAATGCACTACTCTTGGTACCAAACCATTCGTGTAAGTAACGCACTTACTCTTGGAACCAACCATACGGGTAAGTAACGCACTACTCTGGTTACAAACCATATGGGTAAGTAATGCACTTACTCTTGGTACCAACCATATGGTGAGTAATGCATTTTCTCCTGGTACCAACCATTCGTGTAAGTAACGCACTTACTCTTGGTACCAACTATACGGAAAGTAACGCACTTACCCTTGGTACCAACCATTTGGTTAACTAACGCACCTACTCTTGGTACCAACCCTATGGGTAAGTAACGCACTTACTCTTGGATACCAACCATATCGGAAAGTAACGCATTTACCCTTGGTACCAACCATATGGGTAAATAACGGACTTACTCTTGGTACCAACCATACGGGTAAGTAATGCACTTACTCTTGGTACCAACATTCGTGTAAGTAACGCACTTACTCTTGGAACAACCATACGGGTAAGTAAACGCACTTACTCTTGGTACAAACCATATGGATAAGTAATTGCACTTACTCTTGTAACAACCATATGGTGAGTAATGCACTTACTCTTGGTACCAACCATTCGTGTAAGTAACGCACTTACTCTTGGTACCAACCATATGGGTAAGTAACGCACTTACTCTTGGTACCAACCATATGGGTAAGTAACGCACTTACTCTTGGTACCAACCATATGGGTAAGTAACGCACTTACTCTTGGTACCAACCATATGGGTAAGTAACGCACTTACTCTTGGTACCAACCATATGGGAAAGTAACGCACTTACTCTTGGTACCAACCATATGGGTAAGTAACGCACTTACTCTTGGTACCAACCATATCGGTAAGTAACGCACTTACTCTTGGTACCAACCATACGGGTAAGTAACGCACTTACTCTTGGTACCAACCATATGGGTAAGTAACGCACTTACTCTTGGTACCAACCATACGGGTAAGTAACGCACTTACTCTTGGTACCAACCATACGGGTAAGTAACGCACTTACTCTTGGTACCAACCATACGGGTAAGTAACGCACTTACTCTTGGTACCAACCATATGGGTAAGTAACGCACTTACTCTTGGTACCAACCATATGGGTAAGTAACGCACTTACTCTTGGTACCAACCATATCGGAAAGTAACGCACTTACCCTTGGTACCAACCATATGGGTAAGTAACGCACTTACTCTTGGTACCAACCATACGGTAAGTAACGCACTTACTCTTGGTACCAACCATATGGGTAAGTAACGCACTTACTCTTGGTACCAACCATATGGGTAAGTAACGCACTTACTCTTGGTACCAACCATATGGGTAAGTAACGCACTTACTCTTGGTACCAACCATATGGGTAAGTAACGCACTTACTCTTGGTACCAACCATACGGGTAAGTAACGCACTTACTCTTGGTACCAACCATATCGGTAAGTAACGCACTTACTCTTGGTACCAACCATATGGGTAAGTAACGCACTTACTCTTGGTACCAACCATATGGGTAAGTAACGCACTTACTCTTGGTACCAACCATATGGGTAAGTAACGCACTTACTCTTGGTACCAACCTACGGGTAAGTAACGACACTTACTCTTGGGTACAAACCATGATGGGGTAGAGTAACAGCACTTACTCGTTGGTACCAACCATACGGGGTAAGTAACAGCACTTAACTTCTTGGTACCAGACAATAACGGGTAAGTAACAGCACTTAGTCTTGGTAACCAAACCATATACGGTAAAAGTAACCGCACTGTACTCTTGGACCAAACCATACATGGTTAAGAATAACGAACTTAATCTTGGTACCAATCTATATGGGTAAGTTAACGCACTTACTCGTTGGTACCAACCATAATCGGGTAAAAGTAACAGCACTTACTCTTGGTACCAAACCATATGGGTAAGTAACAGGCACTTACTCTTGGTACAAAGCCCATAAGGGTAAAAGTACGCAATACTTAGTGGTGGAACAAACCATGGAGCGGGTAAGTAACGCACTTAGCTCTTGGTACAAGACCATATTGGTAAAGTTAAATGCACTTACTCTTGGTAGCCAACCTATATGGGTGAAGGTAATGCACCTTGCTCTTGGTACCAACCATACGGGTAAGTAACGCACGTACTCTTGGTACCAACCTATATCGGGGAACTAACGCACCTTACTCGTGGTAACAACCAACGGGTAAGTACGCACGTACTTACCACCATCTGAGTTAAGTAACGCACTTAGCTCTTGGTAACCAACCCATACCTGGATAAATAACGCACTTACTCTTGGTACCGAACCATACGGGTAAGTAACGCACTTACTCTTGGTACCAACCATATGGGTAAGTAACGCACTTACTCTTGGTACCAACCATATGGGTAAGTAACGCACTTACTCTTGGTACCAACCATACGGGTAAGTAACGCACTTACTCTTGGTACCAACCATATGGGTAAGTAACGCACTTACTCTTGGTACCAACCATACGGGTAAGTAACGCACTTACTCTTGGTACCAACCATACGGGTAAGTAACGCACTTACTCTTGGTACCAACCATACGGGTAAGTAACGCACTTACTCTTGGTACCAACCATATGGGTAAGTAACGCACTTACTCTTGGTACCAACCATACGGGTAAGTAACGCACTTACTCTTGGTACCAACCATACGGGTAAGTAACGCACTTACCCTTGGTACCAACCATATGGGTAAGTAACGCACTTACTCTTGGTACCAACCATACGGTAAGTAACGCACTTACTCTTGGTACCAACCATACGGGTAAGTAACGCACTTACTCTTGGTACCAACCATATGGGTAAGTAACGCACTTACTCTTGGTACCAACCATACGGGTAAGTAACGCACTTACTCTTGGTACCAACCATACGGGTAAGTAACGCACTTACTCTTGGTACCAACCATATGGGTAAGTAACGCACTTACTCTTGGTACCAACCATACGGGTAAGTAACGCACTTACTCTTGGTACCAACCATACGGGTAAGTAACGCACTTACTCTTGGTACCAACCATACGGGTAAGTAACGCACTTACTCTTGGTACCAACCATACGGGTAAGTAACGCACTTACTCTTGGTACCAACCATACGGGTAAGTAACGCACTTACTCTTGGTACCAACCATACGGGTAAGTAACGCACTTACTCTTGGTACCAACCATACGGGTAAGTAACGCACTTACTCTTGGTACCAACCATATGGGTAAGTAACGCACTTACTCTTGGTACCAACCATATGGGTAAGTAACGCACTTACTCTTGGTACCAACCATACGGGTAAGTAACGCACTTACTCTTGGTACCAACCATACGGGTAAGTAACGCACTTACTCTTGGTACCAACCATACGGGTAAGTAACGCACTTACTCTTGGTACCAACCATACGGGTAAGTAACGCACTTACTCTTGGTACCAACCATACGGGTAAGTAACGCACTTACTCTTGGTACCAACCATACGGGTAAGTAACGCACTTACTCTTGGTACCAACCATACGGGTAAGTAACGCACTTACTCTTGGTACCAACCATACGGGTAAGTAACGCACTTACTCTTGGTACCAACCATACGGGTAAGTAACGCACTTACTCTTGGTACCAACCATACGGGTAAGTAACGCACTTACTCTTGGTACCAACCATACGGGTAAGTAACGCACTTACCCTTGGTACCAACCATACGGGTAAGTAACGCACTTACTCTTGGTACCAACCATACGGGTAAGTAACGCACTTACTCTTGGTACCAACCATACGGTAAGTAACGCACTTACTCTTGGTACCAACCATATGGGTAAGTAACGCACTTACTCTTGGTACCAACCATACGGGTAAGTAACGCACTTACTCTTGGTACCAACCATACGGGTAAGTAACGCACTTACTCTTGGTACCAACCATACGGGTAAGTAACGCACTTACTCTTGGTACCAACCATACGGGTAAGTAACGCACTTACTCTTGGTACCAACCATATCGGGTAAGTAACGCACTTACTCTTGGTACCAACCATATGGGTAAGTAACGCACTTACTCTTGGTACCAACCATATGGGTAAGTAACGCACTTACTCTTGGTACCAACCATATCGGGTAAGTAACGCACTTACTCTTGGTACCAACCATACGGGTAAGTAACGCACTTACTCTTGGTACCAACCATACGGGTAAGTAACGCACTTACTCTTGGTACCAACCATACGGGTAAGTAACGCACTTACTCTTGGTACCAACCATTCGGGTAAGTAACGCACTTACTCTTGGTACAAACCATATGGGTAAGTAACGCACTTACTCTTGGTACCAACCATATGGGTAAGTAACGCACTTACTCTTGGTACCAACCATATGGGTAAGTAACGCACTTACTCTTGGTACCAACCATACGGGTAAGTAACGCACTTACTCTTGGTACCAACCATATCGGGTAAGTAACGCACTTACTCTTGGTACCAACCATACGGGTAAGTAACGCACTTACTCTTGGTACCAACCATATCGGTAAGTAACGCACTTACTCTTGGTACCAACCATACGGGTAAGTAACGCACTTACTCTTGGTACCAACCATATGGGTAAGTAACGCACTTACTCTTGGTACCAACCATACGGGTAAGTAACGCACTTACTCTTGGTACCAACCATACGGGTAAGTAACGCACTTACTCTTGGTACAACCATACGGGTAAGTAACGCACTTACTCTTGGTACCAACCATACGGGTAAGTAACGCACTTACTCTTGGTACCAACCATACGGGTAAGTAACGCACTTACTCTTGGTACCAACCATACGGGTAAGTAACGCACTTACTCTTGGTACCAACCATACGGGTAAGTAACGCACTTACTCTTGGTACCAACCATACGGGTAAGTAACGCACTTACTCTTGGTACCAACCATACGGGTAAGTAACGCACTTACTCTTGGTACCAACCATACGGGTAAGTAACGCACTTACTCTTGGTACCAACCATACGGGTAAGTAACGCACTTACTCTTGGTACCAACCATACGGGTAAGTAACGCACTTACTCTTGGTACCAACCATACGGGTAAGTAACGCACTTACTCTTGGTACCAACCATATGGGTAAGTAACGCACTTACTCTTGGTACCAACCATACGGGTAAGTAACGCACTTACTCTTGGTACCAACCATATCGGAAAGTAACGCACTTACTCTTGGTACCAACCATATGGGTAAATAACGCACTTACTCTTGGTACCAACCATACGGGTAAGTAACGCACTTACTCTTGGTACCAACCATACGTGTAAGTAACGCACTTACTCTTGGTACCAACCATACGGGTAAGTAACGCACTTACTCTTGGTACCAACCATATGGGTAAGTAACGCACTTACTCTTGGTACCAACCATATGGGTAAGTAACGCACTTACTCTTGGTACCAACCATACGGTAAGTAACGCACTTACTCTTGGTACCAACCATATGGGTAAGTAACGCACTTACTCTTGGTACCAACCATACGGGTAAGTAACGCACTTACTCTTGGTACCAACCATACGGGTAAGTAACGCACTTACTCTTGGTACCAACCATATCGGTAAGTAACGCACTTACTCTTGGTACCAACCATATGGGTAAGTAACGCACTTACTCTTGGTACCAACCATACGGGTAAGTAACGCACTTACTCTTGGTACCAACCATACGGGTAAGTAACGCACTTACTCTTGGTACCAACCATACGGGTAAGTAACGCACTTACTCTTGGTACCAAACCATATGGGTAAGTAACGCACTTACTCTTGGTACCAACCATATGGGTAAGTAACGCACTTACTCTTGGTACCAACCATACGGGTAAGTAACGCACTTACTCTTGGTACCAACCATATGGGTAAGTAACGCACTTACTCTTGGTACCAACCATACGGGTAAGTAACGCACTTACTCTTGGTACCAACCATACGGGTAAGTAACGCACTTACTCTTGGTACCAACCATACGGGTAAGTAACGCACTTACTCTTGGTACCAACCATATCGGGTAAGTAACGCACTTACTCTTGGTACCAACCATACGGGTAAGTAACGCACTTACTCTTGGTACCAACCATACGGGTAAGTAACGCACTTACTCTTGGTACCAACCATACGGGTAAGTAACGCACTTACTCTTGGTACCAACCATACGGGTAAGTAACGCACTTACTCTTGGTACCAACCATACGGGTAAGTAACGCACTTACTCTTGGTACCAACCATACGGGTAAGTAACGCACTTACTCTTGGTACCAACCATACGGGTAAGTAACGCACTTACTCTTGGTACCAACCATACGGGTAAGTAACGCACTTACTCTTGGTACCAACCATACGGGTAAGTAACGCACTTACTCTTGGTACCAACCATACGGGTAAGTAACGCACTTACTCTTGGTACCAACCATACGGGTAAGTAACGCACTTACTCTTGGTACCAACCATACGGGTAAGTAACGCACTTACTCTTGGTACCAACCATACGGGTAAGTAACGCACTTACTCTTGGTACCAACCATACGGGTAAGTAACGCACTTACTCTTGGTACCAACCATACGGGTAAGTAACGCACTTACTCTTGGTACCAACCATACGGGTAAGTAACGCACTTACTCTTGGTACCAACCATACGGGTAAGTAACGCACTTACTCTTGGTACCAACCATACGGAAGTAACGCACTTACTCTTGGTACCAACCATATGGGTAAGTAACGCACTTACTCTTGGTACCAACCATATGGGTAAGTAACGCACTTACTCTTGGTACCAACCATACGGGTAAGTAACGCACTTACTCTTGGTACCAACCATACGGGTAAGTAACGCACTTACTCTTGGTACCAACCATACGGGTAAGTAACGCACTTACTCTTGGTACCAACCATACGGGTAAGTAACGCACTTACTCTTGGTACCAACCATATGGGTAAGTAACGCACTTACTCTTGGTACCAACCATATGGGTAAGTAACGCACTTACTCTTGGTACCAACCATATCGGAAAGTAACGCACTTACCTTGGTACCAACCATATGGGTAAGTAACGCACTTACTCTTGGTACCAACCATACGGGTAAGTAACGCACTTACTCTTGGTACCAACCATTCGTGTAAGTAACGCACTTACTCTTGGTACCAACCATACGGGTAAGTAACGCACTTACTCTTGGTACCAACCATACGGGTAAGTAACGCACTTACTCTTGGTACCAACCATACGGGTAAGTAACGCACTTACTCTTGGTACCAACCATACGGGTAAGTAACGCACTTACTCTTGGTACCAACCATATGGGTAAGTAACGCACTTACTCTTGGTACCAACCATACGGGTAAGTAACGCACTTACTCTTGGTACCAACCATACGGGTAAGTAACGCACTTACTCTTGGTACCAACCATACGGGTAAGTAACGCACTTACTCTTGGTACCAACCATATGGGTAAGTAACGCACTTACTCTTGGTACCAACCATACGGGTAAGTAACGCACTTACTCTTGGTACCAACCATATCGGAAAGTAACGCACTTACTCTTGGTACCAACCATATGGGTAAGTAACGCACTTACTCTTGGTACCAACCATACGGGTAAGTAACGCACTTACTCTTGGTACCAACCATACGGGTAAGTAACGCACTTACTCTTGGTACCAACCATACGGGTAAGTAACGCACTTACTCTTGGTACCAACCATACGGGTAAGTAACGCACTTACTCTTGGTACCAACCATATGGGTAAGTAACGCACTTTCTCTTGGTACCAACCATACGTGTAAGTAACGCACTTACTCTTGGTACCAACCATATCGGAAAGTAACGCACTTACCCTTGGTACCAACCATATGGGTAAGTAACGCACCTACTCTTGGTACCAACCATACGGGTAAGTAACGCACTTACTCTTGGTACCAACCATACGGAAAGTAACGCACTTACTCTTGGTACCAACCATATGGGTAAGTAACGCACTTACTCTTGGTACCAACCATACGGGTAAGTAACGCACTTACTCTTGGTACCAACCATTCGTGTAAGTAACGCACTTACTCTTGGTACCAACCATACGGGTAAGTAACGCACTTACTCTTGGTACCAACCATATGGGTAAGTAACGCACTTACTCTTGGTACCAACCATATGGGTAAGTAACGCACTTACTCTTGGTACCAACCATTCGTGTAAGTAACGCACTTACTCTTGGTACCAACCATATCGGAAAGTAACGCACTTACCCTTGGTACCAACCATATGGGTAAGTAACGCACCTACTCTTGGTACCAACCATATGGGTAAGTAACGCACTTACTCTTGGTACCAACCATATCGGAAAGTAACGCATTTACTCTTGGTACCAACCATATGGGTAAATAACGCACTTACTCTTGGTACCAACCATACGGGTAAGTAACGCACTTACTCTTGGTACCAACCATTCGTGTAAGTAACGCACTTACTCTTGGTACCAACCATACGGGTAAGTAACGCACTTACTCTTGGTACAAACCATATGGGTAAGTAACGCACTTACTCTTGGTACCAACCATATGGGTAAGTAACGCACTTTCTCCTGGTACCAACCATACGTGTAAGTAACGCACTTACTCTTGGTACCAACCATACGGAAAGTAACGCACTTACCTTGGTACCAACCATATGGGTAAGTAACGCACTACTCTTGGTACCAACCATATGGGTAAGTAACGCACTTACTCTTGGTACCAACCATATCGGAAAGTAACGCATTACCCTTGGTACCAACCATATGGGTAAATAACGGACTACTCTTGGTACCAACCATACGGGTAAGTAATGCACTTACTCTTGGTACCAACCATACGGGTAAGGTAACGCACTTACTCTTGGTACCAACCATACGGGTAAGAGTAACGCACTTACTCTTGGTTACAATCCAATGGGTATGTAATGCACTTACTCTTGGTACCAACCATTGGGTGAGTAATGCACTTTCTCCTGGTAACAACCATCGTGTAAGTACGCACTTTATCCCTTGTACCAACCTATATCGGAAAGTAACGCACTTTACCTCTTGGTACCAACCATACTGGTAAGCTAAGCCCCCCTTAACTCTTGGTACCAACCTATACGGGTAAGTAACGACACTTACCCTTCTTGGTACCAACCCATTACTGGGTAAGCTAACGCACCTTACTCTTGGTACCAACCATACTGCGTACGAGTAACGCAACTTTACTCCTTGGTACCAACCATTACGTGATAAGTAACGCACTTACTTCTTTCGTACCCAACCATAAGGGTAAGTAACGCACTTACTCTTGGTTACCCAAACCATACTGGGCTAAGCTAACGCACTTACTCTTGGTACCAACCATACGGTAAGTAACGCACTTACTCTTGGTACCAACCATACGGGTAAGTAACGCACTTACTCTTGGTACCAACCATACGGGTAAGTAACGCACTTACTCTTGGTACCAACCATACGGGTAAGTAACGCACTTACTCTTGGTACAAACCATATGGGTAAGTAACGCACTTACTCTTGGTACCAACCATACGGGTAAGTAACGCACTTACTCTTGGTACCAACCATACGGGTAAGTAACGCACTTACTCTTGGTACCAACCATATCGGTAAGTAACGCACTTACTCTTGGTACCAACCATATGGGTAAGTAACGCACTTACTCTTGGTACAACCATATGGGTAAGTAACGCACTTACTCTTGGTACCAACCATATCGAAAGTAACGCACTTACTCTTGGTACCAACCATATGGGTAAGTAACGCACTTACTCTTGGTACCAACCATACGGGTAAGTAACGCACTTATCTTGGTACCAACCATACGGGTAAGTAACGCACTTACTCTTGGTACCAACCATATGGGTAAGTAACGCACTTACTCTTGGTACCAACCATATGGGTAAGTAATGCACTTACTCTTGGTACCAACCATACGGTAAGTAACGCACTTACTCTTGGTACCAACCATATGGGTAAGTAACGCACTTACTCTTGGTACCAACCATATGGGTAAGTAACGCACTTACTCTTGGTACCAACCATACGGGTAAGTAACGCACTTACTCTTGGTACCAACCATACGGGTAAGTAACGCACTTACTCTTGGTACCAACCATATGGGTAAGTAACGCACTTACTCTTGGTACCAACCATACGGGTAAGTAACGCACTTACTCTTGGTACCAACCATACGGGTAAGTAACGCACTTACTCTTGGTACCAACCATATGGGTAAGTAACGCACTTACTCTTGGTACCAACCATACGGGAAGTAACGCACTTACTTTGGTACCAACCATATGGGTAAGTAACGCACTTACTCTTGGTACCAACCATACGGGTAAGTAACGCCCCTTACTCTTGGTACCAACTATAGGGTAAGTAACGCACTTACTCTTGGTACCAACCATACGGGTAAGTAACGCACTTACTCTTGGTACCAACCATACGGGTAAGTAACGCACTTACTCTTGGTACCAACCATACGGGTAAGTAACGCACTTACTCTTGGTACCAACCATATGGGTAAGTAACGCACTTACTCTTGGTACCAACCATACGGGTAAGTAACGCACTTACTCTTGGTACCAACCATACGGGTAAGTAACGCACTTACTCTTGGTACCAACCATACGGTAAGTAACGCACTTACTCTTGGTACCAACCATATGGGTAAGTAACGCACTTACTCTTGGTACCAACCATACGGGTAAGTAACGCACTTACTCTTGGTACCAACCATACGGGTAAGTAACGCACTTACTCTTGGTACAAACCATACGGGTAAGTAACGCACTTACTCTTGGTACCAACCATACGGGTAAGTAACGCACTTACTCTTGGTACCAACCATACGGGTAAGTAACGCACTTACTCTTGGTACCAACCATACGGGAATGTAACGCACTTACTCTTGGTACCAACCATACGGGTAAGTAACGCACTTACTCTTGGTACCAACCATATCGGGTAAGTAACGCACTTACTCTTGGTACCAACCATACGGGTAAGTAACGCACTTACTCTTGGTACCAACCATACGGGTAAGTAACGCACTTACTCTTGGTACCAACCATACGGATAAGTAACGCACTTACCTTGGTACCAACCATATGGGTAAGTAACGCACTTACTCTTGGTACCAACCATATCGAAAGTAACGCACTTACTCTTGGTACCAACCATATGGGTAAGTAACGCACTTACTCTTGGTACAAACCATATGGGTAAGTAACGCACTTACTCTTGGTACCAACCATTCGGGTAAGTAACGCACTTACTCTTGGTACCAACCATACGGGTAAGTAACGCACTTACTCTTGGTACCAACCATACGGGTAAGTAATGCACTTACTCTTGGTACAACCATATGGGTAAGTAACGCACTTACTCTTGGTACCAACCATATCGGGTAAGTAACGCATTTACTCTTGGTACCAACCATATGGGTAAATAACGCACTTACTCTTGGTACCAACCATACGGGTAAGTAATGCACTTACTCTTGGTACCAACCATTCGGTAAGTAACGTACTTACTCTTGGTACCAACCATATGGGTAAGTAACGCACTTACTCTTGGTACAAACCATATGGGTAAGTAACGCACTTACTCTTGGTACCAACCATATGGGTGAGTAATGCACTTACTCCTGGTACCAACCATTCGTGGTAAGTAAGGCACTTACTCTTGGTACCAACCATATCGGAAAGTAACGCACTTACCCTTGGTACCAACCATATGGGTAAGTAACGCACCTACTCTTGGTACCAACCATATGGGTAAGTAACGCACTTACTCTTGGTACCAACCATATCGGAAAGTAACGCACTTACTCTTGGTACCAACCATATGGGTAAGTAACGCACTTACTCTTGGTACCAACCATACGGGTAAGTAACGCACTTACTCTTGGTACCAACCATTCGGTAAGTAACGCACTTACTCTTGGTACCAACCATACGGGTAAGTAACGCACTTACTCTTGGTACCAACCATATGGGTAAGTAACGCACTTACTCTTGGTACCAACCATACGGGTAAGTAACGCACTTACTCTTGGTACAAACCATACGGGTAAATAACGCACTTACTCTTGGTACAAACCATACGGGTAAGTAACGCACTTACTCTTGGTACAACCATACGGGTAAGTAACGCACTTACTCTTGGTACCAACCATACGGGTAAGTAACGCACTTACTCTTGGTACCAACCATACGGGTAAGTAACGCACTTACTCTTGGTACCAACCATACGGGGAAGTAACGCACTTACTCTTGGTACCAACCATACGGGTAAGTAACGCACTTACTCTTGGTACCAACCATACGGGTAAGTAACGCACTTACTCTTGGTACCAACCATATCGGAAAGTAACGCACTTACCCTTGGTACCAACCATATGGGTAAGTAACGCACTTACTCTTGGTACAATCTATATGGGTATGTAACGCACTTACTCTTGGTACCAACCATATCGGAAAGTAACGCACTTACCCTTGGTACCAACCATATGGGTAAGTAACACACTTACTCTTGGTACCAACCATACGGGTAAGTATCATACTTACTCTTGGTACCAACCATACGGGTAAGTAACGCACTTACTCTTGGTACAAACCATATGGGTAAGTAACGCACTTACTCTTGGTACCAACCATATGGGTAAGTAATGCACTTACTCTTGGTACCAACCATACGTGTAAGTAACGCACTTACTCTTGGTACCAACCATATGGGTAAGTAACGCACTTACTCTTGGTACCAACCATATGGTAAGTAACGCACTTACTCTTGGTACCAACCATACGGAAAGTAACGCACTTACTCTTGGTACCAACCATACGGGTAAGTAACGCACTTACTCTTGGTACCAACCATATGGGTAAGTAACACACTTACTCTTGGTACCAACCATACGGGTAAGTAACGCACTTACTCTTGGTACCAACCATACGGGTAAGTAACGCACTTACTCTTGGTACCAACCATATGGGTAAGTAACGCACTTACTCTTGGTACCAACCATACAGGTAAGTAACGCATTTAATCTTGGTACCAACCATATGGGTAAGTAACGCACTTACTCTTGGTACCAACCATACGGGTAAGTAACGCACTACTCTTGGTACCAACCATACGGGTAAGTAACGCACTTACTCTTGGTACCAACCATACGGGTAAGTAACGCACTTACTCTTGGTACCAACCATACGGGTAAGTAACGCACTTACTCTTGGTACCAACCATACGGGTAAGTAACGCACTTACACTTGGTACCAACCATATGGGTAAGTAACGCACTTACTCTTGGTACCAACCATACGGGTAAGTAACGCACTTACTCTTGGTACCAACCATACGGGTAAGTAACGCACTTACTCTTGGTACCAACCATACGGGTAAGTAACGCACTTACTCTTGGTACAAACCATATGGGTAAGTAACGCACTTACTCTTGGTACCAACCATACGGGTAAGTAACGCACTTACTCTTGGTACCAACCATACGGGTAAGTAACGCACTTACTCTTGGTACCAACCATACGGGTAAGTAACGCACTTACTCTTGGTACCAACCATACGGGTAAGTAACGCACTTACTCTTGGTACCAACATACATACGGGTAAGTAACGCACTTACTCTTGGTACCAACCATAAACAAGTAACGCACCTACTCTTGGTACCAACCATACGGGTAAGTAACGCACTTACTCTTGGTACCAACCATTCGGGTAAGTAACGCACTTACTCTTGGTACCAACCATACGGGTAAGTAACGCACTTACTCTTGGTACCAACCATACGGGTAAGTAACGCACTTACTCTTGGTACCAACCATACGGGTAAGTAACGCACTTACTCTTGGTACCAACCATACGGGTAAGTAACGCACTTACTCTTGGTACCAACCATATCGGTAAGTAACGCACTTACTCTTGGTACCAACCATATGGGTAAGTAACGCACTTACTCTTGGTACCAACCATATGGGTAAGTAACGCACTTACTCTTGGTACCAACTATACGGGTAAGTAACGCACTTACTCTTGGTACCACCATACGGGTAAGTAACGCACTTACTCTTGGTACAAACCATACGGGTAAGTAATGCACTTACTCTTGGTACCAACCATATGGGTAAGTAACGCACTTACTCTTGGTACCAACCATACGGAAAGTAACGCACTTACCCTTGGTACCAACCATATGGTAAGTAACGCACTTACTCTTGGTACCAACCATACGGGTAAGTAACGCACTTACTCTTGGTACCAACCATACGGGTAAGTAACGCACTTACTCTTGGTACCAACCATATGGGTAAGTAACGCACTTACTCTTGGTACCAACCATATGGGTAAGTAACGCACTTACTCCTGGTACCAACCATTCGTGTAAGTAACGCACTTACTCTTGGTACCAACCATATCGGAAAGTAACGCACTTACTCTTGGTACCAACCATATGGGTAAGTAACGCACTTACTCTTGGTACCAACCATACGGGTAAGTAACGCACTTACTCTTGGTACCAACCATACGGTAAGTAACGCACTTACTCTTGGTACCAACCATACGGGTAAGTAACGCACTTACTCTTGGTACCAACCATATGGGTAAGTAACGCACTTACTCTTGGTACCAACCATATGGGTAAGTAACGCACTTACTCTTGGTACCAAC
This sequence comes from Closterium sp. Naga37s-1, assembly GCA_947471745.1. Lineage (NCBI taxonomy): Eukaryota > Viridiplantae > Streptophyta > Zygnematophyceae > Desmidiales > Closteriaceae > Closterium > Closterium sp. Naga37s-1. Next base: position 1,919,457 of record CANJKZ010001148.1, read on the forward strand.
CATTCGGTAAGTAACGCACTTACTCTTGGTACCAACCATATGGGTAAGTAACGCACTTACTCTTGGTACCAACCATACGGGTAAGTAACGCACTTACTCTTGGTACCAACCATACGGGTAAGTAACGCACTTATCTTGGTACCAACCATATGGGTAAGTAACGCACTTACTCTTGGTACCAACCATATGGGTAAGTAACGCACTTACTCTTGGTACCAACCATTCGGGTAAGTAACGCACTTACTCTTGGTACCAACCATACGGGTAAGTAACGCACTTACTCTTGGTACAAACCATACGGGTAAGTAACGCACTTACTCTTGGTACCAACCATACGGGTAAGTAACGCACTTACTCTTGGTACCAACCATACGGGTAAGTAACGCACTTACTCTTGGTACAACCATATGGGTAAGTAACGCACTTACTCTTGGTACCAACCATATCGGAAGTAACGCACTTACCTTGGTACCAACCATATCGGAAAGTAACGCATTTACTCTTGGTACCAACCATACGGGTAAGTAACGCACTTACTCTTGGTACCAACCATACGGGTAAGTAACGCACTTACTCTTGGTACCAACCATACGGGTAAGTAACGCACTTACTCTTGGTACCAACCATACGGGTAAGTAACGCACTTACTCTTGGTACCAACCATACGGGTAAGTAACGCACTTACTCTTGGTACCAACCATATGGGTAAGTAACGCACTTACTCTTGGTACCAACCATATGGGTAAGTAACGCACTTACTCTTGGTACCAACCATACGGGTAAGTAACGCACTTACTCTTGGTACCAACCATATGGGTAAGTAACGCACTTACTCTTGGTACCAACCATACGGGTAAGTAACGCACTTACTCTTGGTACCAACCATACGGGTAAGTAACGCACTTACTCTTGGTACCACCATATGGGTAAGTAACGCACTTACTCTTGGTACCAACCATTCGGTAAGTAACGCACTTACTCTTGGTACAACCCATATGGGTAAGTAACGCACTACTCTTGGTACCAACCATATGGGTAAGTAACGCACTTACTCTTGGTACCAACCATACGGGTAAGTAACGCACTTACTCTTGGTACCAACCATACGGGTAAGTAACGCACTTACTCTTGGTACCAACCATACGGGTAAGTAACGCACTTACTCTTGGTACCAACCATACGGGTAAGTAACGCACTTACTCTTGGTACCAACCATACGGGTAAGTAACGCACTTACCTTGGTACCAACCATACGGGTAAGTAACGCACTTACTCTTGGTACCAACCATACGGGTAAGTAACGCACTTACTCTGGGTACCAACCATAAGCGGGTAAGTAACGCACTTACTCTTGGTACCAACCATACGGGTAAGTAACGCACTTACTCTTGGTACCAACCATACGGGTAAGTAACGCACTTACTCTGGTACCAACCATACGGGTAAGTAACGCACTTACCCTTGGTACCAACCATATGGGTAAGTAACGCACCTACTCTTGGTACAACCATAGGGTAAGTAACGCACTTACTCTTGGTACCAACCATATCGGAAAGTAACGCATTACCCTTGTACCAACCATATGGGTAATCAACGCACTTACTCTTGGTACCAACCATACGGGTAAGTAATGCACTTACTCTTGGTACCAACCATACGGGTAAGTAACGCACTTACTCTTGGTACCAACCATACGGGTAAGTAACGCACTTACTCTTGGTACCAACCATATGGGTAAGTAACGCACTTACTCTTGGTACCAACCATATGGGTAAGTATGCACTTTCTTGGTACCAACCATTCGGTAAGTAACGCACTTACTCTTGGTACCAACCATATGGGTAAGTAACGCACTTACTCTTGGTACCAACCATATGGGTAAGTAACGCACTTACTCTTGGTACCAACCATACGGGTAAGTAACGCACTTACTCTTGGTACCAACCATACGGGTAAGTAACGCACTTACTCCTTGGTACCAACCATATGGGTAAGTAACGCACTTACTCTTGGTACCAACCATAGTAAGTAACGCACTTACTCTTGGTACCAACCATACGGGTAAGTAACGCACTTACTCTTGGTACCAACCATACGGGTAAGTAACGCACTTACTCTTGGTACCAACCATACGGTAAGTAACGCACTTACTCTTGGTACCAACCATATGGGTAAGTAACGCACTTACTCTTGGTACCAACCATACGGGTAAGTAACGCACTTACTCTGGTACCAACCATACGGGTAAGTAACGCACTTACTCTTGGTACCAACCATACGGGTAAGTAACGCACTTACTCTTGGTACCAACCATACGGGTAAGTAACGCACTTACTCTTGGTACCAACCAACCATACGGGTAAGTAACGCACTTACTCTTGGTACCAACCATACGGGTAAGTATGCACTTACTCTTGGTACCAACCATACGGTAAGTAACGCACTTACTCTTGGTACCAACCATACGGGTAAGTAACGCACTTACTCTTGGTACCAACCATATGGGTAAGTAACGCACTTACTCTTGGTACCAACCATATGGGTAAGTAACGCACTTACTCTTGGTACCAACCATACGGGTAAGTAACGCACTTACTCTTGGTACCAACCATACGGGTAAGTAACGCACTTACCTCTTGGTACCAACCATACGGGTAAGTAACGCACTTACTCTTGGTACCAACCATACGGGTAAGTAACGCACTTACTCTTGGTACCAACCATACGGTAAGTAACGCACTTACTCTTGGTACCAACCATACGGGTTAAGTAACGCACTTACTCTTGGTACCAACCATACGGGTAAGTAACGCACTTACTCTTG